>JABBWL010000052.1:0-439072 GCA_016758765.1 Suillus cothurnatus | reverse complement strand
GAGGATGTGAAATGGGATCAAATAATTCTGGAAGGGACAGTAGGGAGACGACTTGCTTTTATATGCTGAATACCGTTCTTCGTGGCGATGTATGGTAGTACGAAGAGCCTACCTTCCTGAGAGCCCCTTTCGTGTAGATGACATTTATGCCAGCAGATTGACAGAAGTCTACTTGGCGTGGAACAAAATATCACCTTGCGAGGCTAGGTCAATGCCAGTCCGCAGCAACCCGATCGAACAGATGGTAATATCTGCAAGGTCAGCAGGTTACAATCCAATACCTTGTGAGGTCTATTGAAAATTTGACGTGGAACAGAATAGTATCTCCTTGCGCAATGAGAAGCAGGGTTAGTGCTAGCTGGCAAAAGGAGAAGATGTCAATCGTTCGGAAATATCCTGATATCATGAGTTATCTCCGAGACTCTGGAGAAGTCCGGGGTACGTGACGAGTGGAGGAGGATGATGACCAGGGGGAATTTGGAGGGTTTGTATTAATATGGAGGCTACATCCGCATTCAAGCGCAAGCTAGAAAACGCCAATATCAAAAATATACTCTATCGGCTATTTGTATTATACCCATTCCCCATGGCCAGGACATCTTGCACATATTATGGGCGGTCAGTAGGAAATAAAATGGCCACCGAATGTGTTTTATGTCGATAAAAATGGTATCTGCTTGGCTAGTACCCCCAGCCATTACAGCTATTTGCAAAAACGTTGTCAGTACGCATGATTTGAGAGAATAAGGAAATTACATAAAGAAAAGAAAATTCGCTAAGGCAATCACGACTGCATCAGGAAAACCCTCCTGGGCTAAAACATCAAATTATCGAAAATTATTGACTGATTTCTCTAAAAACGACTGATTAGAACGATCTCATGGATTATGTTACCTACTAATAATTTAGACAGAATTGTTGATAATCCTTCGTTATTTGACTAATTTGTCATGCATTTGAGGGATCATCCATTCAAATTAGACATTGTAGTGGTGTTCACATCGGACAGCATTACACGAAACAATTTAGGCTTTGATTAGAAATGGGTATGTAAAGTAACAGTATAGCTAGTAATGACCAACATATCAATCAGCGCTCTCAACAAATCGCATATGTACACCAAATCAAAGGAGTAGATCACTAGTCCTCTTCCATACCATCAAGGTCAAGCAGTTCAAAGGCATTCAACTCAATGTGATCCCCAGTAGCAGCAATCCATTTCAACTTACTGCAAGCCAAGTGACGAGTCAGTAATGAGCTTTGAGGATGAGGGAACACCAGAAACTCATTGCGCAGCTTCATAAATATCTGCCATCATGAAATGGAACTTTCCAGGTGCATCCTGCTTCAGCTGTTCCAGGGACTTGACATGGTAGCTGTAAACTTTGCTGAATTGGTTTCCTGAGAAGTTGAACTTCCCTGGTGAACCAAGTGATTTCCACAAAAGAGCAGAATAAACCTTCAAAAAGTTGAGCCACACATTCATAGTAGAGTCAAGATAAGCACGCTACCGCTGTTGCAACCAGCACCAGGAAGGGTATAGGAATTTCGAGACGCTTCAACTTGTTCTTGGCAATTTTGACAAAGTCTGATGCAAATTTCACGCCAACAGCCTTCGAGCTATGAAAGAGCTGGTTAGATAATAACAATATGAGGAGTTCACCCTGGTAGGGCCTATTCCTGATAGGCATAGCATCATTGTTATCCTGAAAAGAGTTGCGAGCATCAGCAACAGCCAGAGAAAGTGTAATGGACTCACATTGAACTTCAAAGCATAGGTATAAGTAAGCTTTTCTGTCATTTTTTTTGCCTTCGCAAAGTCCTTGTGCCCCAGGCAGAAGTAACCATCAACATTTGCACAAGTGTCATCTTCAGCTCATGCCACATTATTGGGATGCGGTGTGATGCACAAACTTGGCTAGGTAGTAGGATCACTCCCTAACCAATATGTGGCCAATACCCTGCCTAGCTGCTATGTCCTAGAAGACAGTGTTTGACCCTAAAGGGTTTCTGATCTAGGCTCAAGCTCAGAGGTAGTGAAATATCATCAAACTTCAGACTGGTACTGGTGAAAGGGAAACATGCTTATATAAGCCACAAAGTAATGAATGTAAAGGTAAGTAAGTATAGCTAATATCAGCCCAAAGAAAACTAGATTGTCACAGTGGGCATCCACCTCATATAAATCAAAGATCATTAGAAATATTCATAAGCACTGTGACTAAATCTACTCACCAAGGCACTGAGCTGTAAAGCATACTGCTCGTCTACTTGAAGATGTTCTTTGATTGCATGCACACCATGTTTCTCAGCCATGGTTACTAAACTATGCATCGAGAACTGGTTCTTTTGGACTAATTCAGGGTACCCATGGACAAACATCACATGGCACTTGACTTCAGAGATTGTGGCTTGAATGACTTGGTGAGTGTGTAGATTCTGATCGAGAAGTTTGACTTTGCCTGTTTCAGTTCGAATAAGCGAGGCAACACTCTTTGAGGTTTGGACAAGTTTTGGGTTGATGGCATCTTCATTGTCAGAGGAAATTGACAATTTGCCACCAGTAGTGGTACTTTTGATGGACTCTGAAACAGTGTCATCGACATCGCCCCAGGTTGGAATCTAAATAGAGTCATCAATAATGGTGGGAATAGTTAAATTCAATAGTTCTCACCTCTGTTGCTTGTTTAAGATCATGGGCAGATATGTGCGGTCCTGCACCACAGCCTGCCAATCCCTCTGACTTCTGAGATTTCTGGTCATTGGTAACAAGTGAAGCAATCTTTGATTTTTTGGTGAGGACTAATGATGTTGACCAACTTGAAGTACTACTTACCTCATTTGAAAGCATCCTTGCAGCCGCATCTAAATCCTCATCTTCACTGGTAAGGCCTGACTCGCTGTTACTGTCATGGTCATGGTGGTCAGTACCTGCACAGACATTCTGGAAAGTGTCATCTGAGTCGACATCACTCTGCTCCGAGTCATGTTCAGAAATAGGTAAAGTAACATCTTGCATAGCAAAAGTGCAGCGGAGTTTGCCTGGCTGGCAATAACGGGACGCTGTGCATCCTTGACTTGTAAGACTTCCTTTCTTGTCAGTCAAGGAGATTACTAACCCAAGTTTTTCTTATCTCCTTCGCTTAAATGCTCACTGGCCCCATGCTCACTGGTATCTGACTCTGTATCCATGTGCTGATGCTCTGTAACAGTTCATTAGTAAGTGGCCATTCCTGTTATGTATGGAACACATGCTGCACTCAGTGTTGAAGGTTTCTGAGTACAAGACACCTTTGATACACTGGGAGCTACTTTTTTTGCAGCCAAGCCTTTTGCAGTGGCTTGCTCAGTTGATGAGGTCTGTCACTTGCATTTGCTAGTGTCCTGCTTCCAAACTATTTTCAGGTCCAAGTCAAGAATCAGTAGTAAGTTTTTGCTAGTGTACTTCTAACTCACCTGCATTCTCCATAGCCCTCTTCTTTGCACCACGTGGCTCCAAGTCTATTGAGCCCTTTGAGACAGTCGGTCTTGGCTTGTCTTTATGGACACTTACTCTGAGGTGCAGTCATTTTTACTCAATTAGACAGGGCTTAAAGTACTGAAACAACTAGTAGGGAGTGGAAAAAATTGAACTATCAGGGAGTGTGATTGATGATGGTACAAAAACAACTAGAGAGAGGAAAATAAACTAGCAGGGAGTGTGATGGAGGTAAGAGTTGAAAAATGATTTTTGAGTTTCAGAAGGTACTAAATTTTGTAGTGCAGTGCTGGGCATGTTTTGGACACAGTCTGTCCCTGACTTGACTTTAGGTGAGTTAATAGTCACCTCTGAGACAATTACCTCAGCCCAACCCTCTTCTGCTTTCACCCACTTATTAACTTGTTTTCTTGACCATGCAGATGTGCCCAGCATGTGGCCATAACAACTTCACTGTCATGGGCCTCAGCCAACATCTTGCAAAGAGCCGCCATGACTCCTGTTGCCAAGCACTGTACAGGAATCACGGTGTAAGGAACATTGCATCTGCCTATTGATTTTGAGGTCCTACAGGCTCAAACTCCATGCTCGAATCACCACGCCTAGCGCGCGCGCCTTAGCACGCTCGCGCTCCTCGCGCCTATCTCCACACACCGTCCGCCCCTTGTCCTTGCTGATTTACTGGTAAGTTATCTCAATTGCTACGAAAGCGTCCACTTCGGACCCGAGCGCGCACTTTACATATAGTTACATACATACTAATTACTCGGGACCGCGCGCTATTCGGCTCGGTACCGCGCGCATTCGCGCTTATAGATACGGTATATAGAGACCTTACTGGACTTGGAGTTGACACACTTCGCGCACTCCTCACTCCTTAGCCTTAGTTAGATTCTAAAAGTACCCAATATACGATTGGATTTACTGCGTATCCGCGCTCACAACGACTCACGCGTTTAGACCATAACGCGCACCATGCCTTCGCGTTCCCTGCGCCTTTCGCGTTCCCTGCGCCTTTCGCGTTCCCTGCACCTTTCGCGTTCCTGCGCCTTTCGCGTTCCCTGCGCCTTTTGCGTTCCCTGCGCCTTTCACGTTCCCTGCGCCTTTCGCGTTCCCTGCGCCTTTCGCGTTCCCCGCGCCTTTCGCGTTCCCCGCGCCTTTTGCGTTCCCCGCGCCTTTCGCGTTCCCCGCGCCTTTCGCGTTCCCCGCGCCTTTCGCGTTCCCCGCGCCTTTCGCATTCCCCGCGCCTTTCGCGTTCCCCGCGCCTTTCGCGTTCCCCGCGCCTTTCGCGTTCCCCGCGCCTTTCGCATTCCCCGCGCCTTTCGCATTCCCCGCGCCTTTCGCATTCCCCGCGCCTTTCGCATTCCCCGCGCCTTGACCACTCTTCCTCATTGCAAGAGAGTCCCTTGCCCATATTCCGAGGTTCTCCCTCTCAGTAGCTGTCCTATGGGTCGAGTATATACCTCGCGCCCGGGTCTTACTGCAGAGTTTCCCTAGTCACTCAAACCGCCTTTTCATCCCTGTAGTCGAGCCTCACCCTTCAACGGTTGTGAACAAACCTGGTTCCAGTCTCAGAATGCTCTCAATATCTCGTGAGTCTTACTTTGGTTACTTTGAAGCTGAAGGTTCTGACTGCTCTCACTCTCAGGGAGAGGATAACTCTCGATATCTCGTGAGTCTTTGATTACTTACTTTGGTTACTTTGAGGCTGAAGGTTCTGGGCGCTCTCATTCTTGGGGAGAGGGTAACAATGCTGGTCCTACCGTGAGTCTTTTACTTTAGTTACTTTGAGGCTGAAGGTTTCTAACACTCTCATTCTCAGGGAGAGGATAACGACGCTGGTCCCACTGTGAGTATTTTACTTTGGTTACTTTGAGGCTGAAGGTTCTGAAAGCTCTTATTCTCAGGGAGAGGACAACAATGCTGATAGCAACTCAGAATTGGACATTGATGATTCATTCTTCAAACTTGAATGGGAGCCACCAATGCCATTGCTAAGCGACACCCCTGACAAGACCAATGATACCAAAGCTTACAAGACCAACAATACTGAAGCTCATCACAATATTCACAATACTTGTCAGGACATTGAGGCTTGTGCACAAGGACAGCGTGGATTTGTAGCTGTGCCTTATCCTGACCCATGTGCTGGCCAAAGGATATCGCAACATTCACCTGATTACTCTGCAAACATCATGTATGGAATGCAACTTGTTGATGATGAAAATGACGAGAATCTGTACTACCCATTTGCTTCCAAGATTGAATGGGAGGTAGCAAGATGGGCCAAGCTCCGCAGATCAAGTTCTACTGCATTTTCAGACTTGCTCTCTATTGACGGAGTGAGAATTTTTCTTTGTTGCATGAGTATCTAATTAACAATTAATACTGCTAGGTCAGTGAACACTTAGGACTGTCATTCAAAAACGCAAATGAACTGAACAAGTTGATTGACCACGAGCTTCCAACAGGACGACCTAAATTTAAATGAGAGCAAGTCATCATTGCTGGAGAAGCATTTGATGTTTACTACCACAATATTATTGAATGTGTCAAGTCATTATGTGGTGATCCCAACTTTGCAAGATATCTCACATTTGCCCCAGAGCAGCATTATACCAATGATGACCAGACAGTTCATTTGTTCCATGACATGCATACTGGGAAATGGTGGTGGGAAACACAGGTATGGACGGCTTGATACAAGTGTCAGACTTCATTACTTAATGTCTTTGTTACTTTAGAAAAAACTTGATGAACGTCATCCTGGTGGAACTATAGTTCCAATCATTATTTCTTCAGACAAAACACAAGTGACGATGTTTCGCAACAAGACTGCCTACCCTGTATATCTTACGATTGGCAACATACCAAAGGAAATCCGGTGCAAACCTTCATCTGGTAGTCATATACTTCTTGCTTATCTGCCTACAACCCGCCTTGAACACATTACCAACAAAGCATCTCACCATCGCACTAATGCAAACTTGTACCATGCATGTTTATGCCATGTTCTTGCTCCACTAAAATCTGCTGGATCAGAGGGTATTTTCATGTGTAGTGGTGATGGTGCTCATCAGTCACTGCCATCCATTGTTTGCAAGTTTTGTCGGTGACTACCCAGAACAGCTCCTGGCTACAGGTGTCAAGTTTGGAGAGTGCCCAAAGTGTGATGTTGAAGCCAAGGACACGGGAAGTAATATGACACCATTTCACATGCAAAAACTTAGTGAGGTACTGGACGCACTTGCTGCATTTGACCATGGAAATTTAGCATTTGTTCACGCATGTGCTACAGCTGGCATCAAGCCTATCATCCACCCTTTTTGGGAGGATCTCCCTTTCGCAAATATTTTCCATGCTATCACACCAGATGTGCTGCACCAGCTATATTAAGGTCTGGTCAAGCATCTCCTGGGTTGGTTGTCAGAAGCTTGTGGAGCTGCAGAAATTGATGCTTGTTGTCAGCGTCTTCCTCCGAACCATCATATCTGCCTATTCACCAAGGGTATCACTTGCTTATCACATGTAAGCGGTACTGAACACACACAGATATGCTGCTTCATCCTTGGCATCATAATTGACATCCACTTGCCCAAAAACCTTAATGCAAGTCATCTTCTTTGAGCAGTGCGGGGGCTACTTGACTTCCTATATCTCACGCAATACCCTTGTCATAGCTCGGAGACACTTCACTCACTAGATGAGGCATTGGATCTTTTCCATGAAAATAAGGACATTTTTATTCAGCTTGGTATCCAAAACAATTTTAACTTACTGAAGTTGCACGCTGCATGCCACTACCATCTCATGATCACACTGTTTGGTACAACTTATAACTACAACATCGAATACACAGAATGCCTCCACATTGATTTGGCAAAAGATGCTTACCGTGCTACCAACCACAAGGATGAGTTTATTCAGATGACCCGCTGGCTTGAATGAAAGGAGAAAATTTTACAGCACCAGAAATATGTTAGTTGGTGTCTTGCTGGTGACCACCAGTTTGAGCCCTACCATTCATGTCCACCTGATATGACTTTCAGTTGTGAATTAGTCATGACAAAACATCCTAGCACAAAGGCTGTCAGTATTCAAAAACTAGTTGAAGATTATGGTGCAACTCATTTTTGTGAGGCCCTTGCATGCTACATTGCATGCCACAGTCAAAGTGACCATCCTGCTCCTCTCCAAAATCAAGCACTTGATCATTTGGCAGGCAACATTTGTTTTCCATTCCACAGTTTGCCTGTCTTTCACAAGATCAAGTGGTGCTCGATTGATACTGGTGGCCACACTGTAAGGAATCATAATTCTGTGGGTGTGAAAAGGCCATATTTACTACGAGCTGTCATTTGATCATTCGCACTATGGAGTTGCATGACACTTCCCTGTATAGCGTGCCAAAGGCACACGCTTTCCCATGCTTCCTGCACCTATGCCTTCTCGTGCCTGTGCTTAGCGCGCGTTCCCGCGTTCCTGCGCTCTATCACCTATCATCCAGGAGGACCAATCCATGTCCAACCACCCCTCTTGTACATCATACTACATGCTGCACAAGTGTAACAAGGACTGCAGCGCTATTACATGTCATTACATACTATCGCACATGTTCTCCCTATCCCTTCCGTGTCCAATGAGATCTTACTTAGTATAAAGCATGATGGTAGTGCTACTATTCACTATTACTCCCCTTTACTGTACTTCCCTAGTGTTTGGGTTTTACTTTAGAGTAGTAGTCACCATTAGGGTGTGTGCCCTATGGTTATTGTGTTTTGGCTTAGATTAGATCGCCTAATCAAGCCTTGCTTTTTGTCTGCTTTGCCTTTGCTCTCACTTTACATCGCGCTCACTTTCACTCATGCCATTTCACACTCATTACGAATCCCTACACCGCTCCTTGCCTTCCACATCACTTGCGTGCTTTCACGTGCCCATGCGCACTATAGGCGCACGCCTTCCCACGCTTCGCTTACCTTAGCGCACGCTTCCCGCGCTCCGCTTACTACACATTCTCATCACGCGCCTTGCACCTTTCTATATCCTTGTGCGCATCCCCTGTCTACTCGAGTTCTCTCTATTCCTGGTTCTGTGTGTGGTAGCAGTCCCCTTTAGGGTCAAATGTGTCTGTCTCAGGCATAGTGGCCTAGGCGCAGTGAGACCCGACATTCTGCCTCACCAGCAGTGTTGTTGATCTCACATCTAGAGATTGATTGCGCACGCTGCAGTCAGACTTAGTTCCTTCAACACAAAGGGACATGTAACCTTGGACAGTGCCCATGCAAAACCACAACAGAAGCTGGGCTCTTGTCTCATTGATCGCCAGTCTGATACAGTTTTGGTGAGCCTTCACAAAGACTCAGTTACAAATGATCTTGAAGGTGCGTGAATAGGTACCATTTAATTGTTACTCACTGCTTACCAGCTTGTTTAGGTTTCTGCATCAGTCAAATTCAAGCTATCCTTTCCTTACCACCAAAGTCAATACAGCTACTCTTTCCACCAACAGTTAGTGTTCCTCCTCACCTTGCATACATTGAATGGTTCATGCCATTCCCATCTGCTCCTGACCGAAACAATGGACTGTATAAACAGTCAAGATTGATGCATGGTAGCGACAGAGTGGCTAGTATCATGCCGGTGGGTGATATTGTGCATAGTGTCCACCTTATACCAAAGTTTGGTGACACAGCCCCACGAGAATGGAAGAGCGAGACCGTTCTAGAGGACTGTAACATGTTTTGGTTGAACTCATACATAGATAGACATACATTTTTGATATTCAGATAAAACTTGCTAATACTTGACTGTTGTAGAGACTCAAGTCTCTATGGGTGCGTACAGACCATA
Organism: Suillus cothurnatus; assembly: GCA_016758765.1. Classification (NCBI taxonomy): domain Eukaryota; kingdom Fungi; phylum Basidiomycota; class Agaricomycetes; order Boletales; family Suillaceae; genus Suillus; species Suillus cothurnatus. The sequence continues at coordinate 429,741 of JABBWL010000052.1, read as the reverse complement.
TTGCAAGACCTTATACTGGACCTGTTGAAGTGCTGCGACCTTCACGATTTTCACGTTTTCGCATTTTTGCATGTTTCACATTTCTGTGCACCTCGCGTATTTTGTGCATTTTGTGATCCCACACAGTTCATATTTCACACACTTGCATATCTTGCAGGTTTTGCATTTCCGTGTATTTCGCATTTTGCATTTTCACATTCTCGATTTTTCACACTTTGACATGTGCTACCGTGCGCCTCCCTGGGATCCATCACATTCTGTTTGCATGTCCTGTCCTCATCCTCCAAGGTCCATTGGTGTGTATTTCACTTTGTTTCACTCGCATTACATCATATATGTCTTTGCATTCCCATTTATGTTCACTTATCTCGTTATGTGTTTATATTACATCACCATTGTATGTTTAGCACTACCTACTCAGCTCCGAGGCCTGGGAACTCGCTTAGCATGCTGACACATCAGCGCATAGTTGGAGATTGGGGGGGGACTTCTCTTCCATCACTTACACATTAGTTAGTAGGACTTAGGATCTAAAATCCATCAACTTCCAATTCGATCGTTGCACTCCACAGTAGCCTTGGGATATTCTTGAGAAGCACGTCCATTTCTCCTTCAGTATCTACCCTTGAGTTAGAGAGCCCCACTTTTGTGTTTTCAGAGAGTAATGCACTTCATGATATTTTTGCACTTTTCCCATGCCTCGTGACTTACAGCGCGTTTTCATGCGCCCTTAGTCAGACCAAAGCCCAGTCCATGACCCCCCTCTCCTATAGAGGAATCCTTTCTCAGTAGCAATCCCCTTGGGACGAGCTATATCTCATGTCCAGAGGAGCACTGTAGAGCCCACATCAGGTCTAGCCCCCACCCACTCATCATTACTCGCCTTCAACTGGGGCCCACCGCAAGGGGGTCATCTGAGAAGGTTGGTAGGTCATTAAGACTCACAAAGGAGTGCAAAGCAAGAGAAGAAGCCATCAAAGAATTTGAAAGAGCGATTTCTGAATCACAAGTCACATCCACAGAAGAACTCCTAATCCCCATAATGTGAACGCGCCACATGCGATTCTTTTCAGAACCCTCCTGCCCTGATCCATCCCTTTTCGCTCCAAATCCGCAAACCCCAGTATCACCTGTAATGCCTTTGCCTAAAGACTCCTCATAAGGCAAATCATCAGACAAATTTGAAGCGCACAACGAACTGCAGAACCTACTTCCAGGAGCATTCATTAACACTCCAAAGCATGCACCCCTCTCCAGTACTAGCACCCTCTCCTCCTTAACCATGCTAAGTTCCTCCAGCACTCATTCAAATCGCGATGATTATGTGAAAAAGCACGCCAGCATTAGCAAAAGTGCCTTTCATCAAACAAGAAGTGCACAACAGCGCGTCTGCATTACACCCCACGAGAACAAACACGCCAGCTACTAACATCCCACCCATTCACCCCACATCATCCAACACCCTCCAAACAAACATGTCAGCCATACCCTTCAGAATGCCTGGGCACACGACCGATAAGGTGCCCAAGTTTGATGGGAAGGACAAAAATCTGCTCATCTTCATAAATGATTACGAAGACCTTGCGGATCAAGCGCAACTGCAGAATGCAGATCGCATAAAGGGCCTCATCAAATATGTCCCCACCAAAGACTGCAGCCTATGGGCTGGAATACCCGAAGCAAATGCGGGCGACTATGCTGCGTTTATCATGGTGGTCAAAGACATGTACCCTGGATGCGAAAGTGACAAGCACTACATGGTGAACGACTTGCAAACAGTTTCACAAAATCGCAGCTGCAAGCCCATGACAAGTGTAGAGGCAGAAGGAGAGTACTATCGCAAGTTCACAAAAGTGTCAATACCACTCACCACGAAAGACCGCATTGGTAAAGTGGAGTTGAACAGGCTGTACAGTAAGCAACAAAACTGTTGCAATATTTGCATTAATTTGATTATTCTGGCTATATCATTGCGGGGATTTCTGCTATAAAGATGTAGATAAGAGCAATATTGTAGCCCTACATCCAGGCTACAATAGTCATACTATAATGAAGGTGTGAAACAACTTCCATAAAAATATATGAGCAATTTATGACAGGGTATGCATTGCAATGGTTTTGTTGCTGATATTTTTAAATAGAAAAATCCTATCAGTAGATGTCAGTTGTGATATTTATTATGTCTTATCATGTCATGTGACATGTAAAAGGGTCAACATAACATAAACAAAGCCAAATGTTGAACTTTTTCAACATTCATCATCATAAAAATCCTCTCTGCTGACAAAACCAACCAAATCCCTTTTCACCTTGATTTTAATCAATATACAAGGGAGGTCTCACATGATACTAGTGTATACCATAGTAACACTAGCAGAGTTCACTTTAAACTTCATTTTGACCTTCAAAAGTCCTCTGGTAGTTGTCCTTCTACTGTTTCCTTCTGTGGTGTTTAATATACTATTTGGCTAATCAGTACAGGCAAGACTGAAAATTCCACTGAAGTCACAAGAGCACTTCTGGACATCAAGAACAAGTCTATGTCCTCTCAGACAACACACAACTACTCAAGGAAATCTGGTATGAGGGCTGTAGTCAAGCAAAAATGCCCTCCTCTCTCCAAGTGTCATAGGAGAGCAACACCAGACTTTACTATGAGTTAGTTGTGATGCCTAAAGAGGTCTGGAGATCGCTTGGTGTAGGATTACGTGCAGACCACACTCTTAATATGGAGTCAGTCAACACGACAAAAGATGCGATGCTAGGAGTTGTTGAGAATGTGCCACTCGATTTTGGCGTGGGACCCATGTTCTTCCAGGTACAAGTCACAGAATGCGCGAACTTTGAAATCCTGTTGGGGTGACCATTCTTCAAACTCACCACTTGCAAGACCTTCAATCTCCCAAATGGCGACCAAGATATTCTTCTAACCGACCTGAATACATGCAAGGAGTTGCGCCTCCCTACTCAGCAATGGGTAAAATGCTGCGGTCGCTGTGTGAGTGGACTGCCATGTCTGCAACATGCGCCAAAACCGCGCTTAGAGGAAGAAACAGAGGAGAAGGATTTTTAAAATTCAATGATCCGCAAGCTTTGCAAGGAGACCCTTATACGTCTTATATCACCCCACCTGAGTACTCATTTCCGTCCTGTAAAGGTGTGCAGTTTTTCCACCTCTCCGCGTCATCACACAAAATTTGCGAAATTTGCGAAACATGCACTAGTCATTTGCACCAGCCACTTTTAACAAGCGATAGTCCATCAGTCTCCATACTTTCATATTCCTGTTCCCCCTCCAATCCATTATTGCATCCGCATTTATTGGCGCATTATGCGCATTTATCGTCCACCTGCTCCGTTTTAGACCATGAGGTCATTAATGCCTTTTTATCTGCATATTCATATGATCATTCGCACCACGCCCTGGTTTATAAACCAGTCATGAAGAAAGTGCGCACCATACCCACCACTATGCCTGCAGAGTATAGAGTAGTGCACCAGTTACCAGAAGACCCGTTGGCTGGCATGCCAGAACTGCCTATACACCCGCCCAAATTCATTCCTGGATCGCACGATCGCACAAATAAGCTCGATTTAGATCCTGCAAACTGGCTTTGGCCAGAAGAGCTAAAACTCATAAGATGGCTTGTGCGTGTCCATGAATGCTCTTTTGCGTGGTGCGCCTCTGAATGCGGCCACCTCAATGAGACCTATTTTCTGCCTTATAAGATTCCGACTGTACCACACACCCCCTGGTCTCAGCAGAATATTCCTATTCCACCCGCAACACTTGGTGAAGTTATACACATTATTAAGGAGAAGATTTCCTCGGGAGTTTATGAACCCTCAACCGCAGCATATCGCTCGCGCTGGTTTTGTGTTGTCAAGAAAGATGGAAAATCGCTACGTTTAGTGCACGACTTGCAGCCACTAAATGCGGTTACAATTCGCGATGCATCTGTACCACCATTTGTCGAACATCTCGCGGAATCATTTGTGGGGTATGCAGTGTATGGGATGATGGATCTATACTCAGGATATGACCAGTGTGCACTCCATGAGGAGTCGCGCAACTTGACAACTTTTGGTATGCCGCTAGGTCCCCACAGATTGACGACCTTGCCCCAAGGACACGTGAATGCAGTGCAAGTCTATCAAGGCGATACTGCCTTCATCCTTCAGCACGAGATTCCGGACTATACATTGCCCTTTGTTAATGATGTGCCCATCAAATCAGTGAAAATGCGCTATCAGCACACGGACGGTTCCTATGAAACTATACCTGCAAACCCAGGCATCCGGCACTTTATATGGGAACACTGCATCATACTCAATCGCATTTTACAGCACCTAGAAAACGTAGGAGCTACAGTATCCGCAACCAAGTTTGTACTGGCCACGCCAACTGCAATCATCGTAGGCCACAAGTGCACATTCAAAGGCCGAGTACCTGAAGACTCCAAAGTGCAGAAGATTCAAGATTGGCCTGAACCCAAGAATGCCATGCATGTGCACGGGTTCCTGGGGACATGTGGAGTGCTTCACATTTTCATCTGCAATTTTTCGTGTATCGTGCGCCCGCTAATCAACCTCACCAAGAAAGATGTACCTTTTGAGTTTGGAGACGAGCATTGCGAAGCGGTGCAAACGCTGAAGGACTCAATATTAGAGTCCCCCGCATTGAGACACTTGGATTACAAATGCGATCACGAAGTTATCCTTGCAGTAGACACATCAGTAGTTGCAGTAGGATTTATCCTGCTTCAGTTAGGCGAAGATGGAAAACACTATCCAAACCGCTTCAGATCAATTGTGCTTAGCGAAGTCAAGAGCCACTACTCTCAGGCCAAGCTAGAACTTTATGGTCTTTTTCGCGCTTTGCGCGCGGTTTGTGTTTACATCTTTAGCATCACAAATCTCATGGTTGAAGTTGTGTTACAAACTGGGATAGGTTCTAACAACCTAGACTCAAAAGAGAGCCTTCATGGTTGAGTCTGTTCTAACCACACAACAACAATGAAGTCTGCTTGCAAAGTTAATAACTAACAACAAGGTATGACCTTGGAGTTAGGTTCAAAGGTTCAGACTGACAAAGAGGAGTGCTCTAAGTCAGAGATCAGTTTGGATGACTAAGCTTGGAGGGCTTAGACGAAGGAAGTCAAGTATCAGGTAAAACCCAGTAAGATTAAAGTAAAGAACTACATAGTACAAGGCGCGTATTTATAAGGAATCCTAGGAGAGGTTTAGGGCTGGTACGAAGACAGAGGATGACCGCCTAATTAAGTATGTATGCGCAAAGAGCAATAAGCAATCCGAGAAAAGAAACATCAGTCATCTAGCGACAGCGGTAGTAAGCGATCGTGATGTAATACAATGGTGGAAGAACAAGAGAAAATGAATAGGGGCTAAGCATACTGTAACAAGTTGACGTGAAGTACATCAAGGGCATGATCAATAACCCTGACTTGCAACCAAATGCGACAATCAACAGATGGATCACAGGGATCCTCCTTTTTCAATTCAATCTCGTCCATGTACCCGCCGCAAAGCATGCAGGCATTGACGGTCTTTCAAGAAGACCTCCTGCAGAGAACAATCCAGAGGAAGATGATGACCATGAGGATTGGGTCAATCACACATACTTGTTTGGAGTCACACTTCTCAATGAAAGAATGCACCAAGTAGATGCAGCAGGTGTGCGAATAACGTGAACAGTGCATAACGCGCCATATGCGTGGCACTTAGCGCATTTACCAGACATGTGCGTTTTCCTAGATAGCATCGATGCAAAGAAGGATGAACCACCCATACCCTGATCCAATGAAGTGCAAGTGCTAGACGCAAAAATGGTCGCGATCAAATGCTTCCTTAATTCGTGCAAGAAACCTGTCAACCTTTCAGATGAGGAATTCAAGTCATTCGTGCATTATGCGGTGCGCTTCTTCATTCTGGAAGACAATCTATGGCGCAGAGACCCCCAAGGCAAACATCAATTAGTTGTCGACCCACGCAAATGCTACCACATTCTGAAGGAAGTGCATGATGATTTAGGACACAAAGGAGTATACGCAGTGCACATGCGATTGCTCTTGCGATTTTGGTGGCCGCATATCATTGACGACGTCAAATGGTACGCGTGCACATGCCACAAATGCCAAGTGCAGCAAACACGAAAGCTCCATATTCTGCCAACCATTCCTATACCCGGAGGACTATTTCGCAAAGTTCACATTGACACCATGAAGATGCCTCGCACAGGAGGATTTGAACACCTCATGCAAGCGCATTGTGCGCTAACTGGATACCCGGAATGGCGCATGTTGCACAAAGAAACTACAAAGATGCTACAAGCATTTGTCTTTGAGGAGCTCCTGTGCAGGTGGGGACCCATTACCAAAATCGTGACCAACAACGCGCCTGCATATAGACTCACAGTTGACACATTAGCTGTGAAATATGGTGTACATCCAATTCACGTTTTGCCTTACAATTTGCAAGCCAATGGTATTGTCAAGTGCAGGCATTGTGATGTCCGGGAGGCCATCATGAAAACTTGCAAAGGAGATGATTCGTGATGGTATCAAGTTGCCCACTCCGTGTTTTGGGCAGAGCATGTTACCATACAGAAAGTGACAGGGCTGTCGCCTTATTTCATGGTTCACGGTGTAGAGCCAATATTCCCATTCAGCCTTGCAGAAGCAACATTCTTAGCGCCTTTACCTGAAAGGGGTGCATTTACGACTACAGACCTTATAGCTTGTTGCGCTCGCCAATTGCAAAGCGCACCAAAGATCTCACCACTATCAAGGAGAAGGTACTCAAAGCACACTATAGCTCCATTCACGATTTTGAGAAGCGCTTTCGCGCATCCATCAAAGACTACGATTTTTCACCAGGCGCATTAGTACTTGTGCGAAATTCAAAGGTCAAATATGAGCTGAGCAAGAAGACAAAGCTGCGGTATCTAGGCCCTATGGTTGTTGTAAGGCGCACAAAGGGTGGCTCATATATATTGGCAGAATTGGACAGTGCCATCTCTAAACTGCGGTTCACCGCGTTTTGTGTTATTCCCTATAGTGTGCAAAACCCCATGCACATTGCAGTGACTAGCATCACAGGTATCAACGACACCAAGTTAGATTGCATAGCCAATGAAGACAATATTGAGCCAGAAGAAGAAGAGCCTGAAGACGCGCTAGATGTGTAGCGCACACACCCAACCTCCTCGCTGTAAATGTCCACAAGTCTGTATATGACTTCCCTCCAGAAAATATATTCCACCCAAAATAACCCAATAAAAGCATCAAGAAAACCATCTAACGCGAAAAATATACATTCCTATAATACTCCCTGTTTATCTCTCTCTCCACCCATTTGTTTCTGTCGCATATGACACACATTGCTTTGAACATATAGCCAACGACCCTACTATATTCCACATAATCACCAATCATATTATTTCAGTTCAGACTGCTCCACACACTTCTAATCAACCTCATCGCCACCCCATGCAATTTCACAACTTTCGCGATTTTGTGGTTATGTGACTTGTGAATTTTGTGAATTGACAAATTGCACAATGCATTTCCAACACCTCACCCCAATGAGATACCCGCAAGAATTATGATATACCACCACCACCACATGACATTTGCAAGTTACATGGTTTTGCAATAATTGCAGTTTCGCGGTCATGCATTTACATCATGTTGCAATATCTCGCATGGTTCATGAAATCCACACTTTGACACACCACACCATATCACCATGACACTTCATGCTGAACCCATGTGCAGGAATTACGACAAGCATAAGATCACAACAGTTGCACAATGAAGACAAGACAGGCGCAAATCCACAAAACGTGAAATGCGAAATGTTTGCATATTGCATGAACTGCACATTTTGCATCACTAATGATGCGATTCATATTCCCTTAGGTGTACCTACTGATAACAATTTCTCTTCTCAGTTTAGCATCGATGGACATGGACAGAAGACTTGGGCATGCAAAATGCAAAATGCGAAGAACAAGATATATTGAGCACATTGGCACATTGGCACAGGCTATTCTACAGGCACATTGGTGCCAAGGAGGAGACAAGTATTCAACTACAAAAATTAGTCCAGGAATGCCAACTCTAAGTCCAATTTGGACAACTCCTGGGACATCGTGTAGGACTGGGTAGAAAGTGAAATTAGGCGACTTTGTTGAGCGCACGAGTTCTGGTGCATTCCGCAGATGATAGACTTGAGGTGTTCATTCTCAGCCCTCAAACACTCCAACTCAGAACCAGATCTGCTGGCACTGTCAGTAGGAACACTAAGGCTGCTTGCCTTACCCTTGCCCTTGCCAGTCATGCGCTTAGGCAAAGCCTTCACAGCACACAAAGTGCGAATGGGTACCTCCTTTTCCTCTACCTCAGACTCCCCAGATGAGAAGATCTCCATCGCACCAATGGGTGGGGAGGACACGGTAGCAGGTGCAGCACCAGAAATCAACTCAGCAGCAACTGCGGTATCAGGTGTGGACTTCCTTTTGCAACGCGCTGCAGTGCCCTTCTTTGGAACCCCTACAGCCAAAAGTGCATTAGCCAGAGTCAGTGCTAAGCAAAAACACAAAAACGTGAAACTCACAAGGACGCGAATATGAGCAAGATTGATGCAACTCACTACAGGCCTCACAGTGCTTGCCAGGTCTACCAATGCAAGCTGTCTCACTCTCAGCACATCTAACACAGGGATTGGGCTTGGGAACAGACATCCACATGCCATGGCGCTAAACATCCAGTAAAAGTCGTGAGGCAGGATAGAACTACTCACCATGACCAGCACCTCTTCAGCATCCTCCCTAACGTCCCCAGCATCCTTCTTCACAGTCAAGACGACTTCCACAATTAACTTCTGTTGAGTGCGCCTTGTGTGCACAGGTGTGGAAGGCACTGGCTCAGTAATGGCCTTTTTCTTCATCATGCTAACCTCAGTCACGATCACTTTGGCAGCATGTTTCCCCTTGTGCAACTGTGCATGACCGGTGTTGTCCAGATCGAGGGTGATTTGATGAGCAGCTGCATCAGCCACAACTTTGCTAAAATGTGCCTACAAACACGCCAATCAGTACACAAAACACGCAGAATCATGTATCACTCATGCTTAGTTCATTCCAACCCCTCAGCCAAATCTCCCTGTCCTCAAACAAATCCGGCTTATCATCAGGGATGACCAGGACTTGAGTTGCAAGTCTCTCACACAAAGCGGCCCAAATGTGATGCACTTTGGCCTCTGGGGTCTCTTCAACTTCCATGGGAGGAGTAGCAGCCTTTGCTGGAGAAGATGGGTGCTCCTCAGGCTCAGAAGTGGGAGTGGTTGCCAGCATGGATGGGTTGAAAGGTGCCATTGATCTTGTGGAACACTACTGATGAGATGGATAAGAGAGAAGCAGCAGATTAGAAGCATCGTGCAAATTTTTGCCCACCCCCCCTCTATTTGGCGTGATGTTCACACGATCACATGACGTCACCCAGCGAAAATTCACTAAGTCCAAATGTGCTATACAGACTGACTGAGGACAGTCAGTAGCCAAGTCCCCCACAGATGTAGAGACTCAAGTCTCTATGGGCACGTACAGACCATATCACAAGACCTTATACTGGACCTGTTGAAGTGCTGCGACCTTCACAATTTTTGTGTTTTTGTGTTTTCGCGCATTTCGCGTTTTTGCATATATCGCATGTTTCACATTTTCGCATTTTCACATGTTTCGCCTTTCTGCACATCTCGCATATTTCACACATTTTGTGATCCCACACAGTTCATATTTCGTGCACTCGCATATCTTGCGGGTTTTGCATTTCCACGTATTTCGCATTTTCACATTCTCGCGTTTTTCGCGCTTTGACATGTGCTACCACGCACCTCCCTGGGATCCATTGCATTCTGTTTGCATGTCCTGTCCTCATCCTCCAAGGTCCATTGGTGTGTATTTCACTTTGTTTCACTCGCATTACATCATATATGTCTTTGCATTCCCATTTATGTTCACTTATCTCGTTATGTGTTTATATTACATCACCATTGTATGTTTAGCACTACCTACTCAGCTCCGAGGCCTGGGAACTCGCTTAGCATGCTGACACATCAGCGCATAGTTGGAGATTGGGGGGGGACTTCTCTTCCATCACTTACACATTAGTTAGTAGGACTTAGGATCTAAAATCCATCAACTTCCAATTCGATCGTTGCACTCCACAGTAGCCTTGGGATATTCTTGAGAAGCACGTCCATTTCTCCTTCAGTATCTACCCTTGAGTTAGAGAGCCCCACTTTTGTGTTTTCAGAGAGTAATGCACTTCATGATATTTTTGCACTTTTCCCATGCCTCGTGACTTACAGCGCGTTTTCATGCGCCCTTAGTCAGACCAAAGCCCAGTCCATGACCCCCCTCTCCTATAGAGGAATCCTTTCTCAGTAGCAATCCCCTTGGGACAAACTATATCTCACGTCCAGAGGAGTACTGTAGAGCCCACATCAGGTCTAGCCCACATCAGGTCTAGCCCACATCAGGTCTAGCCCTCACCCACTCATCATTCCTCACCTTCACTGTTTCGAAATAATTCATCTTGCAGCCATGTAATTATCAATGTTCTTTGTTAAGGTCGTGCTCAAGGGGTAACAGATCCGAAGGGCTTCGGCCTCAGCTCGTACGCTGTGCCCCTTTCCCGAGTATAGCCCCGTATTTCAGAATGCTATAAGTATCGTATCCAAAGATCCGGATGGCTATGGTAGCGTATCCGAAGGTCCGGTGAAGGGTCAACAATTCTGCTGGCTAGCAGAACTATGTTGGGTGAATGCTGCCTAGCTGCTATTCAACCCAAGGGTTTCTGGACTAAGCTCAGGGCTCAAGAGAGAGAGAGAGAGAGAGAGAGTGTGTGTGTGTGTGTGTGTGAGAGAGAGAGAGAGAGAGAGAATATGAAATGTCACTCCAGACAATGAGGACAAGACTATGTATCAGGAGCTGTATAGTGAGCTATTGAGCTACTACTAAAACTAATAAGCTGCAAGTCTGGGGAAGCTACTGAATCCTAGAAGGAGAGCTACCAGAACTATAACTGAAAGTCTAGCTAATGAGTGGAAGTGTAGGGCGAAGATTTTGTGATTATGTAAGCAGTAAAAATGCGAACATAAGCAAGGAAAAGTAAGGTAAGAAAGCTAAGTAAAAACTGTTAATACCAGCCTAGAGGGAAACTAATCCCTACACCGGATGACTATCGTATGGTATCCAGTTAGAGAGGAAGGTAACGTATTCCTATCCGAAGACAAGGAATAGTATTGTATGATATCCGAAGGTAAGGATTAGTATTGTATACATATCCGGATGGCATCCGGATATCGGACGAGAGTATAATGGCTAGTCTAGACAAGTCTAGGACTAGAAACTAATAGAGTATCGACTATCCATAGATAGAGGCGGATTTGTATAGACTATCAGATACAATCCTTAAGTCTCAGAGGGTGACAAGAGTTGTTAAGACTCAAGTCTGGATAACAGAATGAGGACAATCTAAGATGATATTCGAACTGGGGTGCTATAAGACATATACAAGAGTTTATATACGATAGAACTACGCGAGAGGCTATGCACAAAGTATCGCAATGTATAAGCAACGCTTATTAGAAGTCAATCATAAGCCAGGGGATAATCACAAGTAAAGCGGATCAGTAAACATAGCCGGAAATTAATCACAAGTGAAACGGATCAGTAGATCATAGCCGGAAGAAAGCATAACCGATACACCGGAAAGGAGGGTATACTAAATGGAGGAAATAAGCAGTGTTTAACGTTATATGAACAGGATATGAATGAAGAAGCTTATCGTGATGGATCCGGTACGGATCTGTGGATCGGATCTGATCGGATCTGACATCCGGAACTTCGGATGAGAAGCATGAATGTATGGGATATGACATTCTTCCTAAACACAAGTGATTAGAAAGAATTAGAAAGAATTATACAAATTTCTCCTAATTACGCGAATTTAGACCAGGAGGGTTTTCCTGATGTGGCTTGGCTCAATGCACTTCAACTGTTTTTCTGCAGCAAGTATAGCTGCATGAGGTATAAGTTACATGTATGACATATACAGTGACTCAAAAAGGTAATGCACAAAATATGAATTACCACCTTTTGTCCTCATACTTCAGCAACATGACATTAATAACTGTTATAAGTATTTCAATATAATAGTGGTACTCAAAATAACTTTTAAAACCTTTCAAAACCTTTTGGAAACTCACTTAGATGTCGGCTAAATGCTTTGAACTCTTGGCTAAAGTACCTTAAGAACAGTTAAATTGCACTCAGCACAAAGTTAGGCATTGAAAGACTTAGGATATTCAAGGCATATTATACACAGTGGGAAGTTGTACTTTACAGAGCTAACCACATACATTCATAAGATTTAAATGCTCCAACACATATCATGATTTCAATGCACTATGGCCAAAACAAATATATTAGTAACTAGTCAATGTGTCATATCCCAGATTCTGGACCTATCCTATAGTTGGATTTATGGACTAATCCTTAGATTAGATTCCTAGACTTCATCCATAACCAGTTCCAGTCTCATCCACTATCACAATTGTCCAACTACTGCTCATCTGTCTGATCCAATATGCCTATCCGCTCTAGATCTGATACAATAAGCTTTCTAATTCATTACCTGTCTATATAACGTTGACACAGCCTATTCCTTTATTTGGTATTCTCTACCTTTCGGATAACCGGTTCTATACTTACCCAATATCTTCGCTACTTGTCTATTACCAGTACTTGGTTGTTTACCTATCCATTATGCTTACTGATCCGTTATCCTTTGACTGTGCTAATGTACATAGCCTCAGATACTGCCTCTGACTATTCCATTAGCTACCTACAGTATATAAACTATTGTTAATCTTGATAGATCCTCAGTTTGAATATTACATTGTCTTGCAGCATTCTTGTCCTTGCACATTAGTGTTGTAAGGACCCCTTCTCTATCCTTTGGGCCTAGGTATTGATTCCCTAGGCCAGAGCTCCGCTCTTCCACGTTTCCAGACTTCATCCATTTCCAGATCCTACCTTAGGCCTAATGGATTGTATCCTTAGGTCAAAGTCTTGTCTTTCTGATACTCACACTCCTTCTGATCCTTATCCAACTCCATCTCTACCTAAGGGTAGTCTATATCCATCCGTGTCTGCTCCGGAACCCCTATCTGGAACTCCGGACCACTATTCCTGCCTTGGACTGTGTCCTTTGCAGTATATCCACCCTATGTCTTCACTAAGGATTGATACATGTGTTTATCCCACTTCCTATCAAGTGGATGGAACTCCATCTGAGTTTCTGATACTTGTCCAGAAGTTTCCTGTACTCATCCAGAAGTCCTTCGGATGCTCCACCAGAGTTGTCTGCCTCCAAAGTCCTCCAGACTTCATTAGGACCTTATTGGACTTTATCCAAAATTAAGGGCACCATGCTCAGGTGAGGGGCACAGTGTACGAGCTGAGGCCAAAGCCCTTCTGAGTCAGTCATACTCACCCCTCTGAGAGATTGTATGCACCGGCATGCCACAGTATTTAACACAATGCACTGATATGTAATTGAATACTGACAGAGGGAAACAAAATGACTCAATGAAATGACAACACAATGAATCACACAGCTCCATCTAACACTGGGTTCTTGTTGCCCTGCATCATCTGGTGGAGCTGGATCTTGAGCTGAAGGGTCTCAGCCTCCTTGTCAAGCACCAACAAATGTGCTTCATGCACTCAAATCACTGTCTCATGAAGGTGGATCTCAGCATCTTATTTCTCCTGCAGATGTTGATGGGAGACAGCAGCTTGGGAGGCTTCATACTTGCAGAAGTTGTGAAGCCACTCATATTTCTTTGAGTCATGATTATGTTTGCTCTTCATGTTGAACTTCACAAGGAAGTGTTGATGCTTGCTATTGTGATGTGACTTTGCATCAGAATGCATGCTCTCAATCTTGTCCGGTCTACCTCCTGCAAAATATCTGATTTTGCTTTCTTCTTCTTTGAGCCTGCTGTGCTGTTTGGCAGGGAGGTCCAAGGGGTAGGTGACATATGTATGGTAATCTGACAAGGGGGGTAGTGTTGCAAGTCGTTGATGAGGATATTGAGATGCTGCAGAACATTTCTGACAACAGTTTGCATTGCCCACCACAGCTGGATGGCCTCTGTGCACCAAATGCTACACAACTGTTGACTGCAGGGCTGTTGGTTTTTCCTTTGGAGGTAGACACTTGTGGATCCATTACCCTTGAGTGTACTTAAGCATTGGCTTGAAGTTGTGCAGAACAACAAACATGTTGGCGAGTAGCAGGCATGTTTTGAAACTCCATTGTGCCATGCTGGACTGACTTTTGGTTGGGGCCAAGTTGCTTGAGGTGTTGGAAGGTTTAGCCATGCCCTAACCAAGTTTCCAAAAGGTGTTGGAAGGTTTAGCCAAGCTCTAACCAAGTTTTCAAAAGGTTTTGAAAGTTATTTTGAGTGCCACTAATGATTCATGTCTTGGCTATTGGTGAGACAATATTTTTCAAGATAATATGAATATTTGAATCCACTACATGGGCTTTCATAAGAACAATGCTGTGCATTTCATATTTTGACATAGTGTGCATTACAAAAGAGTGCCCCCACTGCAATTTTCTCAACTATGAACACTCCTGCAACACTCATATATCTATTGAAAGACCTGCCTAATACCCATCCATGCCAGGATATTCCACTCCTACAACAAAGGCTCAAATTTGTTGTGATAAAGCAGCAGGCCTACATGAAACAGAAATTGCAGAAAAGTTTGGCCTATATCACACTACTGTGCTCTGTTGTCATGCATGGTATGAACTCTATACCATGACATATATGATAAGGAATATAGAAGGAGATGATTACGGAAGTATACAAGGATATATTTCTCACTATCATAAGCTCAGTTTCCTATTCTGATTCATTTATTTACTTGTATTTGTAGTTTTCTATCAGTTTCCAGTCTCTTTCTATTTTTCAGCCACTTGATTACATCAGTGAGCCACTCAGATATGTTTATAAGCATGTCATGTGACTGGTAATAATCTGATTTGTAATATTTTACTCATGTACTTGAGTAAGCAGCTGATTCAGCACACCAAAAGGCTTGGTTTGTAAGCACATTCTTACCAATCCAGTGATGACTCATTGCTTAGTAAGGATGGTTTCCAAAATGTATATAAGGACTCCATTCTCACACAATAAATAAGTTTTCCTTTTTCCATTCTTCTCTCAAACTATGTAAGAGTTAGTAAGAATTTGAACAGGTGTTTTCCCCTTTCTGTCTCCTAGTGTGAGATCCAGAAGAAAGTGAAGGCCTAGTGTTGCCTTAGAAAACCATGGTATAATCTAGTCAGATTAGTTGTATACTATCTTACAGGGATTGCCTATACAACAGTCTATTGTATTCATATATTCGTTTTAGTTCAGCTTTCTCTCTTTTACAGGAAGAGAGACTTGTATTATTTAGTTAGTATTAGCAGAGGTCTAATATTACCTACTAGGTTCAGAGTAACCTGACAATATATATATACTTCCTTACTATAAGAAGAGACCAAACAAGAAAAGTGATCCATCACTCTTTGACCACCCATGAACAGCATGTTATCAACCAAGAAGTAGAAAATCTGTTGACCGTGAACTTGAGGCAGCTGGCACCTGTAGTCTTATTGAGTACAATTGTGATAGTCATTGTATTCTAAGCAGCCTATAAGACCCTCAAGTAAGAAGACACCATATCATCAAGTGGTACACTCAAACTGAAGATGACTATAATATCAAGGCAAAACCAGGCCAACCCCGCAAGCTCACACCCCATGATGTTCATGTGGCAGTCTATGCATTGGCACACACTGAGGCACATGATGTTGCTGACTTACAAAGGAAATATTTCCCTGAGATCAATGCCCAAACAATCTGGACAAGACTTAGATCATGTGGCTCAAATGCTTACATTTGCCATATAAAACCCCTTTTGACAGCAGCTCATAAGGTGAAGCAGTTAGAGTGGGCCAAAGCCCATGCTGATTGGTCAGCAGATAACTGGAAGGCTGTTATCTTCTTGGACGAGTCTAAATTCAATCTTTTTGGATCAGATGGTCATTCATAGTGTTGGAGGAGGCCAGAGGATGAATTTGATCAATGGTATACAAAAAATGTGGTGAAACATGGTGGTAGACAAGTCATGGTTTGGGGGTGCATCACTGCTGAAGGTTTAGGCCAAATTTTCTGCATTGATGGCAATATGGATGCTGCCTTATATGTTGAGATTCTCAAGGACAAATTTCTTGGGACCCTTAGGGACCTTGAAATCAAGAAAACAAACATTTATTTTCAACAAGACAATGATCCCAAACACACTTCAAAACTGGCACAAGAATGGTTCCACAAAAAAAAGATTGATACACTGTACTGGCCCCCAAATAGTCCAGATATGGGACTTTTGGATCGTTGCATCTGCACTTGCAAGCCACTGCCATGGAACTGCACTGAGTTATGGGAGGCTTTAGTGGAGGAATGGGGTTGTATTGAGGAGGAGTACATCACAAAGTTATATGAGAGTGTGCCAGAGTGTGTTAAGGCTCTTCTTGATGATAAAGGGGGACATACTAAGTATTAGAAAGTTTTGTGGCATTATCTGTTGATTTGCACTCACCACATCCATTCTTTTCCTAGATCTACTACATCCAAAAAGAATTGCACTGTACTCTTCATTTTTAATCACTCTTTTACAGCTCATATATCACAGTACATATATTTTTCTTCCTACAACTAGTGTCATATCCATACATTCGCGCTTCTCATCCGAAGTTCCGGATGTCAGATCCGATCAGATCCGATCCACAGATCCATACCGGATCCATTGCGATAAGCTTCTTCATTCATATCCTGTCATATAACGTAAACACTGCTGATTTCCTCCATTTAGTATATCCTCCTTTCCGGTTTATCGGTTATGCTTTCTTCCGGCTATGTTCTACTGATCCATTTCACTTGTGATTAATTCCCGGTTATGTTTACTGATCAGCTTCACTTGTGATTACCTTCCGGCTTATGATTGACTTCTAATAAGCGTTGCTTATACTTTGCGATACTTTGTGCATAGCCTCTCGCGTAGTTCTATCATATATAAACTCTTGTATATGTCTTATAGCACCCCAGTTCGAATATCATCTTAGATTGTCCTCATTCTGTTATCCAGACTTGAGTCTTAACAACTCTTGTCACCCTCTGAGACTTAAGGATTGTATCCGATAGTCTATATGCATCCGCCTCTATCTACGGATAGTCGATACTCTGTTAGTTTCTAGTCCTAGGCTTGCCTAGACTAGCCCTTATACTTTCGTCCGATATCCGGACGCCATCCGGATACGTATACGATACTATTCCTTATCTTTGGATAGGAATACGATACTAATCCTTACCTTCGGATATCCTACGATACTATTCCTTGTCTTCGGATAGGAATACGTTACTCTCCTCTACACCCAGATATCATACGATAGTCGTCCGGACCTTTGGATATGCTACAACAGCCATCCGGATCTTCGGATACGATACTTATAGCATTCTGAAATACGGGGCTATACTCGGGAAAGGGGCACAGCGTACGAGCTGAGGCCGAAGCCCTTTGGATCCATTACCTTTGAGCACGACCTTAACAACTAGTAACTATGGACCTATGACTCTCTGTAGAGCATACTTTCTCGATGCAATCCCTGCAGGAGGATGTCATATCCCAGATTCAGGACCTATCTTATAGTCAGATTTATGGACTAATCCTTAGATTAGATTCTTAGACTTCATCCATAACCATTTCTAGTCTCATCCACTATTACACTTGTCCAACTACTGCTCATCCATCTGATCCAATATGCCTATCCACTTTGGATCTGATATGATAAGCTTTCTAATTCATTACCTGTCCATATAACATTGACACAGCCTATTCCTTTATTCAGTGATTCTCTACCTTTTGGATAACCAGTTCTTGTCATATCCTGGTGTAGAGCCTAGCACCTCTCTGAGCCCGTAGATGGCTCATCCTCATTGACCATTATGGTTCAGTGCGCATGGGGTGCACGCACTATATAGCACTTTGATTCAACACAGGATGCACACATCTGCATGCGCAAGCACTCCACTCCTAGATCTATTGCACACTCACACCACACCCCATCCTTATCCACTATTATTCTCTCATACACACATATCCTCTATTTGCTTTAACTGACAGTATGCGAAGGCATGCTCCTATGTCTCATTATGGACCCTACTTACATACATTACATACTCACTGGGGCCCTGCACTACTTACTCAGTTCCGCACCCTGAGAAAGCGCCTTAGTACAAAACATAGAGACTGGACTTAGGATGTAGTTAGTTACCACCCACCTCAACATAGACTCAGCCTTCCTAGTACAAATCAAATTCCAAAGACATCTCACTCTTGCACTTGCGTGCCTTCAACTTGTGCTCACCTTTAGCACAGACTTACATAAGCTTTCTAATTCATTACCTGTCCATATAATGTTAACACAACCTATTCCTTTATTTGGTATTCTCTACCTTCTGGATAACCAGTTCTATACTTACCTGATATCTTCGCTACTTGTCTATTACCAGTACTTGGTTGTTTACCTATCTGTTATGCTCAACAATCTGTTATCCTTTGACTGCGCTAATGTACATAGCCTCGGACACTGCCTCTGATTATTCCATTAGCTACCTACAGTATATAAACTCTTGTAAATCTTGATAGATCCTCAGTTTGAATATTACATTGTCTTGCAGCATTCTTGTCCTTGCACATTATTGTTGTAAGGACCCCTTCTCTATCCTTTGGGCCTAGGGATTGATTCCCTAGGCCAGAGCTCTGCTCTTCTGCATTTCTGGACTTCATCCATTTCTGGTGAAGGCGAGGAATGATGAGTGGGTGAGGGCTAGACCTGATGTGAGCTCTACAGTGCTCCTCTGGACGCAAGATATAGCTCGTCCCAAGGGGATTGCTACTGAGAAAAGATTCCTCTGTAGGAGAGGGGAGTCGTGGACTGGGCTTTGGTCTGGCTAAGGGCGCATGAAAACGTGCTGTAAGTCGCGAAGTGTGGGAAAAAGCGCGAAAATATCGCGAAGTGCGTTACTCTCTGAAAAACACGAATGTGGGGTTCTCTAACTCGAGGGTAGATACTGAAGGAGAAATGGATGTGCTTTCCGAGAATATCCTGAGGCTACTGCGGAATGCAACGATGGAATAGGAAGTTGATGGATTTTTGATGCTAAGTCCTCCTAACTAATTCTCTAAGTGATGGAAGAGAAGTAAAGTAAAAACCTCTAACTATGCGCTGACGTGTCAGCATGCTAAGCGAGTTCCCAGGCCTCGGAGCCGAGTAAGTAGCGCTAAACATACAAGGGTGATGTAATATAAACACATAATGAGATAAATGAACATAAATGTGAATGCAAGGACATATGTGATATAATGCAAGTGAAACCAAGTGAGATACGCACCAATGGACCTTGGAGGATGAGGACAGGACATGCGAGCGGAATGCGATGGATCCCAGGGAGGCGCACGGTAGCGCATGTTGAAACGCAATGTAGAGACTCAATTCTCTACAGGCTGGTATTGGCCTATTTTACGGCTCATGACGACTGGGCTTCACAGCACAACATCACCATCATGTGTAGAGCGATTCCACATATTATGCGCAGCTTCCCTGCAATAACACGCCAGACTCAAGACACTTTCCCACACTTGCGCAATGCATTCCCACGCTTGCGCATCTTCGCATTCCATCGCGCATCTTCATGTTCCATCCATCGCGCATCTTCGCATTTCACTGTGCATCTTCGCATTTCACTGCACATCTTCGCGTTTCACTGCGCATCTTTGCGTTTCATCGCGATTTAGTGCGCATCATCGCAGGCATCCATCCATTGTCCAGCCAATTCCTTGGTGTGTCGCATTCCATTATTACTATATCTTCTGTCTATGTTTGGCATCATATGATTATTATTTCGTTATGGACCCTTACATTACATCATTTACATACTTAGAGCGCTCCCGATTCGCTTCCAAGCCCTGGGAAGGCACTTATGTGCAACTTAGGGTTGCCATGTCTGTTTTTACAACTTAGCTTCTGGCAGTCACCATCTATCACCAGTTAGTTCCATGCAGTGCATGTATCCGTCGTTGTAGTCCCTAGCATCCGTCTATAGCTAGTGGCAATCACATATCCATCTATTATCCGTCCAGCATCCGTCCTCCTTGCCTCATTCAGATCCCAGCATCATTTATACATCTTCTCTACACTTGCGCACTTCATGCGCTACTTTCCCACGCTTCGCGCGACCATCGCATTTCGCTTTCCTGCACACGCCTTCAGCACGTTTCATGTTTCATTGCATTTCACCACATTCCATCGCGTTTCTTCACATTTACTTCGCATTCATCATCGCATCTGATTAGGGTTGATCAGCACTCACTTGTGATCTTCGCTTTCCTTGCGTCCCTTTAGGGTCAAACGCTCTTGCTCTGCGAGTATAGCAGCTAGGTAGAGCTGAGACTCACTTATACTGGTTTTGCATTATTATAGCTAGTGCCTAGCCAGGTTGTGATACCTACAGCAAAAAATGCGAGAATGTGAAATCTGCGAGATATGTGAGTGCGCGAATTGCAAACTGTGTGGGATCGCGAGATGTGCATAATTCGTGAGATGCACGAAAACGCAAGGAATCTGAAACGCGAAGTGCGCGAAAGACGCGAGAACGTGAAATATGCGAAATACGAAACGCGCGGTATATGCGAGATGCGCAAAAATGCGAAACGTGCGAAAATGCGAGATGCACGGAAATGCGAAACATGCGAAAACACGAGATGCGCGGAAACGTGAAAACGCGAAAACGCGAAAATCGCGAAGGTCGCCGCACTTCAACAGGTCCAGTATAAGGTCTTGCTATATGGTCTGTACGTGCCCATAGAGACTTGAGTCTCTACACCGGATTCTATCTTAAGCCTAAAGGATTGTATCCTTAGGTCAAAGTCTTACCTTTCCGATACTCGCACTCCTTCCCATCCTTATCCAACTCTGTCTCTACCTAAGGGTAGTCTATATCCGTCTGTGTCCACTCCAGAACCCCTATCCGGAACTCCGGACCACTATTCCTGCCTCAGACTATATCCTTTGCAGTATATCCACCCTATGTCTTCACTAAGGATTGATACGCACATTTATCCCGCTTCCTATCAAGTGGATAGAACTCCATCCAAGTTTCCAATACTCATCCGGAAGTTCTTCGGACGCTTCACCAGAGTTGTCTGCCTCCAAAGTCCTCCAGACTTCATTAGGACCTTATTGGACTTTATCCAAAATTAAGGGCACCATACTCAGGTGAGGGGCACAGTGTATGAGCTGAGGCCAAAGCCCTTCTGAGTCAGTCATACTCACCCCTCTGAGAGATTGTATGCACCTGGCGTGCCATAGTCTTTAATAGTGCTCAGGTGAGGGGCACAGCATACAAGCTGAGGCCAAAGCCCTTCTGAGTCAGTCATCCTCACCCCTCTAAGAGATTGTATGCACCCATGTGCATGGTCTTTAACAGAGGATGAGAGCAGTGAATATTACATAATTTGCATGTGCTGTGCATTTGTTACAGTATACATAGGCCCCTACTCTTTTTTCTATTGTCTTACCTTGTATTACACCATGACTGCAGTTATGCCATTGCTAGGTGACATTGTCTTATACTATATTTAGTTCTTCATCTTTGACTCATCACATCCATTTCCAAACTGGCAAGTACTTGTAGTCTTACATACTCATACCTGCCCTAAACTCTCTTTTCATTCACTATAAATACGTGTCCTTGTACTATGTAGTTCTTTACTTGAATCTTACTAGGTTTTATCTGATACCTGATATTCCTTCACTTAAGCCCCCCAAGCTTAAGTCATCTGAACTTTTGACTCTAACTTCAAGCACTCCTCATTGTTAGTCTGAACCTTTGACATTCTATAATAGACTTCACTGTCATTGTAGTCTTATAGATAACTCCAACTATTGATAGTTCTCTTTTGAACTTTGGTTGTTAAGAACTATCCTAGTTTGTAACAGCATTACCTTTTTGAGTCACTGTACGAGAATGATACTGACCTCAGTGACCATCAGGAAAAACATCCCCTGGGAATTACCCATATATCCACAACATTACATTGTTTTAATCAATTTTACTCAGTTTTTTCAGTTATTACCAAAGTTCCAGATCCCAGATCTGCTTCAGATTCAATACAATAAGCTTTTAAATTCATATCCTGTTCATATAACATTAAACACAGCTTATTTCCTCTATTCAGTATATTCTACCTTCTGGTGCCTCAGTTACTCTTATCTCTGGCTATGCTTATTGATCCACTAACCTGTGATTAACTTCTGGCTTGTGTTTTGATTTGTAATAAGTGTTGCTTATACATTACTTATACTTTGTGCATAGCCTTCAGTTAGTTCTCTCATATATAAACTCTTGTATATGTTCTGTAGTACCTCAGTTTGAATATCATTTTAGATTGTTCTCTTTCTGTCCTCTGAACTCAAGTCTAATAAGCTCTTGTCACCTTCCAAGACTCAAGGATTGTATCTGATAAGTTTACATATCCACCTCTATCTTCAGATAATCTATGCTATGTTATTTCTAAGTCTAGACTAGCCTATATACTCTCTTCTGATATCTGGATGCATTTTGGATAATAAAATGATACTAGTCCAAACCTTTGGATATTATACAATAGTTGTCCAGACCTTCAGATACACTACAATAGTCATTCAGATCTTTGGATATGCTACATATATTATTCTGAAATACAGGGCAGTGCTTGAAAAAGGGGCACAGCATATAAGCTGAGGCCAAAGCCCTTTAGATTTAATACCTATAGAGTATGGCTTTAACAGTTAGCAAGGTCACAGGTGAGGTGAGTGAGACACTGGAAGGCTGGTGAATAGATGGAGTTGTATGCATGTGAGTCTGCAGTTGGTAAAGGGGCAATTATTAATACCAGGGAGGTGGCATCACTCCTACAAGTACTTTCATTGTTTGTGACACCTGAAGTATTGTCATTGTTTTTATCAACAACAGTTATTGTGGCATCCTCATCTTCTTTGTTTATCAGCTCTATCCATCTCTCTATAAGTCTGTAGCTCCTAGTAGTATAGTCATTAGTTGTAGAGGGAGGTAGCAGTTGAGCGAATAAAGGATCATATACTGATGGTCCAGGTTTGCATATGAATGGCCAGGCCAAACTATAGTTATATGAAAATTGGCATGAAGCTCCTTAAGTCCCTTTCCCACCATTTACATCTTTCAGTATCAGTGTCTTACTCTGGTTGATTGGTAAGTTGGCAAATTGTTTGTATACTTTCTCTGAAACTATATTTAGCTGACTTCTGGTGTCTATTACTGCTTTTAGACTATTCCTGTGTATTGTGATTGGAAGTTCAATCAAGGCCTCTTTCATTCTCACCTTGGGTATTTCCATGATCCAGAACCCTTCAGCCACAAGCTTATTTCTAAGTGGTAAGTCATATCCTAACTGTACATCCTTTTTACTGATTTTGGGCTTGATTGAGTCAGCCAGAAACCCAGCAAGCTTCTTCAACATGCCTAAGATCTCTTCTGCAGTCAGCTCCACAGATATGTTTAATATTAAATTCTTTGCACTAATGCCATCAGCCAACTCTGACCTTCTTATTCTTGTTTGAGGTTTAACAATCTGATCCAAAGGTAATTAAATCTTTATGTTCTCTCTTGGTGAGTACTTAACATTCTCCTTTCCCTTTTTTTGTACCAAGTCTCTCATTCTTCCTCTCCTCAGTACATCATCTTCCACAATGATGACAACATCCTGCACATTGTACTGCACCTTCTTGGTGTTGAGCACAACCTTAGGTGCTTTGCACACTATTTTTTGTACAGGTTCATTCTTTCCTTCTTCCCTTCTCATCTCTTCTAAATACACTCCAGCTCTTAAAGATAAGTTTTCTTTATCTTCCCAGGGGTTTCCCTAGGGTTCCCTTACTGACTCAGAAATTTTCTTAGGTTCTGTAAGCTTAAATTCTCATGCCTTGGGCACTATTGGCTTAGGCAGAGGCAGTGGAGTCATTTTCTCAGATGCCAGAAGTTCATTAGCTTTTGGAGGCTGGAGTCTTAACATAGGTGTGTATTGCTTTCCTCCTTTTAGTTCATATCACTGATATTATTCTTTTTCATATTCTCTCATGTGTCCCATCCCTTGGATGGATAGATGCCATTGAAAAATTCTGCTCACTTCTGTGCACCTTCACACTGGGTTTTATATGCTAGATAAGCTCTCACTTCCTCTTCCTCTGTCTCTTTATTACTCATATATCCTGTTTCCAAACAGTTTTCTGATTATTCTATCTCACTATCACTATCTTCTTGCTGTTGTTCCTCCCCCACTTTACAAATCTATGTCAATTTTCATATGCACTAACTATAGTTTGGACTGGCCATTTCCTTAAAAGTATCTCTCCAGGTAGGGTAATTAGGTTCTATCCTTACAATCGCAGAAATTTATATAAGAAAGAAGGTACCCTTTGATATTTTATTGGGGTGACCTTGGCAAATACATAATGTAGTATCAATACACAAGTACTATATAGCCACTTAGTTAGAATTTGGTAATAGTCTTACTAACAATCAAGTATCTGAAGTATTAGTGATACCTTCTAAAAATAGAAGGAACTGAGAGATTGGTGCAAAGAGCTGGCAGATTACATGTGCAGAAAGTTCTGCTACTGAAGACTCTCATCAGGAAGTTTCTAAAAATAGCACCAACACTTTGAACATGATTGCTTTGAGATTACTCAATACAGAAATTCATTAGGAGTAAGGGTGTGGGAATCTGACTTAGCTATAGGGAGATGTTGGAAAGCTCTGCTCCCTGGTGTCATATTTTCTCCATATACCATGGAAAACAGATGATATTATGTGAAGATACAGTCATTTTAATTTGGTGACTCATTGGAACACTTTTGACTTTCATTCTAATCAACATAATCTCTATAATTATAGTACTCTGTGTGGCTTTCTTCTATTCTAATCACTTTTATCACTCTTCTAGACATATTATCTATCAATTTGAGATATCACTACTTAACAATTTTCTTCTATTCTACTGCAACTCTGTTTTATAGCTGAAATGGCCTTCATAGTAGATTTTGATAGGCTGAAAAAAGGGGGGCTATAACTATATACAAGCGACCAGCCCTAATATCAATAAAGTGAAAAACTTAGTGGGACTGATTCACATCCAAACAATAATCAGTATAGAGAAGTAATGTAATATTAACAGACAACTCACTGTCATGTTTTGCAAAGAAAATTACATATACATAGTCTACTGCTGAAATAGTGGAGAACACATATAATAATGATTTAAAGGGAAATAAAACTTGGTTTTTGTTGAGGTCAAGATTTTTGATATTGTGTTCTTTACTTCCCCATACTGATTATTGTCTGGATGTGAATCAGTCCCACTAAGTTTTTCACCTTATCAATATTAAGGCTGGCCTCTAATCAAGTAGTTGAGGGTGATGGTAAGGTCTAATTCTAATGAGAATAAGTATGATGATAACAATATTTGATTGAATACATTGATGTATCTCACCTCTTGCCAATATAATATTGACATTTGTATCTTTGAATCCAGCATCAAACACTCTGGACAGCTGCATTGATTACCAACCAAGCTCAGTATGATCTGAGATCCAATGTGTCTGAGTTAGTTTCTTTGGCTCAATATACCTTAAATTGATTAAGGATGTAGCTGAGTTCTTTGGGTTGAAATAAAGTAATGCTATTGTTGGTATTGATATCCAACATTGGACCATAAAGAAAGAGGTGATAGCAGAGCTATTTATTGAGATATCTGGATACATAAGTCACAAAAGTACATTTTTATGTCTATAACATCTTTTGTATTATTGCTGGGGGTGCTTTTCTTGGAGTGGTGAGACTATGTGCTAAACTACTATACATAGATATAATACTTCTTAAAGTATTAGTATATCTGGTAAGTTTTCTTTTCTCCAATATCTTATGTATATATCTTACTGAATATAAATTCTAATAGAAAGGTAATGGCAACCTTGATACTACATCAAAAACATGCTGTAGACTTCAACCTAGAATTAATTCAGTGATATTATAGCATATAAAGAGGTCACCTTCAAATAATCACTAAAGCCAAAAAAGCCACTACTATCAATGAGTGTGTTGATTATTGTTGATTATGACATTGACCATAATCTTCCCTTAGATTCACACACGCATACTAGAAGTGGTTTCAGTTCCCTCTCCTGTTTGTGAAAGCCAAAGCTGCCAATAAGGTTGCTGACACTGCACTATCTCAACTTCTCACATAACATCAATTCATTACTCTTGGTAGGTGCATGGAGGAACCAATATATCAGTGTATGGTATTGCATCTAATGACATCTACTGGAAGTTTGTCACAATACCTATTTAGAACTCATCAAAGTCGACCAGCAGTTTAACACTAAATCTTCTGCTAGCATAAACTTTGTCTTAGAATGCTTAGTACTTGTTTTGAACACAGTAGCATCACTGACATCTAACATATTATCTGAAAAGAGTAAACAAACAGCTGAGGTAGAGCAAAGGGACCTCTATGATACTGTTATATGTGTTAAAAAGAATTATAGAGATAAAGGTGGATTAGTTAACTAGAGTACACAATACTTTTGCATTTTATACCTTTGATAGGGGAGTGTTATAGAATATTTAGAACATATTTAGAAGTATATATAGATATTTATCTTTCCTTATTTAACTCTTTGTGAGTGTATACATAGCTATCTTTATACAGATAAATCTATGTATAGCTCAAGCCTTTCATATTAGCCTTTGACATCTATTAGATAATATTGCAAAAGCAGATTACAGAGAGAATATTTGTGATTTATAATCTAGCTTGAATACATGAGATTAAAAAGAAAGTGATGTAAGGTAGATAATATATCTCCCTAGTATAAGAGATTTTAATTTTGATGAATCAGTAATAAAGAGTGGTAATATGGACTTGCATATTTTGCATCAATCTGTTTTGAACTAATTTATCTAAAAGTATATTAATATGGAGGCATGCTTGAATAAGTCAACATTGTGAGTTAGTCTAGAGTTTGCTCAGGTGCTTTTGGCATAAATATTAAAGCCATGGTGATAAAATAATAGAAGTATAGTTAGAATAAAAATAAGCAATCACATTGGTGGAGCCCAGAAGATAATGAATAGAAGAGATTGAGGACAATTGCAAAAGAAGAAACAGAGACATAGAAATACAACAATGCATGCAAGTAGGAGATTGTTGAGCACACATATATAATAAGTGCTTGACTAATTTGAAGTGTATGTGAGTTAGAGGGTTTATGGAAATTGTTTTTGTGAGATTGAATATTCTGTCCTTATATACAGTGGCTTAAAAAAGTGTCTAAATGTTTATGCATTTTCAAGTAATTGAATAATAGCAAGCCAGCACCTAAGTATAATATAAGAACATAAAGATGATTCTGAAAGCCCTATATTATAGAATTAGAGATATAAAGTATAAGAATCAGACTATATATAGACAAGATATTGTAATTCTACTTGTATGGCTCATTTGGACACTTTTTGACTTTATATTCAAATCACAAAATTAAACCATTCACCTCCTACATATTCTGCATGTTCATGCACTATGATAAAAGGTCTGAAAGTGCATAGATATTACTTACTTCCCTTCTCATGGGCTTCTGTCATATAATAGAGTCACCTTAGTATTTTCATAGTCTTGTGCAATTGTCAACTTTCTTGCCGCCTCTGTGATTGTGCACACTACTTAAACAGCTCTAAGCAGCACATTACTACTTAGGTTCTTGAGTTGCAAGTTCCAAATCACTACTCATAACTTGACTCTTCTTCTTCATGCTACTGGAATTGTGCTACTATTTCATGCCTCCTGCCAGTGCACTTCTGCTGCCCTGTGTACTTCTTCTGTTGCAACCTCTGCCAGTACACTCCTGCTAAAGCCACACACTTCTTCTGTTATAACCTCTACCAGCACACTCCTGCTAAAGCTGTACACTTCCACTGTCACATCTTTTGCCAGTGTCATATCCTGGATTCCAGACCTATCATATAGCCATACCTCCAGACATTCATACCTCTGAGCTCTGGACCCCTGAGTGCATGCAGTGATCCTGTTTACATAATTTTGGACCTCCAGACCTCATCTATAATCATTTCCAGACCTCTACACCTTACTTATAATCATTTCCAGTCTCATCTACTATCACACTTGTCCAACTTTTGCTTTTCTGTCTGATCTAATCCAATGTACAGATCCACTTCCTATCTGATATGATAAGCTTTCTAGTTCATTTTTTGTTCATATAATATTATCACAGCATATTCCTTTATTTAGTGTTCTCTAATTCCCAGTATTCTGATTACACTTACTTCCAGCTATGCTTACCTGATCTGTTACTCTTTGACTGACACTATGTACATAGCCTTGGATAATGCCCTCTGATTATTCCATTAGTCTTCCAGTATATAAACTCTTGTAAATGCCCTGTAGTACCTCAGTTCAAATATTATTGTCTTACAGCATTATTGTCCTCACACATTAGTGTTGTAAGGATCCCTTCTCTATCCTTCAGGCCTAGGGATTGATTCCTAGGCCAGAGCTCCACTCTTCCAAGTTTCCAGACTTCATCCATATCTGGATCCTATCTCAGGCCTATTGAATTGTATCTTAGGTTGAAGTTTTACCTTTCTGTCACTTGCACTCTTTCTAATCCTTGTCCAACTCTATCTCTATCTAAGGGCAGTCTATATCTGTCCACATCCACTCCAGAACCCCTATCTGGAACTCTGGACCACTCCTCCTGCCTTAGACTATGTCCTTTGCAGTATCTCCACTATATGTCTCCACTAAGGATTGACACTTACAGTTATTCCACTTTCTATCAGTGGATGAAACTTCATCCAAGTTTCCAATATTTGTCCAGAAGTTTCCCACACTCATCTGGAAGTTGTTTGGACACTCCACCAGAGTTGTCTGCCTCCAAAGTCCTCCAGACTTCATTTGGATCTTTTTGGACTTTATCTGAAATTAAGGGCACTGTACTCAGGTGAGAGGCACAGTGTATGAGCTGAGGCCAAAGCCCTTCTGAGTCAGTCATCCTCACCCCTCTGAGAGATTGTATGCATGCATGTGCATGGTCTTTAACAGCCAGCACACTCCTGCTAAGGCTGCACATTTCCACTATTGCACCCTCTGCCAGTGCACTCTTGCTAGGGCCATGCATGAGTTGGGCTAAGAGTAGTGATTTGAAACTTGCTGGTTCAGAATAAGAACCTCAGTAGTAGCATTTTGCTTAGAGCTGTTTAAGTAGTGTATGCAATCACAGAGATGGCAAGAAATTTGACAATTGCACAAGACTATGAAAATACTAAGGTGACTCTGCTATACAACAGAAGCCTGTGGGAAGGGAAGTAAGTCTCAACCATGTACTTTCAGACCTTTTATCATAGTGCATTGTAGGTATCACAACCTGGCTAGGCACTAGCTATAATAATGCTAAACCAGAATAAGTGAGTCTCAGCTCTACCTAGCTGCTATACTCGCAGAAGCAAGAGCATTTGATCCCAAAGGGGACACAAGGAAAGCAAAGATCCACAAGTGAATGCTGATCAAGCTGATCAAATGCAATGTAAGTACAAGAAAACGCAAAGAAATGTGGTGAAATGCGATGAAACGCAAAACACACTGAAGGTGCATGCAGGAATGCGAAACATGATGGTCGTGTGAAGCGTGGGAAAGTAGCGCACAGTGTGCACAAGTGTAGAGAAGATGTATAAATGATGCTGGGATGTGAACTGAGGCAAGGAGGATGGATGCTGGATGGATAATAGATGGATAATGTGATTGCCACTAGCTATAGACAGATGCTAGGGACTACAATGACAGATACATGCACTGCATGGAACTAACTGGTGATAGGTGGTGACTGTCAGAAGCTAAGTTGTAAAAACAAACATGGCAACTCTAAGTTGCACATAAGCACCTTCCCAGGGCTCAGAAGTGAATTGGGAGTGCTCTAAGTATGTAAGTGAGGTAAAGTAAGGGTCCATAATGAAATAATAATTGTACAATGCCAAACATAGTCAGATATAGTAATAAATGGAATGTGATGCACCAAGGGACTGGCTGGACAATGTATGGATGCTCCTGCAATGATGCGCACTAAATCACGATGAAACGCGAAGATGCATAGTGAAACGCGAAGATGTGCGATGGAATGCGAAGATGTGCAACAATGCAAACTAAGCGCGAGTGCAGGAAAGTGTCCTGGGTACATGATGGTGATGTTGTGCTGTGAAGCCCAGTGGTCATGAGCCATAAAATAGGCCAATACCAGCCTGTAGAGAATTGAGTCTCTACAGCGATTTAGTGCACATCATTGCAGGAGCATCCATACATTGTCCAGCCAGTCCCTTGGTGCATCACATTCCATTTATTACTATATCTGACTATGTTTGGCATTGTACAATTATTATTTCATTATGGACCCTTACTTTACCTCACTTACATACTTAGAGCACTCCAATTCACTTCTGAGCCCTGGGAAGGTGCTTATGTGCAACTTAGAGTTGCCATGTTTGTTTTTACAACTTAGCTTCTGACAGTCACCACCTATCACCAGTTAGTTCCATGCAGTGCATGTATCTGTCATTGTAGTCCCTAGCATCTGTCTATAGCTAGTGGCAATCACATTATCCATCTATTATCCATCCAGCATCCATCCTCCTTGCCTCAGTTCACATCCCAGCATCATTTATACATCTTCTCTACACTTGTGCACACTGTGCGCTACTTTCCCACGCTTCACACGACCATCATGTTTCACATTCCTGCATGCACCTTCAGTGTGTTTTGCGTTTCATCGCATTTCACCACATTTCTTCGCATTTTCTTGTACTTACATTGCATTTGATCAGCTTGATCAGCATTCACTTGTGGATCTTTGCTTTCCTTGTGTCCCCTTTGGGATCAAATGCTCTTGCTTCTGCGAGTATAGCAGCTAGGTAGAGCTGAGACTCACTTATTCTGGTTTAGCATTATTATAGCTAGTGCCTAGCCAGGTTGTGATACCTACAGCAGGAAAGTGTCCTGGGCCTGGCACATTATTGCAGGGAAGCTGCACATGATATGCAAAATCACTCTACACATGATGGTGATGTTGTGCTGTGAAGCCCAGTCATCATGAGCCATACAATAGGCCAATACCAGCCTGTAGAGAATTGAGTCTCTACAGCATGAACATGTGAAATACATAGGCAAAAGTAGTAGTGTCATATCCCATATATTTGTGCTTCTCATCTGAAGTTGCAGATCCAAGATCTGATCTGATCTGATCATGATCCATCATATCCATATGATAGCTCTATCATATCCTGTTCATATAACATTAAACACTGCTTATTTCCTCCATTTGGTATATTCTCCCTTCCAGGATCTCAGTTACTCTTACTTCCAGCTATGCTTATTGATCTGTTAATGTGTGATTAACTTTTGGCTTGTGTTTAATCTCTATGGTACCCATCATTGGCTCACAGAATGTTTGGGTGGCCCACAACAAAGCACTGGCATCGAAACAGAGGGTGGTTGACTGGTTGTTCTGATTTTTCATAATTTTTCACCACAAAAACATTATTCACACTGTTGAGATAGTTTTTAGCTAGTTAATAACTATTAGTTAAAAAGTGTTTAAAACACCTTTTTATAAATGATCTGAGGTGGCCTGTTTATAAACAGCTGTTGAAAAGTTACAGTGATTTTTCAACCATACCCTAGTCTGCAGCCATTCCTAGCCACCCTGAGTCTGTAGCCACTCTCAGCCACTCAGGCTCTGCAGCCATTCTTGGCTACCCTTGTCTCCTCTGGTTCTGCAGCCATCCTTAGCCACTTGGGGTTTGTTGCAGCCACACTTGTCTAACCAAGGTCTGGAACCACTCTTCCCCATATCAACTCTGCAGCCACTCTCCCCCAGTCTAGGTCTGCAATCATTCTTCCCTGCTTAAAATCTCCAGCATCTCCACTGCTTTTGATGGTTAGAAAAGGTTCACATCAGTCATTCTTTTCCTCATATACTAACATCAGGGCTATGAGTTGACCCTGTTATATAACCAATACTCTCAATTGATGCACCTCTAAGTCTCCTACTTTTGTTGGTTTCTAGAGTTGCTGTAATGATTGATAGGGACAGTTGAGGGAATTAGTATTCAGTTGCTAGAGGATCAAGATTCTGAGCCTTGCAGCACCAACAGCCATTTCCCTTCACCTATTAATGATTCTCTCCCCCTTAAAGATCATAATCTTAGCACGCTACACTGTTTATGCAATGCATCCATCCCACTATACAGAGTGTACTTGCTACAACCCTCTCTGCAAGATTCACCTCTTCCCAGATCTTCTGCATGCCAGACCAAGTTTTCATCAACTTGTCACACATCACAAATGTCTCTCAGTGCACAAGGTGTCAACAAGAAGAACAAGTTTGTATTACAAAACCCACTGTAGGTACACTATTATAACTCTACTCTCATCATCACTAACTCTACTACTCTCAAAGCATTAATATTTTTGGGCCTCATAGAATCACCAAGTGATCCTTGCCCCTGTACATAGCCCAATCAAGAAAATGGATGATGAACCAGCCCCATCAAATAGACCATTGAACAATGCCTCAAAGAAGAAGATGCGCCCAGGTGTAGCAAAGAATGCACAGTAAGTTTAAGTGTTTCTTGCTAATTATCTTTACAAAATTTTATGCACATCACACTGATGAAAGCAAGTGAAAATAAATAGCACAACAGATGAATTCTATGTGTATTGGACCACCCTCACACCCACACAACAGGACAAATATAAGGCTGATATCAGGCAGATGCAAAGCACAGGGACATGGACTAAGGCTTCTGATCATGTTGTCTGTGAAGGCACACTATACTAGTATGTTTTCTACTGCATTGCATCACTTTTTCCCTTGCCTGCTGTTTTGTTTGCTCCCTCTGCTTTCATATTGTTTTTCCTTACCCTGCAGCCTGCTATTTATAGTAAGTCCTATCTACTGTTACATCCTATGTCATCCTGTTCTGTCTGCTGTCATCACAATTCATTGTATTCAGCAGGAACTTGAATGTCCTTCCATACCCTATCACAATCTAATCATCTTCATCACCATAATTCTTTTCAACCTGCATGGCAGTATCATAGAGGCCCCCTTGCCCCACCTCAGCAGCTTGTTCACCCTTCTCCAGTGTTGTATTAGGTGTCTGTGATGCTGCTGTGCCCAAAATAAATACCAAGCATTGTAAGATGAGTTTTGTGCCATCAGATGATTTAGTACTGAATTGCTGGCTGACTTTGATAAGTCCTGAATGGGTGATTGTGATAAACTTCCAGTAGATGCCATCAGATGCAACACCATACACTGATGTGTCACTTCTTTTGCACATCTGCTGAGAGTGATGGATTGATGCAAGGTAGGCCAAAAGTTGAGGTAGTGCAGCATCAGCCTGACTGGCTTCCACAAGCAGGAGAAGGGACTGAAACTGCTTATGGTGTGTGTATGAATCTGTGAGAAGATTATGGCCAATGCCATAATCAACACATCCATTAATAGTAGTGGCTCTTTTTAGCTTCAGTGATTGTTTGAAGCCAACCTCCCCATAGGCCATAATGTCACTCAATGAATTCTGGGTTGGAGTCTGTGATGTGTCTTTTGGTACAGTGTCAAGGTTACCATGACCTTTCTGTTAGAATTCATGGTCAGTAATAGATACAATATATTGGAGGAGAGAAAAACTTACCAGGTACATTAGTACCTCAAGAAGTATCATATCTATAGTGGTCTGGCACATAGCCTCACTGCTTCAAGAGAAGTGCTTCTGGTAATGATACAAAAGATGTTCTGTGGCTATGAGTAATAGACATCAAAATATAGTTTTCTTGACTTACGGATCCGATCTGAAATCTCAATGGGTGGCTTTGCTGTCACCTCTTTCTCAATGGTCCAATGGTGGGGATTAACACCAATGACAGCATCATCCCATTGCAGCCCAAACAACTGAGCTACCTCCTTGATCAATTTGAAGTCTGTGGCTGCTCGAATGACTCCCTGCTCTTCTAGTATGGTAGACTTTATGTCTTGCATTTTCTTTGCCAGCTGTGGGGATTCTTTATGAAGTTCATACAGAAAAATATCCAATAGTCCTGAATCAGTTGGACATGGCATATTGTTTTAGGAGTGTAAGAATGCAAGGTGAAGAACGACGACAACCCCTGAGGTCACGATTTCCATTGGCTGAGCGGCGTTATGTCGTAATGGTGAGCGGTACTTACTATATGTGGTAGTCAGCCAATGAAAATCGTTCATAATTACATGAATTAAGTCCTGCATCAACCACGGTGCGCCGCGAGCTCACAATCCTAACAGCCATGTCTGAGCAGGAGAGAAAAGAGATCAACGCCTTCATCTCTTTCTTCGCAACTTTTAACCTAGCCCGGCCAGTCACTACCGTCGCTGACCTCAGCGATGGCGCCGCGCTCTTCGATGTTCTCGCTCTAGTGTATGTCTCGCGCCATCTGTAACTATTTAATTCGAGAAGAAACTGAACATCATCGTCAGAGATGCAGAGTACTTCAGGCAGTCTAGCAGATCCTCCACGCAACTATCCGA
Organism: Suillus cothurnatus; assembly: GCA_016758765.1. Classification (NCBI taxonomy): domain Eukaryota; kingdom Fungi; phylum Basidiomycota; class Agaricomycetes; order Boletales; family Suillaceae; genus Suillus; species Suillus cothurnatus. The sequence goes on along the minus strand of JABBWL010000052.1, from coordinate 394,822 downwards.
CAATTGGGTTCTCCGGTTCAGCGCACTTAAACGTCTCTACCGACTCCTCACGCAGTACTTTGCTGAAGTATTGCAGAAACCTACGAGCGGACTTGAAGTCCCGGATTTGCAAGCGATTGCGAAGGATCGCCATGTCGGTGCGACGCTCATCATGTGCCGGATAACGATCGCGATCGCGGTGCAGTGCGAGCAGAATAAGGAGATTATTGCTCGGATTCAGCAGTTGAGTGAGGGAGACCAGCATTTTTTGATGAAGGCTATTGAGCAGGTATGTTGATTGCACGCGTGGAGCATTCACGATTATTGATGTGTACGCGTAGGTCATAAGCAAGATCAGTGCTTCTCAAGGTGATATTAGTGTCGGAGAAACCAGTATGACAGAGTCAGTCGTTAGTTGTAGAGAATGAGCTACCAGTACTGATGGGATATCCAGGGACGACCATTACTACCTCATACAGTCTGAAAGAAGCCAGATCCTTTCAGAGAAGGAGACTGTAGAGAAGGTCTATCAGGCTCTTCTTGAAGAGCACAGGACGCTACAAACAAGTTACGACGATGCGGTGTCTGAAAAGGACGATGCGTTGACACGGTTACGCGAAGCACAAAGGGCTATTGAGAGCAAACGCAACGATAATGCGTACGGGATGATGCGCGCTGAAATCGACCGTCTTCGCACTGAACTGTGAGTATATATTTAAACCTCTCAGCCAGATCCCGTCTTATGTCTGCGGAGGTGCTAGCCAAAAGAGCGAAGACAATCTTGCCATGGCGGAGGCCGAGCTTGACAAACACACGACGTTGGTGACTGACCTTACAAGGCGAATCGACGAGCTGCAGGTCAAAGCTGACGAGGCTGCGCGCCTCAAGGATCAAGTAGACGAGTATGTATTTTACCTTGATCACTGATTTACATTGGCACTCATCATACATAGGTATCGTCATGCAGCCGATAGACTACAAAAGACTGAGAACGTCATGGAGAAGTATAAGAAGAAACTCCAGGAGGGTGCTGACCTTCGACAACACGTCAAGGTTTGTTCTTTGGAACACAATCATGTCGGCCACTTCAATGATTTGTCATTCAGTCACTGGAAGCACAAAATGCCGATCTCGTCGACAAGAACGCAGCACTTGAGGAGGACTACCGCAAGGTCGCCGCATTCAAGCCACTCATAGAATCCTACAAAAACCAGATAGCTGAACTTGAAGGAAAGGTTTCAACACGGTCCCAAGAGGTCGAGACGGTGAAGTTCGAGTTGGAACAAGCCCGTACGAAGTTGAAGATTACTACCGAGGAGCGCAAGAAGGATACCGAGATGTTGGAGCTCTACCAGGAACGTATGCGCGAGATGGAACTAACTTCGCATCGAGCACCCACTACATTGAAGACGGAAACGCAGACGACAGGCACTTCGGGGAACAACGATGAGCTCACTGAGGATGAACTCATGGGCGACTCGTTTGGTCTTGATGGAGAGCTAGATGATGCCATTACAGGGACAACGATGACAGATTTGAAGCTGCAGGTGAAGAGGTTGCAGCGAGAACTGAAATCAGTCAAGAAGAACGAAGCCGATGCCAGCCGTATACTTGTCCTTCAGAACTTGCTAGAGGACGCTAATCGGATGAAGGCACGGTACGAAGCGGATTATATGACCGCACATCGAGAAAAGCTGGTATTGCAACGCGACCTTGAGGAAATCCAGAGTGGCAAAGCGCTTGGAGATGGGTAGGTGAATCTCTTCGATACAAGTAGCCGAATTAAATCGTTCACAGGCCGGAAGCTGCGATTGCGTTACGACAACGTCTTAACGAGACGGTCGATCAGTTGGATTCTTTGCGGAAAGAGCACGCTGAGCTTGAAGTTTCCTTTGAGACACAGAAGAGGGAACTAACAATTGCCAAATCGGATCGTAAGTCTTTGGGTATAGTTAGTGCTACTCATTTTGACTTGCGGTGCTTCGCAGTGAATCTTGTAAACAAGGACCAGCTCGACATCCTTTCATCATTGCGAGAATCCCTGAACGAAGACAAGGCGGGGATGGAAGCTGACATGAGTCGTTTAAAGAACCAGATCAGGGAGTTGAGCGACAAGAATAAGATGCAATTGGAGCAGGTCAACGCGCTCCTGCTAGAGAAGGTGAACCTGCAGAACGACGGTATTGGTCAGAGGGAAAAGATGCTCCAGCGTGAGCGAGTCTTTGGGTAGGTCGTTGCAGTCGTTCACGGTAGTCTGCATTGCTGACTGCTACTAGTGACCTGCGAGCGTCGGTCTCTGGCAAAGACGTGCCGGAAGACATCAAGACAAGGTTATTGACTTTACATGAAGACAACGTGGTTATCAAGGAGCAATTGAAAACCACTCAAGATAAGCTTGCCAAAGCACGGCAGGTACGTGATACAGCCAAGAATTGTTGTTGCTCGCTTAGTCTTGCTTTCAGTTTATCAAGTCTCAGGATAAGCTTTTCAAGGAGGAGCAAGCCAAGCTTGGTGGCCGTTCGACGGTGAGTTCAAGTCTACTTGGTTGATTAATGCTCTGATGGGTGAACTGTCGTGCAGTCCTCCTTCGAAGAGGCCGAGGGAAGCTTCCAGACCCAAATCAAAGATTTGAAGGAGGAAGTTCAACGCGAGAAGGTACGCGAACTTTGTATAATTATAATAAATCGCATGGTGTGAGCTCATAAATCAACCCATTCAGGCGATGCGCCTCGACCTCGAGAAACAATACCGCAAAGAGCAGGCGCTGATGTCCAGCTGCGTGTTTAACCACGGCATGGCAAAGCTTCGAAATGCATCAAATCCGTCGAAAGGCAAGCCTGCTCCCACTGCGTGGCTCCCGCGACAAAGGAACGCGGTGAGGTTGCTCTTTGTGTATTCTTACGTTGAAGCCTGATGTCGTTATCTAGCTTGGATCTGGACTTCAACGGTAATACTATTTTCATCATGACCGCTCATACGTACGTTTAGTTTTTCTGCACCTAATTCGGAGGACCCCATAGAAGATACCCCTGCATTGTTTACCACTCATTCCATATGATCATTCTTTCCATCCTTTTAGATTATCATGACAACTTCACTTGTGACAGACCATGAAGTGATCAAAGCCGACAACATCCGTCAGGTTCTAAGCTTTCATTAAACAACTTTATTGATACAGCATTCTGTAACATGCGCTTATTAAATGTAGACCATAAATTCCTTAATAACCAAGCCTCTATCTGTTTGTCCAGCACCATGCACAGTCAAGAGACCATGAAGTAGTTACTGAACAAAGAGAATGAGAACCGAAAAAAAGAAATCCCCCGACGACACAAGCCGATAGTGCAGTAGCAAGGTCATCATGTCCCTCGAGTTGCAAGCAGAGCTCGTGAGAACAAGGGCGGCAAAAATTTGATAACCAAAGAATGAGGGCGGTGCCCTCATAATAGTGGTTAAACTATTAAGAACAGATACTACACTTGATCTAAGCCAAAAGGCCAGAGTGGTAAGGATTCCAGTTGTTCAAACGAGCCTTTTATATCTTTTCGACTAACGCACGGACCATTTTCATCTGATTTACCCGATTTGGAATACTACAGGTCCCATGACTTCCACCATCGTGCATAGTCTGGTGCATATTGATGGAAGCTTTTGTGAAGGTGGTGGTCAAATTCTCCGTAACGCTGTCGCTCTCTCTGCACTATTGTCAAAACCAATATCCATACCAAACGTTCGCCATAACCGAACACCTCCGGGCCTTCGAAAACAGCATGAAGCAGGTATGCAATGTGCTATCAGCTCCGCATCTGCTGACTCCGACTCGTAGGAATCAATCTTGCAGCCAACATCTGTTCAGCTGAAACAGAAGGCGTGCACCTGGCATCCACCAGCGTCACCTTCAAACCCGGGAAAATAGAACTACCTAAAATATTAACTGCTGATCCTGGAACAGCAGGCTCGACAACCTTGCTTCTCCAAGTCTCCTTGCCGTGTTTACTATTCGCTTCTTCGCCCACTCCGCCCTCCCAACTAACTCTCCGCGGAGGGACAAATGCATCTCAAGCTCCTCAGATAGATTATACCCAGCACGTTTTCTTGCCCTTCATGAAACGTCATTTTGGCGTGGACATCGGGCTCAAAATTATGCGACGAGGTTATTTCCCAAAAGGAGGCGGAGCTGTGTTTTGTAGTGTTCCCTCGCTCACCGAGGCACTTCCTCCAGTAACCCTTACAGAGAGAGGCCCCGTTCAGCTCATCAGAGGCGAAGCACGGGTCGGAGGGCTTCCCTTCATTCTTGCAGAACGCATGAAAAATGCTGCGCGTGCTACACTACTCGCTGGAGGCGTTTCTCCTACTGCTATCCGGATTAACGCTGTCAGAGAGACTCAGGAAGAGGCGTTCGGCAGTGGTGGGGGAATCTTGCTTCTCGCTGAAACTGGCAATGGGTGCGTGATAGGGGGATCTTCAGTTAGCACGAAGAGTAAGGCTCCAGAGGAGGTTGGAAACGAAGCTGCAGAGGAGCTCCTTCGTAATCTTCGTCATGGCGGATGCGTAGATGAGTATCTACAGGTTAACGATTTGCTCAATTGGAGTTCAATCCGCTAAATTTCGAACCTCAGGACCAGATCATTATCTTCATAGCTCTAGCAAAGGGCCGTTCAACAATCAAAACTGGTCCTCTCACAGATCACACGAGGTGAGGTGGTACTTTCGACATTAATCTACCATAACTCGAATCTTTCCACCCACAGAACCGCAATAAAAATAGCTGAACAAATGACCGGCGCCACGTTTCATCTCGAGGAGAATCCATCAGGTTTCATCATTATAAGCTGCGACGGCATCGGTTATACCCCTTCACTGTAACCCATAGAATAGATAATATATGATGTGCGGTGGGGTAAGTTCATAGAATGATATTACAGGGTCAAATCGGCCGGCCTCCAGTACATACGAGTGTTCGTGAAATCCAATATACTCTATCGGTTCCAAGACAGCAATGTCATATCTCCCAAACGTCTGCAATGCATTGAGCCATAGTCTCATGATACATAAAAAATCACCATACCTCGGCTTGAGAAGGTGTCGGATAGTGCCCGCTAGTGCAAGGAACACAAAGACACCCGATGCTGCAACGTAAGCCCAACCCAAGAACGGGTTCTTCCCACCTATCCAAGACACCGTGGAGATCACAAGAGATTTCGTTCCCTTGTAGCCCTGAACCGGATAATCTGCAAACAAGCACAGCAGTCAGAAACAGAGGCAGTTGAAGTGATGACGACCATACTCAAGTAGACAAGGACTTGATATTGGCCCGCAGGTAGAGTGGCAGTATCGTTGCGCCCATAAAGCTTACTAAACGTCGGCAAACCTGCCGTCCGCATCCAGTTCTGGAAGTGCTCGTCCTGTTGCAGGTTTGGTATGGAACTAGCGTTGGGGTAGCTCGGGTAGCGCAGCACCCAGTTCGGAGGAGGTACGACCTCGTCTAGATTATTGGTGTAACCCGACGTAGCGCTATATTTCTTAGCCTCGCCGGGCCAGGCGATGCCAGATTGTGAGAAATTATAGTAGGTGCTGGCTGATGGGTCAGTTACAAGCGTAAAGCCAGAGAAAGTGTCTGTACAACATTAGGTCATCAGATCCTATATACTGCACTGAGACACACCATTGAAAACAGAGTTAGCGATCAACCCGCAGGGGTAGATAGCCTTCCCGTCTGCAGTGGAGCCAAGAGGGTTGCAATTGCTGCCACTGAGAGTGCTCGCGGAGACGTAGTCGCCCTGCAATTGAGACGTATCCAAACTCTGGACATATCGACGGTTGTTCTGGTAGTAGTTAGTGAGCTTGTAATACTGAAATACTGGGGCAGCCAAGTCGGATACGACGTCGAATTGGATGTAGCATGAATGTTTCTGGTCCTCTGGTGCTGTGTCATTATAGTAGTAGGCGAATTGCGGAGGTGTGACTGTTTTGTCCGAGTCTGATGATCGTAGGCTATATGAGTAAGGCATGCTCGACCAGGTGAGGTTAGAGGGTGACGTCGAATTTAATTGATTCCAGCAAGTCGTATAGTCGAATGTCATTTCCGACACCTTTTCGATCACAGTTGTAGATATTGAACAGCATAAGATAACCTTGAACTCACAAGACTGCTACCCCACACCAACAAGCCGCCTATCGGTGCAAAGATAATCCCAATGATGAACAGGGTTGGGAGAACAGTTTTTGGCGTCAAGATAGGCTGCCACGCCTTGAGACGCTGCTGTTTGAACGCAGTATCTAGCGTAATAAGCAGACGTCAGAGTCTTCCCAAGAATTCTGCAGTAAGATGGACTAACTTGCTGGTTTCCTCCAACTTCCTTTCTCCTTTTGACTCCCTCCATTCTGGTCCTTGCCATTGTCAGAGGAGTCACCACGCTTCTTTGAGCGGTTGAAGAGAGGCATGGTTGGTCGTGGTGAAGTCTAAAGTCGCTTTGGCTGGGCTTTGGCGCAGTCACGGATGATGCAGCCGAATGCTTAGTAACGCCGAACGGCTATGCGTGGAGGCGCGTCGCACCCGCCACAATCCAGTTCCGCTATTCATCATGGTATCCGCTTTTCTTATAGATGCTATCAACAATCCTACAAAGGTAGTCCAAGAACTCTATGAGGAACACACCGGAGATATCGATCAGTTCCCCGCTGTCGTCGCTCGTCACTTTTCGGATGTCTTTCTGAATTCTGATGATACGCTTCGCGAGGTTGGGATCTATGGATTCCTGCACTAATGTCACCCGTCATTAATGATCCTGATGTACCAGGTCCTTCCGTTGGATGTGAACCATCCCCCTGAATCATTCGCGCATAGATCTTTGGTGCGATTCCATGGCATGGTACAAGATACTTCGTCTTCACCAGAGATGTATCTCGCAAGCTTGAACAAAAATAAATGCGGTGGTTGGGGGATCTCGCAGAATATGTCTGCTAGTGAATGGCCTTCGAGTTTTGATTATTGTGACCTTAAAGAGGCTACTACTTTATGGGCTGTCACGGTGCCAGGACAGACGGAATGGAGAACAGAAGAGTTGAGTTCCCGATCGCATTGTGGTATGTTTGATGTGATGAATTGAGGTGCTTGCGTCTGACCTTCACAGGTAGCTCTTCTAGTCAAAGCCCACCTCAACCTCATAAATTTCCCGTACCAAATGCACCCCATATCGGCGTCCAAGTCAAGGTAGACATAGATGATCGACCGGAAACCTGGCTCATTCATGATTCGTCAGATTTATAACAATGAGACTGCTCAGTTACTCAAAACTACTGATGTCGTTACGTTTATTGGAATTTTGACGTCCGAGTCGTGAGTGCGTAGACCATCTTTGGGAGTGATGCTCATTTCGGTGCAGTCTTGATTCAGAAGCTGTTTCTTCTCTAATGGTCCCATCACTCCATGTTCTGTGCCATAAATTGCAATCTACAGGTGATGCGTCGCCCACGGAAGAGTTAGCGACTGTTCGAGATGATCTCATCAAATGGATTGCCGACGAGGCCCTTGGAGGCGATGAAGTCGCAGCACAATGGCTTGTTCTCGAGCTTTCCGCAGAAGTGTTAGTTTCTCCCTTGTCTGTCTAACGAGTTTGTCTCATTCCAGATACAGCTACACTCGGGCCACGCCTCTCCTACCTCCATCCCTTACTCTGTCACGTTTTCCTTCACCTGCATCATCATCACCCGCACTACCTACCCTTCACCATGTACTTTCTGATTTGCTACCGCAGTATCTTACCGTGCCCCTTTCCCTTCATCTTCTTAACAAGGAAAACTTTAGTCCTGAAAGCAAGGACGAGGATTTGCACTCGGGCTATCTGCAAGTTCCTCAAGGGACCACCTTACTGCTAACAGAGAATGACGTGCAAGAGGGCAAGCTTGTAGAAAAAGGTATCGAGTCCAACAGTTTCTTCTGGCTTTAGCGTCTTATGTTGACATGGCTTTGCAGGCATCATGAATATTAGGGCTGTCCAGGAAGTCATGGATGCTCAGACGCTCGAATACTCCTTCCCATTCAGTAAATTCTCATTTCCGACAGACATAGTCACGATTGTGCTGTGTGATGGGCGGAAAAGTGCCTTCTTCCAGGTAATATAGATATCGGCCTTCATGATGATTCCAAGCCACTTGCTCATACCTTCCACGACAGACGGGATTCACTGTACCTCTGGAAATGAAACCGTCGCTCAAGGACAATCTGTATAAACCGAGAGACCAGATCAAGATACCCGATACTGTAAAGCTGGCGGCATACCGTTCTTTCCTGGCGGCTGCAAAACGGTGTTTTGGAACTGTTCAAGTCGCAGAGGAGACCTCGCGGGTATGTGTGATATCGGAGAGCGTCTTGCATGGCTGACTTTCAAACAGCACATCCAAGAAGACTTTGTACGTCAACGCCAAGAAGACTCATCTATAACCGCGGACGATCTCATCCACTTGATGAAGGTGGCAAGGTGCGGAGTTTCTCATTGATGTCTTTTTGGCGCTCGTGCCCATGTTTGAGACAGATTACTAGCGGCGTCTATGCTTGAGCGGGAAATCACCGTTGACATATGGGAAACGTCGAAGAGGCTTGATGCTAGTCGAAGGAAGAGATCGCCATGATCCAACTCCCTTTCGTTGCTTCTATCTGGTCACGGACTTAGTCGTGAACATCTTAAGATCCCACCAATACTAGCGGTTCCTGCAGGCATCTGGACATAAGTGGCTACAGAGCATCCTATCCGACTTGCTCAGTGCAAATGGAAGAAAAGAATTGCCGTCCTAATCCATCTTGCGGATCCATGCCAAGCCATCTTATCACACTTCAGCTTGTACACGCGGTGAGCGCTTGAACTTTGAGGCTATAGTACAGAACAATGTGACAAACAACATGAAGTGGGTTTACGATATAATTATGGCCGACCTAGCCCGTTCTCAGCGGCATTCATCCAGTCTTCTGCTAGATCATTCACTACACCGCCAAGTAAGCTGTGGACAGCTTGGCGGTTGCTCCCACTGCCCTCGAGGTAGTATTTGATCTAGATACGGGAAAGCTCAGACGCATCACTACATAAAAACACCCAAGAGCATTTACCTTTGGTTCGGTCCCACTTGTCCTGTGCAGAACATGAACATGGCAAATGGTTGCAATTACAGTCGCTTGATCTCACCTAATTGTCAGGACAATCCGAGAGTCGTCTGAATCGGAAGATGCTCTGAACTGGATCATATGTCCCAAGGACAACGGTAGTTTGGGCTGATAAGTGGGTGCGTTCGTGCTATCGTAGTCGTGTCCTTCCGTTAAATCAACAACACTCCGTATGCGCAACCCTCCGATTGAGGACGGATAGGAACGTCCCTGGTGTGAGCCCTGTCAATGATAATGTTTATTCCTTGTCATTCTAATCACGCTGAACGATACCATATCACCAGAAGAGCGAATCTTTCTAAAGATATCCTCGATGACAAGAGGGTCAGTGCAGACGAAATAGCTGTTGCTTGTCTTTTCAGAACCCATGAGATGATATCCACGGCGACCGACGAGTGCATACGGACCTCGAAATATCCATATCTTGGTTCATGATAAACTCGTGGTCACAACAGTGATGAAGAATACTCACCTTTGATATAGTTCTTGCAAATGTGCGCTTACTGTGGTGTCTCGCGCTCGTAAGCTTGCAGCAAGTTGTGCAAATACCATCTAGACAATCTGGGTGAGAAAGTAGGGGAAACGGTTAGCAGGGCGACTCACAGTCGCGGCTACTCCATCTTTATCTCTGATATCAGAACCAAACATATACCCTATGGCTTCCTCATATCCAAATGGTACTTCATACCCGGCCTGTACAAGATCTAGAGCAGTGTTGCCAATGAACTTGAAGCCTAGGACGACACGAATCGATTCCAGCGCCTTGCATAAAACCTATCGCGCAATGCACACCTGTGAGACAATCAACAAAGTGAAACCCTTCGATTTGCGCCATCGCTTCAATCATCTTGGAGCTGACCGTCGAAGCAACCATGGCCAACTTGCCTAAAGATATGTTCAGGCAGGCTGGTAACGAATCATGCCGAACTTACCTATTGGCTTGCTGGAAGCCTTGTAGGTCTCAAATACATGATAGGCAAACAATGTTCCGAGTTGATCACCAGTGAATGTTACCCACTTTCCATCACTATAAATCGATTTCTTATGACGTCAGCCGGTACAAAAAGCCTCATGCATACCAATTTTCAGCCGCGGAGAAGCGATCGGCGTCCGGGTCCTGTGCAAGGACGTACGATGCCCCTTTAGCGTTTGCCGTAGCTATAGCTAGATCCTGAAAACAGGTCAACCAGTGCTCTAAACACACAAAATTTAACATACGAGTGCGCCTGCAAGCTTGGTCGTCTGGACTATAAATAATCACAGGAAATAGAGGGAGACATTACCCTTTTCTTCAGGGTTTGGGAACTTCACCGTTGGAAATTCGGGATCAGGAAGCTGCTGTTCTTTGACAGGCGTATAAGGCGAAAATCCGGCAATCTCGAAGGCTTGAGATGTGAATGGATCCCCAACACCATGCATAGATGTGTTTACGAATTCCACTGAAGATCCGTCAAGTCTGGTGACTCATTAGGGTCAGAATGACAGGTGGTAGCCAACAACTTACGATAACATCTTTGTGCGCAGATTGCGGAGAGAATGGAAATATCCCCTTTTCATCTCCTCCGTACAATCGATGCACAGGCCAGATTCGATTACTCGAGAAGCATCATGCACTCTGGGCTCCAAATGTTGCATGATGGACTGTGCGATTCCGACATCATGCGGCCCTATGATCTAAAGGAGGAAAACGTTTAGTGTTAAAGGATAGAAACACAAGCCGCATGTGTCACTTGGACCGCATTTTCCCAATAAACCTAGTCATTGATAAGTGGAGCCATGAGAGTTGTAATCAGGGTCGAACCTTGTAACCATTGTCTTGCTATAGGAGAATCTTAATGAGATACAGACTCCGAACACATAACATCTGCCTGACCTTCGGATTGTGGCTAGCTAGATCGGAAATCAGCTTGAAGGCGCTCAACTCTGTAACAAAAAGTGCAACGCGCCTGTGATCATGACTCCACAGGCGGCATTGAGCGCCTTTACAGAAAATGGAACCCTTCAAACACGATTAACGTACATCAGAAGCAATCGCAAAAGAATTGATGCCATACATTGGAGTGTGTACAAGTCCATTGTGCAGGTAAACCTTGACATTGTTGGCAATGAAAGCAGCTGCAGTGAGCTGAGCCCATCTCTCTGAGTTGTGACGGTGGTCATGTCCTACGACTACTCCACGGGTAGCAGCGTTCTCGACATGTTCAAGGACATATGCGCACAAGCCCTGTTGCAAGAGGTTAGCTACTACATCGTATTTCCGGCAATTTTAACGTCTTTACCAACTCACCTGGGATGCCTGAATCACGATCAGGTCATTCATGCGAGACCATCCGGCTTCCATCTTTCCCCTCAGACCTGTGTAAATTTGAACCCTTAGGGTGTCCGAGTTAGACCGAGCTAACAATGAACATCCACACCTGCTGTGCCAAATTCTATGCGTGTCCTATGCGCGTCTCATAATCAGCCGCGTGTCTTTGCCAGTATTATACTGCTAGTAAGTGGTAACACACCTCATACGTCTTTCCAACTCGCCAACGGCATTAGTATTCCACAGGTGTTCCACATCCTTTCTTGTGGATTCGTTCTAGAGTAACTGTGAGCAACATCCAAAGCGGCAGCCTCTAGCACGCACTGGATCAAGGCGAAGCCACTCCTTAACAAGATCCTCCAAAGGTGCACTCATCACAATGATAAGATAGTGCACTATGGTTCAGTGGTTATGTCGGACTATTGGTTAAATATAGATAGAATGAACAAGGAATGGAATTTAACCGATAAGGAACCTGGCAACATGACGCATGCAATGCTCGCGCTATCATCACTTCAGCAGGAACTCAAAGGACTGCTCTGGATTTCAGAACAGACCCTTTGCACATATAGCGTGAAAATTTGTGAGTTTGTTTACTTTAAATTCATCAACGGACGAAGAACAAGATAGTGCCAATGTCGTGTACAAGCGCTTCCTTTATAATGAACAAGGATCATATACAGCGCATAACGTTATGTTGGCGCATACAAAACGTCACTCCTGGCTCGGCACTGGCATCCATTCACAGCTCGGTTTCTCATGGCGACCGATAAAAGATCGTCTCAAAATCCAACGCTAAGCAGACCAAAAGCTTAGCCTTCAGTACTCTCGGAACGCCCATAGAGACGTCTACAGAGCCTTTTCGAGGTCGCCAAGTGCCATCGTGTAGCGTGGGGTTCGATTTGAAAGGTCGAAAATAAAATTTCAAACTCCCAGTTGTGAAAAAACTGGAAGAATCAGGAAACCCGAAGTGAGCGTCACACCAGTCAATCCTGCCAAGTGAACAGTACTAGTCAGGAGAGAGGTGTTTAAGGAAGGCCCAGAAAACTCATACGCGACATTAGAATTAATTGACATCACGCCAGGGCGCGAAGCAAAGAAGAAAGATTTCCCAGCATTGGCAGTCGCTAGCATGATGTCGCTTGCCACAGCCATCCAATCCTCAAGAAACATCCCGTCACGGCATCGGACGATCGATTCCCGCACAGCGATGGCGATACCTGACATATGAGATGGCAGGGTCCCGGACGGGATCTATGGGCGGATGAATAAACACTCGCTGCGTGGAATGTGCCACAGACATTCTGGATAACATTCCCTGCAACATTGCTTGCGATATAGTGAGCTTCAACACGCCGAAACTGCAGCGTCTAGCGGTCAGAAGTAATCTGAAATGTTTACAGAACACCTCACATTAGCAACATTCGTGACCATGCGGATGGGCCTAGGCATAGAACGATTCAGCAGAGTAACGATATACGCTGTGAGGCAATCGTGCCACGAAACATAGTTCTCCTCATTGACACTGAGCATGGAGTGAAGTGCATGAAGATGATGTTCATGAAATCTCCATCTTAAATTTGCCAGATCCTCGCAGGCCTCGGCGTATTTGGCCTCAAGTTCGTCGAAAGGGTAAGAGGCCCACAAATGAGGCATTAGTGGAAGAAATTCTGAAGACGTAGATGGCCCTGGGGTTCGGTACTGGTGTTTGTCGAAAGTTGGAGGAGAAAAATCTGGCTGAACCCTTTGGTAGAACAAGGATAATGTTTGCATGAACCGACAAAGTGCCACCGCATCTCCTGCCATTTCCGACCCTGCTGAGGAAATGATTCACAAGTCATGCAAAAGACCTACCGAGAGTGTGGTGCCAGGATACCGCAAGACATGTCCTATCCTTGAATGATGTTATCTTGAAACGAACCAGGGAAGCACTACCATTGACGATGATAGCATCTGGCGGTAGTTGGCTGAGCAAGGAAGAAAGGTCATCTTGAATAACCCAATCTCCTTGAATAAAAGAGGTGGACAACTCTTCCTTGCGATCCTCGACCTCAACAGCCAGTCCGGAATTTGTCAGCTGGATCTGAAGTCTTTGAATCTCGGCGAGCCATGCATAGCTCCATAAAACTTACAAACCAACGACCGCCGGTTGTGCACAGTTTCCCCGCGGCATGAGGGTACATTTGCAAAGTGCTTGCCAGGGCGTCGTGGAAACGCTCAATGTCGATGGACCCATCAAATGCATGGACGTTGTCCACCTAAAAACGTTCCTCTCATCAGAGTGGCTGAGAACCAAGCGGCTGAGTGAAACTCACAAAGTGTAGCCATAGGTCGTAACCCGGAAGATCAACGGACTCACGACCTGCAAGTATAGTGGGTCCCTTGGGAACAACGTACTGAACAATTGGCGGAGACATTATTGAGCCAGGCAAAAAGACAGACCAGTACTTTAGTTGAACAATGACAACGCAGTAGATATAGTGCGCGTAACATGAAAAAATGTCGGCGGTTCCAAAGTTTGATGAAAAACCTCCCTCTTGCAAAGAAAATGAATATACGTGATTTGAATACCGAAGGGTTGCAGATCCATCGGAGGCCCATCGGCTGAGAGCATCACGAGAAAGTATACGATAATTGCCTTGATCGACCATGTGCCAAGCCGATTGGGAAGCTGCAACACAGGCGTCGAGTGCCATGCACATATAGTGATCAACACGGCATAGTTCAAAGGATCTTTCGGCCGAGATGATGATGTTATCAGGGTTCACAACAACTTCCTGACGGAAACCAAAGCAACAAGTAAAAAGATGGTGTTCGATGGATGTCACTCGCAAAGCGAATTGGTGATGCAAGCGAAATGATAGTGGGCCCCAGATCGGTGGTGAAGGAATGTTATTTGTATATGTAAGTGACTATAGGGTAAAAAAACAGCGAGAGTCAGTACGTACTCAAAAATGGAGGTAACTGAACCATAAGCAAAACTGCACTGAGCACACCAATGGTCATCGTCAAAAGGTCACTGTGTTTCTCGAACACAAGCCAACTGTAACAAAGGTTGATCATCAACGTCGAAGCGGCGCAGGATAACAAGATAACCGCACTGCAACACACTATACTGGACGACGACTATCGTATCATTGATTAGTGCAGTCACTGCAGTGGTTCATCTTTCCAATGGGTTCCTAACATAGCCAAACAAAACAAACACCCTATTATCAAGATTTATGTTAACCTTCGAAGTGACAAGATATATATAATCTTCTACACCCCATCCTTTTTGTCCTGCATGTCAAGGTGCAACATGTGGTCCATGGAGCTCATCCACGTATTCTCTTAGGTGGCCTCTCTCCTAGACATCCTATATTAGAACTTAAATGGATAGCAAGAAATGAAAACCTTACTGCATTTGTTTGGCTCAAATTCGTCACCACCATCAGTTGCAGATGAAGATATACCGCTTAATGAGACAGTGGCGGTATCAGAAGTCTGTCGTCGTAACTGGCGTTTCGGGCGAGGAGGCTCCTTCGCAGTGGGTGCAGGTGCCGTCACGGATGGTGCAGCATTCGAATGCACTGCAGCGCTGACAGCACTCAGTCGCGGCAATCGTATCTTCAACGTTGGAGTAGCAGACTGGGCAGACTGGGTGATTGTGACTGAGGCCTTGGGAGTAACAGGTGCATTGACTTTGTGAGGATTGGAGGTGGGCAATACTGAAGCACTACTCAAGTCAGAAGTGTCAGGACCCACAGATCGGATCATGGAACTAGATGCTGGCGCAGGGGCCTGTGCGCTTGCCACAAATGCACCCTCATCCTTCGCTGTTTCCGATGGTCTGGGCTTCCGGCGTTGGCGAGTTATCCTCGTGGACTTCCCTTGCTACAAAATTCGGGAGCATATACACGTAAGTGACAGACCCGAAGAAATCCACAGTACTCACAGCCTCTGCTTGCTTCTCGGAACTATCAGGCAGACGTAAATTGACTTCCTCCGCCTCCTGTTTCACCGCAGTTCGCGCCCTCTTGGGCCGCACCGGAGCCGACTGCTCAATTTGTATTGGCAACTTGGCGGTAGAACCATTCTCAGCCACAGGAAGAGCTGACTTCATAGGTGCCTTGCGCTGCAAAAACCCTCCTCAGTGACGCAAATATACAGGTGATCAGTCAACATACTTTGTTAGTAGACGATCTCAATGCCTCCACCTGCGGGGGTAAAGGTATCGTAGGTGGCAACTCTGCTTCAGTTTGTGTACTGGAATCAACAAGATTCCTTGAACTACCAACAGGAGCAGGTTTCTGCTCTGTTTGTATGGTCAGCATCCGCTGGAAATTGCACAATGCCTATAACCGTGTTAACCCTGAAATGGTGTGATGAATGGAAACCTCAAATAGTTCATACCTGCGCTGCATGCAATTCATCTCGTGAGATAAGAGGACCTTCTGGTAATGTGCCTATGCCTTCGTCAAAATCATCCAAAGAGCTCAGGGACGTGAGTGGCGAGGACATCGCGGACACCGGTGGCCTATTCCCGCATTAACGACCGTTACCCATCGATGCCACACACATACCTTTGATCAAGATGCTGGTCTTTGCTGATCTTATTCCAGAAATCGAGCATAATCACTTTCTCCGGAACCCTATATCTGCGGCCATTGATAAGGATTTCATCAAGGACTAATTTCTCTGCCATCGAAGTGCCCTGTGGGTGGACGATGTCGATGTTGCCATTATTAAACTGGCGTGGTTTTGTGATGTCTATCATGGGTGGATTTTGCTTGGGAACGCGACGTTTCGGTTGCTGAGAGCACAGTGAATGATGCAAACCGAACCAAAGGACTGTGAGAACTTACCAAAGCGTGATCTGCGTGGTTGGGACACATCCACTTCTTATTGAACGGAGGCATAGCCACGAGAGGCGGATCGAGACAATCTAAATGCCAGTGAAGACTGCAGTAATCGCAGGACACCATACTTCTCCAAACTTCGGGAGTGGCACTATGGGAGGACGAGGTTGACCTCCTGGAACACTTTGCTGGTGGAGCAGATACATCAACAACACTGGGAAGGGTAGATGTTCCGCAACGAAAACAGAGTACAGGGACACCGTTCTTGTCCTTGAGGCGGTAAGGATCACGATCCTCAAGCTGACCATGACGACTACAGGTATTGAGTAACGAATAGAGACATGTAGAATTTCGCTCTCACTTCAGGCGAGGTGGTTTGATCTCTGAGCTATCGATGTAACACCCGTTAGAACCAGTAGCAACTAGTTCATCGACAATGAGACCATTAACATAACACCAGCCATGAAGAGACATACCATCCTTGAAGAAGTTTCTAACATCTTCTGGAAGCTGGAATTCCTTCGGAATGTTTGTCTGTGCTTGATGAATGAGGGGCGACATGAAGGAAGGAGGGGGTTTGATCGGTGGACGCTATTATGGTGTGAGATGAAATACGTATACAAAGCCCTACCAATGGAACAACACACCTTTCGAATCGTGCAGCTAGGACAAAACCACCTCTCGCCGAGTTCTGGCAAGTCCACGGTTTCCATTGGTGGGTCCAAGCACCAGAGATGAAAAGCTCGTGGGCATCCATCACAATATACCAGAGCTCCCAATGACCGGCAGGATGAGCAGTGATCTTCGTTCAACTAAACGACACAACGATGAGGGGTGTGATCATAAGTAAGGGACCAAATACGCACCAGTCCAAGTGAAGGGTCGGGAGAGAGCGAATATGTGGTCATCGGTTCCTCCTTGACCTTCACAGAGTGTTTCTCAGTCTCTTTTCCTTTTCCTTTGTCTTTTCTCGGTCTTCCTCTCCCATTTGATACAACTGGAGGAGGCAGCTGGGGCGGCAAGGGTTCATCGAGAGCGGGAGCAGAAGTGGCTCGAGAAATTGAAAGTTCGTCAAAGTCATGGTTTATCGGAAAAGGGTCGGAGTCTGGTAGTGGGGGTATACTGGGTTGGCGAGAAGATGCTTCAGGGACGATGAGATCCGGCGGAGGAATAGCACTGCTATTCAGGTTGCGAGCAGATGCACGTTGAGCCCTTCCATTTGCGGTTCTTTTTTAGGGATGGGCGGACAGCGACGTGGCAAATTTTGAAGGGGGACGAGGGTGCATCATTTCACAATACGACACCAGAGATGATTAGCAGCGGGACCAAGTGGAATATGATAGCTTACCCTTTGTCGACCCTAGCACGTTTACGCCGTTGCCCTTCAGCATCTGTGGCACTGAGGGCAGTGGAAGCCATCAATCCAGAGTAGGTGGTACCCGGATCAGATGCTGGCAGATATGACACAAAAGCTCCTGGTTTCTTTGGGTCGCGCTTGTGCGCAGCCTGCTGAACAGACAGCAGGGAAGGTGGTCCTGGTAAAATTTCAGTTGAAAGAGATGGATCTGAAAGACCCTCGAGATGAGGCGGTTGCACCACCGGTACTCCAGGTAACATGTACACCGGAACATCCGCCATGGAAGTCATAATTGAAAAGTGAAGAGCAAGTCGGGTTGCAGGAGTCCGTCACTGGTTCCGCCTCTAAAAGTGGATTCGAAAGGAGCAGTTAAGGTAATGAGGGGCAATGTTCGCAGCACTCGCTGAGAGTGCTGTGACAGTAGTGGCAAGCAAGATGTGGGACGACATCAACATCGCACTCAACCACAATTTTTCACGAAACCACAGTACAACGTTTGTCCGTCGATACAACTACTACTTATTTCACAACGTTCACTCATTCAGGCGTGCTTCTTTGGCTTCCTGTATCCAATATGGCTCCAGATGAAACTAAACGAGGAGATGTTTCAGGAAAACAAGACAGGGAGGCTGCTCCGCTGGCCTCATAGTAGTATTTGGTCATATCAATGCATCGTAGATACGTGATGTAAGTCGTTCTGGACGAACCCATCGATAATGTCCTCGGCGCAGGAGGAAAATTGGCCCGACTCCTCCCAAGGACATTGCGTGGGATAAATAAGCAAACATGAACTACCGGGAGCATAACTGCTTGAAACGAAAAGAGATCCCGAAGATGGCATTCAAAACGCTGGGGCTGATCGGTAAATGAATGCCAGAAGGAATGACAAACTTTGCGTAAGTCTATACGATAGAACGATGTTGATCTTGCTGGTCTTCAGCGACAACCTCGCTGGGAATGTTGCTATGGACGGTAGCGCGCCGTTTGACGTGCCCGTGCATTTTCTTATCTCTTGAGGCATATCGTCTATGAGTACGGGAGCGTCGGTGGGCTTCCCACTGAGGGCCATCTTCAACCATGAAGGGCTGTGACGGATCAAGGGTACACGCAGGGCATACGACCTTCTTGCGCGCCCGCAAAATTTCTGTAGGACTACCGAATTATTGAGTAAGATGTCGAGGATACCAAAATATGATGGACATACTTCGTAGGTTTGACGTCGATCGTAAGCATCTCCCGTGCCCTTTCAGACAATGATAGAGGATCGAGCAGTGTCTCATTGCCAAGGAAAGCTGTCGGGATCCATCAGTGCAAGCGCGGAGTAAACAGAGAGTATATACCTTCAAGGATACGTTCACCTTGGTTGAGAACGCAAGACGTCCATTGGTCCCCGAGATCTGCCGGGAATAAATCACACCGCTTGGTATGCAAAAATAGTAAACTTACTAGTGGCATCTAAAGGTAAACTGGGAGGAGGGCCGCTGTATGATCACTACCGCTATTTGCGCTATAGATAGCAGGAAGAAGCTTGTTCCTTAACCACCGTATCTGACGCTTCGCATATTGCCTTGTTCCGTACTTCATTTGGTCCACAGCGGACACAAAAAGCTCGTCAGAGGGCTCTGGAGAAGTAAGATAATCATGAAACTCTTTGTATCCTAGGTATTGTAAGTTGGTGTTGTAGAAAAAGTCTGACAAATTTTACCGATAGATTGATAGATACCGACAGTATAATCAGTCTGCTGCACAGCTGATTTGTCGGACGGCCCTGTAGCAACACCATCAAGCGAACTACATCCGGGGGAGGAAGCGATCGCTCGGAGTTCCCTGATTTCATTCAACAGCCCTTCCTGAACGAGCCTGTTAGTATGCAGTCGATCGATTAAGACCTTCTTAACCTTGATCATATCTTCTACCCTTGCATCCAGACGCTCATTCAAAATAGAAGGTTCGGCATAGACCCAGAAACACAGAGTTCGATACCTGACGCCAGTTTGGTGAAAATACTACGCTGATAGGAGAATTTTCATACCTTGGAATCAGCGCTGTTTTAGACTGTTCGATGATAATTTCGCTCGGAGCTTTCCCAGTATCTTTAATTACACGAAGGCTTCCCATGACTTTGCGTGTATCCCTCCAGTGCCATCGCTGAGCAACTGGTTCGTCCAGCGCAGTGAGAAGTTTGTGCAGCGACATTGCATCCTGAGGGTGAGACGCTGCAGATGGCGGATGCTCTGGAAGCGCATTAAATAGCTCGAGGAGTTCAGGGGGTAAATTAGCAATGGACTGTGTAACGGATTCCGATACAGATTGCGCTGGAGTGGGCAACCGGTTCGGAAATATGAGATGTTGGATCCAATAGGATGTACCGCCAACAATAATCGGAATCATACCCATACCGTGCGTCTCGTCGATCTGCAATCAAGTTAGGAACAACGCGACAGGGAACACAAGCAGAGCATTTACCAATTTAATAGCGTCTTGGACCCATTGGCCCACTACGTACTGCTCCCCGGGCTGTTTGAAGTCCATGAGAAGGTGTTCGACTCCCATTCTTTCCGCGACTGGAACTTTGTTCGTGATCACGTCCATTCCAGTGTATACTTGCATGGAGTCAGCATTGATGATCCTCGCGCCTTTCCACCCATGTATTCCTTGGGCAAGCTTCAGAGCTAGCTCGATGGACAGTTTGGACTTTCCGACGCCCGTGGTCCCACAAATCGTGACTATTGGTTTGAGAGTTGACATTTCTGAGGCAGAAACAGGAGTTCGCCAATGCCGAAAGCTGTTATCTATAGTGTCAGTCGGATCTAAGACGTAAAGGCCAGCTTACGTGGCAAAGCCTGCTACCATTATTTTTCTAACGCTGTTGGCAAAATTCGGGAGTTTTATCAACCCGAACTTTGCCAACCGGGATGGCATAACTGGTTGTGCCTGGTCCGCGGCAAAACTGGCGGAACCCAGAAGAACTCCAGGGCATCCGAGTTTCGCAAAGATGTAATTGAGACCTGATAAGTGGCAATCTGTATTTGGTTTGGATTCAACAGAACACGAAAATCGACGTCCCTGAAGTAAGATAGCGCATCCCGGAGGACACCCTTTCGCGTCACTGATAAACGATAATTTCAAGCGCCTGGAATGAGTTGGGATTAACTCAAATCGCTACTACTAGAAATGAAAAATTCACCGCGTGCAAAGCCTGGCTGGTACCTTGGGATATGTTGTGCGGTGGCCAGGAGTAAAGTGTGGCGGTTATGTAAGCCGAAAACCCCCTAATTTGTTCATTTTCTTCGGCAAAGAAGTTATTGACACTCTTATTCAACTCTTATTGTGCAATAATCTAAGCTAAAGTATCGTATGTGCACAGCTCAAGGTGCTATGCGCAATGACTTGCTTCAAAGGCGCGATCTGAGTGGGATAGGCTTCTCGGCGATAAACCTCGATCTGCTAATCCTGGAAATTTCGAAATTTCGAGAGCCGGATCAACCAAGCGTATGAGTTAGTTTTGATCGGGCACTAGTGCGACGCGGATCATACTTCACAAGCAAACACTGGCAGTCTTGTCCTCAGACAGACACTTTGAATATTTGCACCTGGGGTCTCTTCTAGTTCTAGTGCGTGAGTTGTCTCCTCGAGTTTCTCCGTGGTCATAGCACGATCTTTCTGTGATACAGCTAGACTAGGTTGACTTCGAAACCTTGACCGGTCCGATCCAGCACAAGTGCTCACTTACCCCCAATAAGTACTATTCGACACTCACTTTGTATCGTGCGGACTTCAATTCCATCATTCTTTAGACACCCATCAAGGATTATTTGTAAATCGGTTCATTGATCAGGAGCAGTTGCATTTGTACAACACTTGATAAGATGCCAGTGGTTCGGTAGGCCTCTACTGTTGTTGTCACGACCCTGGATTCAAGGACCTGACGGTTGTCAGTGTCGCTACATATCCAGTAGTAGCGATTCGAGATATAGCATCTGAATCACAACTTTGGATACCCGCGGTCCGCGCGAACACTACGAAGGCTTCAAAAATGATGATAGCGGGCAAATTTTGCTACATGTATCCGACTGACGCGCCATAGATAACAGCCTGCTGTCATCGTTTATCGTGAAATATCAATAACAGTTTATTTTCACCAGTTGGAATAAACTGTCAAGTAAGGTTTGTGTGCTGTTCCTGTCTCAGAGAGTGAAACACGCGATAACTTAGTGCATCGACACCTCGCAGTTGCTGTTTCAGTAAGAGCTCCTGCTGTCCCAATGGTCAGACATTACTCATATTTGCTTAGTAATCATTGCACTTCGGCGGCTCGGCACACAGTTTACTCCTATATCTTTTTTTTTCTAAATCAAATTTATTGCCCGTCGGGTATGAACTCAACACCACTCAATAACTCTGACAGTTTATTTCCCATCGCTTATAATCTAAACAGCAAATAACCAAAGAAATAAACTGTTATTAATATTGAGTGGTCACTCTCGAGAGCTCCGTTTCAAGCAGTCTTGTTTGCTTATTTATCCCACGCAATGACCTTTGGAGGAGGCGGACCAATCTTCCTCCTGTGCCGAGGTCATTATCGATGGGTTCGTCCAGAACGACTTACATCGCACATCCACGATAGACCATGAGCCCACCTGCGAAGTAGCCTCCCTGTCTTGTTTCCCTGAAACTTTTCTACATTTTGTAAAATTTTCGAATTTGCGTGTGACCCGCAGGTATACGCTCAGTGCCGGCTTGCCGTATGGTTTGTTTACCCATCCGGACTTTTCAGGTACAGTGGATGTAGGCATAGTGCCGAGTCTGCTGATACCCGGGGGTTTACCCATGCAGTTTGCCTACAAGATCAATCTACATATTTTCTTGCTCGGATTGTATCCAGAGGAGGAGTACGTAAGGTCACCGGTGGCGATCGGATTGCCATGATCAATGCATCCCAGTGAAAATCGGTCGGATGCTCTCGCACGGGGAACGACGGATTTGTAAGTTTGGAGTAGTCGGTAGACCTAGATTGATGGAAATCTAACTTATGCAAACAAACGTTCAACAACATGTGTTTGATTTGAGCTGATAAGACTGCGCACGCTGAATTCTCCTGCACACGGCGCAGCTCAATGTGTTCAAAGAGTCTCGAACAACGTTGATTTTGTACTTTGTCAAAATCGAGGCTACTCAAAATTAGCAATCGAAAGGCTCCCAGGCCAAATGTACGGTTTTTTTCGCTCACTCAGCTGCTAAGTACATACTGACATGATTATAGTCAGTCTATGGATGCAGAGTACTGGTGCTGCTGTCGGAAATACTGTCGTGGACAGCAGAAATGTCTGAAGTCCCTCAGGACATGGCAAAGACACCTGCAGGAGGCTGATGAGGATGAGAAGCCTCGAGTGCGAGCTGCACGGCTCTCTCGGTCATTCCAAGACTTTGTTACTACTACGAACGACACACCAACTGCAGGGCCATCTCTTGTGCAATCTTCTGTTGCCTCCGGTTCGGGACGCACACAATCTAAGTCCCCAATCCCTTCCAGCGACGACGATGGACCTTCACACAAGCGCAGATGTGTATCAGGAGATCCGATTTTCGATGTAAGACAAATGTACAATCTAGCTTGCCTGGCTAATGCTATATTGATGTAGGATGCCAATCGTCCACATCCCCCAGCTAGCCCAGACCATGATCAATACATGCTGGATTCAGACTTCGACGGCTTGCCCAGAGATCTTGACATAGAGCCTATTGAAGGTCACGATAACGACGAGCGGCATAGAGGGCCTGATGTACCACCTGACGATCTTGACAATAATGAAATGCATGCACCCCATCAAAACCAGCACGAGATACCACCTGCAGCACATTGGCATAATCCACTGAAAGATCTTGACCTAGATCAGTTGTCTCGTGATGTGAAACGTTTTGAACTTCAACGAGATATGCAATTTATTCTCGCGCTGCATAATGCTACTCTCGACGACGGTGTGGGACTTATCGGAGATGCATTGGAGCGTTTGCGAACCCCACCGCAAGCACAAGCACGGCTCGACGATCCTGATATTGAACATGGCATTTCGCTTTTTCTCGCCCTCGAGCATGCGTCCGAGAGTGCTTTTAACAAGTCTCGCGCTGCCGCACTTCACCGTCACCCTGAGGACAATATTCCAACCCTCCATCAAGTCAAAAAAATCATATCTGATCTTTCCGGTATCACATCAATTATTAAGGATCAATGTATAAATTCTTGTGTTGCCTTTGTCGGTCCTTACACGGATCTCGACAGCTGCCCGATATGTGACGAGCCTCGCTATGATCTTATTCAACTCCAACGGAGCAGAGGGCGCATTAAGCACCCCCGACAAGTCTTCCATACCTTTCCCATTGGTCCGCAGCTTCAAGCATTGTGGCGTCACCCTGATTCTGCGGAGCTCATGCAGTATCGCAAACGACGCACGGAGCAAGTCTTTGAAGAGGTCAGACGTAATGGAGGTTTCCCTGATGCGTACGACGACATTGTCACAGGTCGTGCCTATCTTGAGGCTGTCCAGCAAGGACGTATCAAAACAGATGACATGGTTCTTATGATGTCGCTCGATGGGGCTCAACTATACGAGAACAAACAGAGTGATGTTTGGATTTACATTTGGATCATTGTCGACATCTCTCCTGCGCATCGGTATAAAAAGAAACACGTTATCATCGGTGCTGTCATTCCTGGGCCCAACAAGCCTAAATATATTCCATCATTTCTCTATCCAGGTCTCCACCATCTCGCAGCTCTTCAGCGCGAAGGACTCACAGTCTGGGATGCTCGTCGTGATGTGACATTCATCTCCCATCTATTCCTGTTCCTCGCACTCGCTGATGGCCCTGGACTGACGTGCGTGAGCAACCTTGTGGGACATAGTGGAAAGAATGGTTGTCGGATGCTATGTGGTGTTGAAGGCCGTCGTCGACCAGGTGGCCATTACTATCCTGCCCTCCTCAGGCCCAATAATTACAATGTCTCTGGGTGCAATCATGAAGACCTTGACCCTGCTGCTACACCATCAGGCTCATCAGAGGATTATGTTCGACGACTTCGCATTTTGATGGCATCACCGAATCAGGCGCAGTATGAAAAACGTCGCTTACAAACTGGCATCGTTGGCCCTAGTATCCTTCTGGGTCTTGACCTTGACCGCATCCTTGGCATTCCAGAGGTGTTTTCGAGTGAGATCATGCATTTCTCAGGTGCCAATATGGCTGCTTTGTTTACAGACTTATGGTGTGGCACAATGAAGAACTATGCCCCAGACGACCGTGCTACATGGGACTGGGCAGTCCTTGTTAACGACACATGGGAAGAGCACGGTTCTGCAGTTGCTGCATGTCGGCCATATCTTCCAGGCTCATTCGACAACCCCCCACGAAACCCAGCTGAAAAAATGAACACGCATTATAAAGCACGTGAATTCATTACATGGCTCTTCGGTCTTGGTCCTGCATTACTTTATGGTATTCTTCCGCACAAGTATTGGCTCAACTTATGCAAGTTCACACGAGCCCTTCGCATTATGAGCCAATATAGCATAACCTCTGCTCAACTTGCAGATGCTTTTGTTATGTTTGTGGAGTGGGAAGGCGAGTTCGAAGAGATTTACTATCAACGACTTGCAAACCGTCTCCATTTTGTTCGTCCGTGTGTACATCTGTCAAATCACCTTGCTCCTGAAGCTTCTCGTGTTGGCTCACCGATCTGCTCATCTCAGTGGACTATGGAACGCACCTTTGCTGATGTCGAGTTTGATCTCCGTCAACCCAAATTGCCATATGCATGCCTTACACAGGTGTGCCTACTTCGCTGTCAAACAAATGCACTCAATCCATGTTTCCACACCTCGATCCACCAGAAGTACTTGCTCCACAATATTCTTTGGATGTTGGCAATGGATATGTACTTCTCCGTGCTCGTGACAAACGGCCACGTCGTGCTGCATGTCCTGCAGAGGCAGCAGCAATGGCCGATTTTCTTGGCCATCAAGCTCCAAAATTTTTTCGTTGGGCCCGTCTCCGTCTTCCCAATGGTCAAATTTCACGATCAGCTTGGAAAGAAAAGGACCGACCAGTAGAAAATTCACGTTCAGCCCGAAATGTCAAGGCAAATTGTTTAACCTGTTGAAATAACTTTTCGAGACTCAACTGACTTTCATTTTTAGCTTGAAATCGATGGAGCCACACAATTTGCTGAAGTGCAGTTTTTCACACAGCTGGCTGCCACAGTAAATGTCGAAGCTCAGGATGATGACGATGACGAAGAGTTTTTAAATCGATTGCAAGGTCCAGAATGGCGTTTCAGAAATGTTGCAATTGTTTCAGTCTATTCTCCTCCCGATGCTGCACTCCTAGAACAGTCTTTCGGCACAGTTTGGTCATGCAAGCACCAGGGAGAACAGGGACTGCATGTTGTGGAGATCGAACAGATCCAGGCAGTTGTTGCAGTAATACCCCATCGACCCACCTTACCATCTGGAGTTACTGAAGATCGTTTTTTTGTCATTGAGAGAACTGGCTTGGATGTTTCAACGACCGGAGTATTTTTTGAAGAGAACAATGACAACAGTGACAGTGATGACGAAGAAGGTTGATTTTATACTATAACCTCGCTTTGCAGCTGTCTCCTGGTTTTCTTTTGACGCTTCAAACTGATAACTATTTGACATTTTGACAAAGTCACGGTGTGACAACTTGTACTAGTAGGCAGCACAACAATATCATATGATATTCACGTCTCTTGATTATACCATCATCATGTCCTTCACGCCTGCAAATCATCACACTCTTTCTGCACACTCATACTCTAATTCAAATGACACTGGCACTCCTTCTCCGAACTTTGCAGCATCATCAAGTCGTAGGAAAATAACCAATCCTTTCATTTCAGACACTTCTTCTACATCAGAACATGGACCATTGTTCCGACAACCAATGAGTAAATCATCATCATTGCACAATATTGTGAGTTTTTCTCTTCATTTTCATGTCAAAACTTCGTTTATACACTACAAATAGGGCGCATATAGCCACTCTTTCGACTCGGTGCTTCAACTACAAGCTCAGAACGAGCAATTAAGACAAGAAGTAATTGCTTTAGCTGCATCTCGTGATGCTTATCAGTAAGCTTTAATTTTATGGTGGTTGAATTTGCTGATACATCGTCAAATTCTTAGGACCGCTTTTTTGACACTCTCAGGACAGCTATCTTTATCCGACAATGTCTCTGCACACACGATTGAAAACGGAGGCAAGATCAGCATTAAAACCACCTCTGGCAACAATGATCAGGAGCCTCTCAACCCTGTGAAAAGGGAAGACCATCCCGACATCAAGTTTTGGACGCATCAAGACTTCAAACAATGGGAACGGACAGACGGACTGCGTGCCTCGGCAGATCGAGGCCCACTTCCTTTCCTAGAAAAGCATGATGGCAGTGCTTTCTCTCTTAACGAGCTTCGTGACATCATGAAGACTTTCCGCTCAGTGTGGTTTGGACTCGCTCATCAAGCCAAGGCTCCAGCATCCTGGGGGAAAGCAATTCCTGCAGCGAAAAAATGGCTGTACACTGAAGTTTCACGTGCGCATCCAGAGTTGGGATTAAGTCAAGGCTTCTGGAAGATCGAAGCTGTCGCAACCGAACGATACTCATCATGGGCAAGTACACATAAAAAAGCTGAACAGGCAACTCTTCACGAGGCCGATGTTGATGTCAAGCCACTCGGTAAACTCAAGCAGGGAGGCCAGCGTAAGCGAAAGATGGATAGTTTGACACCTGAAAGTGCTTCTTCGGATGTTTTGGGGGCAGCTCAAGAGCCTCGAGAGGATTCCATTACCAAAGACTTGGATTGCGCTAACCAACCGAAACGAGCTAGAGTGGACAATGTCACCAATCCTTCAACAGAAACGTCCACTGTCGACGCCATCACAACACTAGATACTAGTACCACAGCTAGGCAAGTGAATTCCTTGTCGTTCTAGTCACTCTCACTCATTGATATGTGTCGAAAGCTCTGTCATCATTCCCGCAGCACATTCTATAACTCTCGAAGATCCATTGCAAGTCTACTAGTTACAAAATTTTTGCCTTCGCTAACTAGTTTGCAGCAAAGGTGCCATGAAACTTTTGAAGCAGAAACGTGAAGACTCCACGAAACAGTCCCAAACGTCGAATGACACTCCTAGCTCTACTATCACGATGAT
Source organism: Suillus cothurnatus (assembly GCA_016758765.1). NCBI lineage: Eukaryota > Fungi > Basidiomycota > Agaricomycetes > Boletales > Suillaceae > Suillus > Suillus cothurnatus. The sequence continues at coordinate 366,947 of JABBWL010000052.1, read as the reverse complement.
ATCACCTCCGATTCATGACACCACTTCGACTTCTTCAGTGCCAACACCTCCAACGAATCCAGCACCGATGCTTGTCAACGACTCAACATCCGAGTCCAGCACTGATGATGCTGCGCCTGCCTGTGTATCAACAAACAATATTTTTCTGCCTGTCGCCACTGTGCCTATTCCTACCGTCGGCGCACTTGCTATTCCTGCCGTTGTTGCCACGCCTACCATTCCTGCTGTCGTTGTTGTGCCTGCCATTCCTGCTGTCGTCGCTGCACCTATAAATACCAAGAGATTCCGTCCAGCTGCCACCAAGAACGGCAGGTGAGTGTAGTGCCCTGTTCTGCTTCCAATCACTCCACACTTTTTAGGAACCTTTGTGCCTATCGCTGGCTGAAGCAGTTAATGCCGAATGGTTCATCACAAGAATTCAAAGTCTATTGGGACTCGCTCGAAAAGACACGTCAAGCGGTATCGTTCTTATTCTCTTTATCTTGTGCTCTGTTCTTATTGTAATGATTACTACTACAGAACTACGACATCGAGGCCTCGAATCTGGTAAGTACTGATCCTATTCCTATTGTACACTTATTCGTGTGTTCTATCTAGGTTGCTGGCTGCATTTGGACCGCGAATACGGTCGAAGTCCTCGCGAAGTTCTCCAGCGGCACGTTACATTAGCTGGGCACCGGGGTAGGACAGTCCTGGACAAAGCAGCTGGCGCGTGCGGGCGTGTAGCCCATTTTTATAGCTTTTTTTGTTGCTTTTGTAGCAGTTCAAATGCATTGTTTTCCGTCATTTTGCGTCGATACAATCTGAGAAGCAACATCCATTCAAATCTACGGAAATATAACTACTCGATGTTTTGTATACTGGCGTCAATCAGCGTCGCTACCGGTCGTCTGAGTATCGACGGAACGCGCCATTTGTCGACGCTCATATACGGACATCCAGCTGCCCAGGTTCCGTCGATTTCCGTTGTTCTCCGTGCGAGGGCGTCCGGCCGATTTTCACTGGGAATGCATAATGAGCTGCGATTAGTGCTGCCGCGAGGTGAAGTGAACTGAGACGAAGAAGTGTCATTTTCGTTCTGACCTCGAAATCGAGGTGGAACGAACCGAAGTGTATCGAAGTCGGACCGAGCGACGAGCCAATCAGATTCTTGCTAGATCGTAGATCGTAAGTTCAGTAGATATGAAGTGGCTCTGTATACGTATCAATACGTGTATACAATATGAATCGTAGCGCCGCCGACGCGCCTGCATGCAAGTTCCAGGTTTTGTCAGTTTTGCCCCCCACACAAACTGCACGATGTAAAGGATGACAAATTAGATAGCAACAGTAATTGTTAAAGTTCGCAAGTGACAGGAAAATTGAAAATCGAAAAAGCTGGGGGAGTGGGGCTAGTATATGCCACATCTCTAGGTGTTATGTAGATAATCGATTATGTGTACGACATTCCTAATGATGACATTGATGCTGCCTCATCCCAGCTGTCACCATCCTCGCCATTAATATTATAATTAACCACCTCAACCTCATCTAGAACAGTCTGTGGTATTATTCCTTGTTCAACTCATCAAAATCAAAAGCATTTCCCTCGAGCACTTCAACTTTGTTGACGCTCTAACCTTCTTCCGTCTTTTTCAACTCTTCGAGAGCTGCAAATTCAGCGGCAATATCGTCAAGTAAGATACTCTCTGGACCAACAAAAAGGTCATCTGCATTGCGAGACTCAGTCGAGAGTGAAGGTGCCCATGCAAAGGATGCTTCAAGATCCTGTGCAGTCTCGACAGCAATGCCAACCTCTTCACGAGTGTGCATGCAAGCATGTGTGGTGTCGAAGCACGAATTTTGCCGAGTTGTTTCAAACACCGTCGTGCAGATTGTGTTGTGTCGAGATCAGAGAATGTGCGCTCCACTTCACTTGCAGCGTATCCTTACAATCGAGAGGATGGTCACAGAGAACACTTTGAGACTAAGTTTGAGTGGGTGGATTTTGGAATTGATTGCAAGGTTTTTTCACCAAGAAAGGCCGTCCACGTGCAACATGGCCGCCAGCGAATGGAGTTTCGCACGTTCTCTTGAATTCAAACTATGTTATCAAAAATCTAAATTGCATCTAAATTGCATCTCCACAAGTCTTGGAGTTCTACCAAGTTTTGCCAGGGTCCCCCTTTCGTCATGTGAGTTCTGCCGAGATCCAGGCACAACCGGTTTTGCCGAACTGGTTGGCACTGTATGCGAACTGTTTCGATCGAGCTCCACCGGTATGTCTTAATATTCAGAATATTTCAATCTTGGTATATCTGACCACGGTGACCCGGATATTCCAGGATCGAGATGTCCTCCTAATATTTGCGTAGATCTCAGAATCTTCAGTTTTCACTTGGCATCACCCTTTTATCGAATTTAGATGGTCACGCGGGTTCGTGTGTCTCAAGAATTCGTGTTTTCACTTTAGCACACGCAATTCTACATAAATTTTTTATCTACGTCACACATCAGTTTATGGTGCTGTAATCTAGTTTTACACATATAATGCACACTCCAGCAGTTATATTATACGGGAGATTCTGAAATGGTACATGGTCATTGTACATGATTAGGCCATGTTGAAATAAATATATCCGGGACCACCTTCTTGATAGAATGATGTGCGGTGTAAGAAACACGGCCAGACGTGACAACTTGAATTCGAATCCATCCTGTATGAATTAAAATTCCGCTGCGGCACTAAACAGTTTTTGGGTTGCTGGTGTATACGCAGTTGTGCGGAGTGTGAAATAGTTCGACAGCAGAGTGTGACAAAAAACGCGAATTCTAGACAATCCCACTCTGCTACAGCAATAGGAGTTGGAATCCCTTCGTCACATGTAGCATGTAACTGTAAAACGGTATGTACAGTAGGTATAAGTATGTTAATATGTCGGCATCATGTGGAAGCAGCCGTGGAAAAAGACAAGTAACTCCAATAGGTGCAAAGTGCTGATTATCAGTTTCAGTACCTTGCCACCCGTATGCATGATAGCAACCACGCCAACTTCTATGAACCACATACACCTCTTGCAAAATGATGCGGACGCTGCGGACCCGCGTTTCACACCCATCTCATTATTCTTACAGCATCGGTATTATATTTGGCATGCTCTGACTTCGGGTCATACAGCTATGGTATTCTTCGTGTCAGGCGAAATTGAACCGTGAGTGCGTTGATGCTTGATGGTAGCACATTGGATTTGGTGCAATGCCGCATGCGTCTTCATTCTCACGACTTCAGCACCTACTACGTTGATCTCCTGAATGGTGCGCCAAGCCGTACTACGCCCGTCCGCCATTCAGAAGGCGAATTTGCCCAATTGACGCCATTCGCAATGCCAGGTCATGATTCTAAGCCAATAGTGCTGCGGCTGTTTAGAGCGGATCACCACCATATAGAACTTCTGCAGTGGTATGAAAGAATGCATCTCAGTTTGACGATCCCGAAAGAAGAGATCGAGTTTCCCGATAGAAGCAAGTCGTTGATCAATGATAATGGAAGTAACGACGACTGTCTTCTTGTCCCCCTACATGAATTCTCCAAAAGGCCTATGGCTTATCAGAATATTAGGCATTCTGCACAAAGTCTGAGAGCTCGTCAAGCTTTCCGCTACTGATCAATTCCTCCACAGCTCGTCGAGCCGAAGGGCCCGACAATTTCTGGGCCTCTTCTCAAGTAACCAAATCATTAGCGAAACTGGGTTCGTCTTGCCTGTAGGAGAACCTGATAATTTGCAATGCTTCCCTCACCTGCGGCGAGAGTCTGGCTCCGACGTAATGTGCACGTCTCCTTCCTTGATGAAAAGACGCGCTCGCAGGGTACAGAGGAGGTCTGTGCAGGTAAAATATCCATGACAACGCGAAAGAGGAGTGGGTGACCCTTTTCCATGCGCTGTTTGCGATTTATATCAACGTTATGGTGTTTTTCTTTATCTGAAACTTGAACATACCTCCCAATATCAGATGAGGTCCCTCACGCGCTCGCCTGCGTGAAACATGACAGGTTCACGGCGTTCGTAACGTTCGAGCTCCCGCTAGGCTTGCTTTCCGAATTTGTACGTTAAGAGCAGATATCACCACATGTATTGAGTATTTGACGACACAGGCAATTCAATATTGCCCAATAAACGAACTGTGATACGCAACATCCAGATCTTAGAGAGAAAAAAATCTCGGCAGGTTTCGAACCTGCACCCTCAAGAAGGAACAGACTTCGAATCTGTTAACAACTTGATGATAAAATCTTATAGTCGATCTTTCAGGACTTCTCCATGAGTTCAAGCCCAATGTGCAATTATAAAAAAATCAATATCAGCAAGTTTCGAACCTGCGACATCTGGGAGGAACAGATTTCTAATCTGACAATTGCAACTTGGAATTGCAACTTGACCATAACTCCTATAATTGCCGTTCAATGACCCTCCATGAGCTCATGCACTAGGTGCAAATGACACACCTGACAGTCGCCTGAGGACATTTAATGGCTGGCAAGGAATTGAATTGAACAGCATTGGAGGCATGGCCCACTAGCGCTGCATTAATTTCGTTAGCGAAGACATACAGTACCGCACAGGATTGTGAAGTACTTCCAAACACATTTGCAGCTTCATAGTTTGAGCGCATGCAAATACTACTGTAAGGTACCGCGCTGTCACATCATATCTAAACGCTCATTGACAAATCCAGTGTTGATAAATTGCCTCGTTGCCACTTGGTTGATTGTCCTGAACGAGGTGGATCGAACTGCCTCAAAATTCGAACCGAAGAGAACTTACCTCGAGGTCACCTCGTTTCGACAACGACACTAGCTGCGATCGCGGCAAGTTCAGCTTTAGACACGAGTTGTGCAAAGGGGAGTGACTCAGGTGGAGCCTCAAATAAAAAGTGATCATGTAACAAAGCGAGCTCCGCACCACTAGCGGATAATTGATGCAGGATGGCATCAACAGTGGCTTGTTTTATACCAATGTACTCACTCTTCCGAAAAAAGTGCGAGTGATCCTTCACAATCGCCAAACGCAAATACCACAAACAATCTGCGGAATAGTCTGAGTAGTGAAACCACGGAGGAACGTCGTATTGTAGCACAGCCGCGCAATAAGCAACAGAAGGCAAGTGGAAAAGACAGTGCAATGGCTATATCTTTCAAACTCAAAGTGCGCGCAGTCCAAACACCCTGCGCGTCAACACCGATGAGAAGACAGGAACCATCAAATGCGACAAAGACATGGCATTCGATTGAACTGCGACGTACACAGTATGCAAACACGACGCGGACTGGAGCTAGGAGCAGAAAGAAGTCACAGCTGTGTAAACATGTGGATGAAATTGGGGACGGTAGATATAATTATAATAAACTGGATGTGTTTGAACAGCATGGTCGATGTCCGTGAAGACATTGAGCTTCATCGAGCAAGCGACGCGCGCTTGAGTAAAAATATGTCTTATTTCGAACTGCGAGTGGAGAGTCAGCGAAGCCCGAAATCTAACCCAAGACGTACAAGTGTTAATGCGCGTAATAATCGCAGGCCAAGAATTGGGCACTATGAACGCGGAAAAGCAAAAAGGAATGTTGGGGGATGAATAAATGAAAAGAACATGAATATAAAGTTACAATCACAGGGCACACGTGGGAGTCGGGGAAATTTCAAGAGGCAGCCACTGTTTAGACTTCTGCTTTTAGCAGACATGTCGTCTGTGTTGCGCTCAAGGGCGGCTCGAATAACACTTTCGAATCTTTCGCCTGGACCAAACTCACAGCACGCGGTTGGCATTGTCGTCGTCTCTAATGCAACATTTTCTAATGCTTTATTCGGCAGCAAAAACGCCTTGGTAGAGGTCAAGGCTCTGGTCGCGGAGGAACGTCCGGACGAGGTCACAAGGGCCAGAAAGCCCGCGCAGGCAATGGTAAACCAAAAGCTGGATTCGAGGGTGGTCAGACACCGATTACGAAGAGGTTTCCGAAGAAGGGCTTTGTAAATCCGTGAGTTCTCTCTTCTAGCTAGTTTCATACCATCTGACAGGTCCGTTAAGCAACCGGAAGGTGTACGCGCCCGTTAACTTGGACCGGATACAGCACTGGATTGATCAAGGTCGACTACGATCATCACCTGAGAACCCTATTACAGCCCGCGAATTGCTGTTGAGCGGATGCATTCATAATGTACACGATGGAATCAAACTTCTGGGCGACGTATGTTTCTATTCTCAGGCATCCCTCTAGTTCGACTCATTGTCATGTAGAATGCTCCATTTTTGAAAACGCCTATTCATATTACTCCCTCTCGTGCATCTCAAAGTGCCATCAAAGCAGTCGAGTCCGTTGGAGGAAGTGTCTTCTGCCAATACTTCAACCCATTGGCTCTTCGTGATTGTGTCAAGGGCCGTGAGGATCGTATTTCAGCCGCACCGACTCGTCGCACGGATATTCGTGAGTTTCTCCCTCCCTCAATTCTGATTATTTCTGAAAGTTATGTCTTCAAGTGTGGTACACTAACTGGCGCAACCGTGGATATCTTTCTCCTGAAGCTATTGAGAAAAACCCAAAAGTGGAAGAGCGATGGAGAGAGCTGTCTAAGCAATTGCTCTCTTTCAAGGACCAGACTTTCGATACTAAGGGCGTCAAAAAGATGTAGACATGCTAGGTAGATTATAATACATTCATGGTTCGATGTTCATCCTATCTGGAGACATACTGCGAGAACGGTCGGGCGAACGAGATGGAGAACGTGAAGGACTCCGCGATACGTATCGGCCGTTCTCTGACGGAGATCGACTTCTGCTCCGACTAACGCTGGGGCTCCGTGATCGGTATGGACTCTTACTGGGGCTCCTACTCCTACTTCGACTGGAACTACGACTCCTGTCGCTACCATGTTCACTCTTGCCTTCCATAGCATCAAGCAAGCGACTCTTCCGAGGGCCAATCTCGCCGTTCTCTTCAAGTATCGAGCGCTTGGCTTTACGGGGAAGAATGATGTCGCAGACTCGTTCCTCGGTGAGGAGTGAATGTATGAATTCGTCAAAATGAGTTAGTGAATACCCCGCTGTCGGGATGTAAGACGCATACCAATGAAAAAAGAAGATCGACACACCCATGTCGCGGTATCGAAGCTTTCTGAAGTCCTTCATCAACGGTTCAAGAAGCTCGTACACTTCCACTGCACTGAAGGTCATTCGTATGTACATGGCGGCTAGTGCCCTCATATATCTAAGTACCTGCGTCAGCGATCAGCAGGCGGCACATATGACAATGCTCACTTGAACTCGTCTGCTTGTAGATACTCGATCAATATCTCCTTTTCCGGTTGAAGCTGAAGCAATTTCAGGAGCAAGCACAGGAACTCTGTAGGGCGCTGATTGCCATAAACACCCCCAATGCACCTAAGCGCAATAGCTTGGTCGATAAGAGACTCCGCTATATTGAAAAGTGTGAGCAAAACGTCTTAGAAAACGCGGCAGACACACCAGTCAAAGCGAAGCAGTGCTCCTTCCAATAATTTGATTCCCATATTCGATTGCGAATAACGGTCTCGACCAGAAACTATACAATTGTTAGCTATCATCAAAACGTGTACCGCAAATACTCGCCTGAGGGTTCTGGCCGTGAATTGCAATTGCGCCCTTGACGGTGGTGTTAGCCATGATGATGGTCGCTCGCCAGAGTATGTAACAATTACTCTGTTCACGGGATCTAACTTAAAAAGTGCTAACTAGAGTTCAGTGCAAAAAGGAGAAACATACGTATAAGAGCCTTTACGTAAGTGTCACTTTTGTTGTCGCCACGAAGCTTTTTGCTATTCGCCTTATGTTTTCCGTATGTCTTCCGCATGCCCAATGATCAATCTATTATCATTTCTGTACTACCATGACATTATCTGCCAGGCTTCGCCTTCGATATCTAGAATCTGGTAGCCATTGGAAGGATAGCTCCAACGTCCTGTATAATTCATCCCATCCTGGCAACTGGCCTCGATCCAGGACAACGTGCCACCACGACTCGGAAGGACCACATTCCCCTGGTGTACCTGTCCAATCAGTGATCATAGTGAGTTATATCATACTCATTTCCCGCCGAAACGCCGCGAATAAGGGAAAGGCTTATCTAGATTGCAGTATTGACGTCGTCCACCACGTTTACTCAATGACTTATCGACCCCACACGAACTATCACATATCATTGCCCGAGTGGTATTTTACTCTTCAAAATCCTTCTAATCGGATATTGCACCTTTTCGAGTACTTCCCTGCCGCATGCCATGGACCAACGATGGCCCTTAAACGTCTCAAACTAAGCGTCCCTTCACACAATCACTGGTCACTGCCATTTCCAACCAGTTTCTGGACCGGAATTTCCATTGATTGTCACCCTCATTCATACGCCTATTAATCTCCATTCACCCATCTGGATACGGAAACTTGCACCATGAGCTAGAAGGTTTTGACGATTGAACTTTGCGAGACACTTCTCCATTAATTGGCAGGTTGGCGCCTGATTGTACTTCTCCGGTAACAGGGCCATCTTCGCGTATAAATTGACAAGTTACAGTCTCCTTTACTTTCTATATTCCTTGTCTGAGTGCAATCATGTGCGGCAAACTGCCGACGACTGATAAAACTGAACCCCCTCTCAATAAATCGGATGAAACAAGGCAAATTCTAAACTAGTCAGTGATTCTTACATGATCCGCCGCTGTTCTTACAAGTTCTTATTTTTAGCGCGAACTTTGAAATTGCCACTGCCCTTATGTCTCCAGCGCACTTTCGTCGAATTATAACCGCGCCAATGTATAATGGTATTTTTTATGAGCTACCCTATCTGACGGCGTCACATCGCTAGGCATGGAAGAACTTCTAATACAAGCTATGTGCGCTGCGGCCGTTCCGCTGTGAGTGATCAGCACTTCTCTTCGTTATGCCGCGACCTAATATGATTTAGGAACCCCACAGCCGAAATGCGTTGCAAGTCGCCCGAGAGCAAGCTATTGCGGAACCTTGCACCCCGCGACCTCTACACCCTATCGCCCAACTGACTATATCCATGCCCTCGGCTGATCCAACTTTCCGTCATACGTTGGATATGCCGGTCGGTGTGTCGACATCAATGTCACGAAATCGTTGTGGGTGGTCGGAGGCAACTGACCCCTGCAATGATATCGTGTCTGCCGACACTCTTGTCGTTCATATGCGCAAGCATGTTGGAGGATTATCTCATCGTCGCATTTACTGCTCCTGGAATGGATGTGGCAAGCTTATGAGGAGAGATTGTCTTGTCCGACATATACGCGAAATTCATCTGCATAACAGACGCCGCGCTCACGAGTAAATTTTCTCTATTGTTCAACTTACCCATTTGTGTATCGATATATGTGCTGTTCTAGCGTGATCAGGATTTATACTTAGCCTGGCTCGATACTCATAGACGCGCGCTTGACCTGTTTCCCGATGCGGTTGTGCGGCCCGGAATCTTCCATTAATCTTTTTTCGTAAGCGAAAAATAGAACTTCTTCACCATCATGATGCTTCGGAATCGAAGGCTTGCCTGAAGCGACTAGCCTTTTAGATTCTGGTGCCGTGCCGAGTTGGTTGATGCAATTACCCCACCGACGAAACATGCACCACATGCACGCGATCCGTTGCTATGGAATAGTTTCAGCGTCCATGCCGAACCGATCCCATGTGCCCCAGCATCACCGGTCAACCCATCAGCCCGCACTCTCATCCATCATTAGCACACGCCGTCATTTCTTCCGTGAGGCCGAGGCCTGACCCCTCATATAAAAGCTTGACGTATTTGTTAGTGTTACTTGCTAGACCCTCAGCTCATCCTGCACCCCTCCTCATGCCATGGTCTCTGAGGAAGGCACCCAGCATGCACAAAAATCTCCTCGCATCGCAGTTGAAGTTGGAAGTCCAGTGGTCGCTTTCTACGACGAAATCAAGACAGACATAGAACACGCTGCTGTACAAGATGATCCTTTCAAATGGAGCAATGCACGCAAGGTAGGTGGTAATCATTCGCAATCTGAAATAAGGCTGACTTGTTGACCGTAGACTACTATTCTAGTCATTGTTTCAGCTGGCTCCATGATCGCAGGATTAGCTGTCAGTATACAGAACCGTACGGCTGCTCCCTCCATAAGTGATCAGAAGACTAAAACCGCTTGTGCCCAGCTGCAAACGCCCAGATTCAGAGTGACTTACGGGCATCTACATCGGAAATAAGCTGGACCATATCGGTCTTTATTCTTGTTCAGGGAGTCCCTGGACTTGTATGGAGCGCCATCAGCGAAATCAAAGGGCGTAAGGTTTGTCAAGCACTCTGTCTTATAACAATAAAGTATTGATATTGTTTCCATTCAAGTTTGTCTATGTATCATCTTTAACACTGTTTGTGGTTGCCTCTGCTGTTGTCGCCGCATCCAAAACTATTGGTCTGGTTATTGGAATGAGAGCCGTTCAAGCTGCTGGGTATGGGACCCATACTGAATCTGAGAGTCAATACTTACAATGATTAGCTCGAGCGCGCTCATGTCGATTGCCGCAGCCACACTAGCAGATATCTATGAGCCGCATGAGCGAGGCACTAAAATGGGCATATACTATTCCGCTCCGCTCTTGGGGCCGGCGTTGGGTCCAGTGTTGGGTGGTGTGCTGACACAGGGCTTGGGTTGGCGCTCGGTTTTCTGGTTCATCACTATTTGCGCCGGAGTTGTTCTCTTTGCTCTGGTTTTTCTATTCAAAGATACGTTCAGGAAGGAACGTAGTCTGACATATCAGAATGTCCTGCAAATAAGGACAAAGGAGGGGGAGCTACAACATCAACACTTGGACAAATCTAGTCATGCTTTTTCTGTCACTGACAAGCCCGCACAACCTGCACTGGATAGCATAGCTTTTCCGCTGCAAACGGGAGATCTTAACGTCGAGGCGAATGGTCCTACCGTTGCACCTGCTTCGTGTATGAAAGATGTCAACGTGTCGCTCGCAGATGTCAATCCCTTCCCTCCACTTCTGAAGATTCTTGCACGCTTAAATAATCTCGCAATATTATTTGCTTCAGGCAAGTGTTGTTCGAATCGATACTGACCTGACGAGTCATGTATATGTCTAGGTTTGATATTCGCTTTCAGCTACAGTATTTCATACACCTGTTCGAGAACGTTGTCCGAATACTACGGCTACAACGCTCTCCAGGTTGGTTTAGTTCTACTCTCGTATGGGATAGGTAGGACCTTATTTGTTGGATTGATAACGACTGACAGTGTCGAAGGCTCTATATGCGGGTGCTTGCTTGGCGGCCGCTGGTCTGACCGAACATTCGCCAGGTTGAAGCAAGAGAATGGAGGCCAAGGTTACGCTGAGGTTGATAATGTTCCTATAGCTGTACCACAAGCATCTCAATATAACAATCCAGATGCGACTGGCCAGCACACGACCCGCCATGTGGTTCTTGCCACTGGCTATAATTGGATATGCATGGACCTGCGAAAAGCACGTCCACGTCGCGGCAATCTGTGTTATGCTCTGTCTTTCTGGATTCTTGTCGACGTACGTTTATATACGATCTGCAAGACCATAAGTGACATGTACTTAGATGGGTCTACGCAAGCACGCTGGCATACATTGTGGATGCCAATCCAGGCCGTTCGTCAATAGTTGTTGCCACAAACAGCGCATTTCGATGTGTCTTTGCGTTCGTTGCTATTGAGGTGGCTATTCCGATTCAGGTGCGTTTGATTTCTGTTTAGCTGCATTGTATGCAACTGTTTTTGAACTTCTTGTTAGGTTGCCATTGGCGATGGTTATCTGTACACCCTCTGGGGTGGCATTATGATAATAATGGAAATCCTGACGCTAGCTGTCCTTTTTAAGGGTAAGAAATGGCGAGAGGCGTGCGAGGAGAAAGACAGGCGAAAATCACAACTCTGATTTAGTACGTGGAAGGCAAGTCAAGAGTGCTTTTGACACTACTACTCGAGAAATTTACATCCAGAACCCCATGTTTTTATTTATATATCATATCAGACTCATTTCTCCAATTGAGTTGTACTCATTTAGAATTGACCAGGACTCATTTGCATTTTGCCTTGTCTATAAATATCACTTCCCGTCCACATTTTGTCCTTTCGTTCCGATGGATGGCTTATGAATATATTTGACGAATGTCCTCTTTTGTCCTAAGAACGACAAAATCAGATCGCAATAGTAATTGTTAAAATTCGCATGTGCAAGAAAATCATAAGTGGACAAATTTAAAGCCGAGGAGTCGGGAATTCGCGCATCAGCGGCAAATCAGCGGCGTTACGATACAGATCACGTGAGGTGTCATCTATCCAGCACAGCACCTGAGGCCTGAGAGCCACTAGAGCGTCTTACACGGTTGCAAAGTTCAAACGGACAGTCAGTTCGTGCTCTCCACTAACACATATGCACCTCACAATCTCAAATCAGACACAGGACGATTTACATTGTACCCTCATAGGCACGGCACAAAAAGACCACGTTCTCCTCGTCCGAGCCCATTCCAAGAGCGTATCATTTTCCCAGAAATGCTCTCTTCTCAAGGTATCTCGACATACTTGGGATTATGCGACGAAGGAATATGGGACGAATTCTGAAAGCACTGTGTCTGTTAATTTTCGTCTCAATGTCGACGCTGCGAGGTGGAAGCTAGTCAAAGTCCCAACAGATTCAGAATGGGTAGTTTATCGCAATAAGGTGAGATAATAGCATAGACAACACTGGCCCACCTGAATCCTTATGATTTTAGTTGTTACGCAAACATCATTGTTTGCTTATTTTCCCTCGACGAGATACATCCAGTTTCTTGTCTCTTATTCCTGATACTGTCCCTCTATCATCTTTGATGCTTCCAGGTAAACCTGCTATTCGTGTTCTTTGTATTCACCTGATCATACATATACAGGAACTCATGACACGTATGTCTTGATTTCTATGTGCGAACGAAATGCTGCTATGACAAGGATGACAGAATGGCTTTTTATGGATGGCCCATCGCTCAGTGTCAATCACCAAGTACCCCTCTCGAGAGACAACTTCACTCTGGCATTCGAGTTCTCGACATACGCTTAGCAATCGTTGATTCCCACCTCATTTCATACCACGGAGTATACCCAGAGCGCACCCTATTTTCAGAAATCTTATCAACGGTACACACGTTCCTTACAACCCCCTCAACTTCGCGCGAGACCATAGTGATGTCAATCAAACAGGAAGATTCTGATCCGCAGCGTTTCAGTAAGCTTGTACGTCAAGAGATTGTTGCCTCGCCAGGGGGTTTGGACATGTGGTATTTAGAGAATAGAATACCAACCCTGGGGGAAGTAAGAGGCAAGGTCGTAATGTTCAGCCGTTTCGGCGGAAATGGTTACGGCTGGGACAATGCGGCCATTGGGATCCATCCGCCAATCTGGCCTGACAACGATAAACTCGGTTTTACTTGGAACTGTCAAGACACCCTGGTCCAGACTCATGACTGGTATGTATGAAATCCTCGGAGCGCGCTAATCATGAACCTGACTATCTGCACATGCACAGGTATGCAATTCCTACCTTCCTTTCTATTCCTGAGAAAGTTGCTCTTTCAACCAATATTCTCGCTGCTTCCTGTGATTCTTCTTCCTTGATCTTATCAATATCATTTCTTTCTGCATTGTCAGTACCATTAGCGTTCCCTCCCACAATGGCCCGCGGACTCGGGTGGCCGCAGTGGGGAATTGGATTTGAAGGTGTCAATGCTCGAGTTGGTAAATGGCTTCTGGATCGGTTCGATGAACGAGGAGATAGTGACGTAGATGAGGAACCGCGGATCAGGGGTTGGGCACTCATGGATTTCTACGAAGATCCGGTGGGACAAAGCATTGTCCCGTTGCTTGTAGAATGTAATTTCAGAGGGAAGAAGTGCGAGGAAGGTTACGCGTGAATCGGAGAACTTCAGGTTATTCTTTTAAATAGGCCCTTTGAAATGTAGATATGCCTTAATTTTATGCAAGAAGTCGTGAGATCTCGGAGATGCATGATTTTCCCTTTGATCACCTCGATATGCCATCAACAAGTCAATTTGCAATGCTTGGTCATGGCGACGCTGAAATCAATGAGCTCTGCTATGATTATTGCGGCTTTCAACGTGTCCGCCTCGAGCCAGCTGGCAACGTCGAAGCTGCGCGACTAGCTCTCGGATTTAGATAGAATCGATGTTATAACTGACAGCGGTAATTGTAGTCGGGTGACCTCCTACGAGACTTTGACTTTGTTGACAGTTTCGTATACGAACAACCACTGGCTTGCCTCGTGCTCTATAGCCATGCCCACGCCGTCAGGAATCAGGTAGCCGATGATCTAGGGTATGAGTCGTATGACACAGGTGCCGTAGGTGAACGTGAACCGCGGGTTACTAGGCGGTACAGATTGCAGGTACGTAGGAGACTCAGAAATGTGGCAGTGCTAAGTCAATCAGTATCAATAATATATTGTAAATTCGAATTATCTTTGTAAACGTCAGAGCCATTGAGTGTTTCAGATATATATTGCTTACGTATACGTAGCATGTAAGTGGAATTGGCCTTGTGACGATTGGCAACCAACTATCAAATTCCTTGTTAGCAAAATCTACTCTTAGGGGAAAAAAAGATAACTCCTAATGAGATAACAAGAATATTTGAGACAGACACGTCAATCACGACAGCAAACCCGTCAAATGAAATACAACCTCATCCAATGCTCGAGGGACGCCGAAAGGCCTCTTCACTAATAAGAAGATCCTGAATAATGATAGATGAGATTGGCATGTAGTCAACGACCAAAAAAAACACACCGATGCAGGGGTCAAAGGCACGTTTAGATAATAACGATAGAACCCTGTAAACGTGGTGGCGTACCTCCGTAATATTCTAGACCATCCTATACAGTCAAGAGCTGCTCGTGGCTCCGAGGTCTTCAAAGGTGTCGGGTCAAGTTGTGAGATACCAAGCATTAATAATAGGCCCATGGGTCACACTAGTATATCATTGGTGGTAAAATTTTACCATTAGCACAAAATTTAAATTGGGTCCTTGATAATATTACGTAGATCTCGATCGACTGTCGGAAGTTGAAAGTTTATTGCTACTAAATGTTTTTCTCTTTTTTGGACCAACCTAGCGTTCTGCAAAACTACTGTAATATTATTAATTCACGAATCGCAATTCACTGGCATTGATTCCCCCATGGCGGACTGTGACACCGCACCATTGAACGATGTTTTGGAGCTCGACTCCTTGTGTGCCAAATCGAACACGCCCAGTCACAAGCGCTCAGTGATATCAGTCTCGTTGGTTCCCGTATTAGAATCTCCCACCAGAAAACGTCAAACAAAAGCCGAGGGTCCTAGTACTGTGGGCAGAAATCTGCCATCCTGCCACGTGGCAGAAACGCCATTTGCCTCGAGTTCGCTGTACGTGCGTTTACTTAAAGACTCGTTCAAGGTGCAGGACATGCAGAATCCTTCCAACCCCAATCCCCCTCCTTCAAAATCAGCAAGTCTTTCAGAACAGTTGATTATGGTTGCACCCTCCAGTTCTTCAGCCGTGGCAGTTTATTGTGCTGCATCGCTCGGGAAGCAGAATGCTTTCCAGCAGGCTGGACTATGTACGTCTTCTTGATCCAATCTCGTGACTGCTCTCAGTTGTCTTGCGTCGTACTTTTGACAGCATTGGGCCATGCTCTAGCAGAGGCAAAACGACCCCTTGTCTACGGCGGTGGTAACATGGGCATCATGGGAATTGTCTCAGGCGCCGTCGCAGATGAGGGCGGCCAAGTCACTGGCATTATCCCATATGCCATCCACGCCGCAGGCGGCGAAAAAGATAAGGGCAATGGTGTCGCAAAGACTGAATCTGTCGCTGAAGTCCTCAATGAGGACCGGCGAGGACATGTACGCGATTTTGTCAATGATTACAACATACCTGACTCACCAGCGCGCACGCGCGGACTTTCAATAGATAGAGACGGTAAGTAATAGCTCGCATGCGTACACCACATTGTTTGATTGATTTCCGTCTTGCTTCATTTCCATCTGTGATTCATCTTTACATTTAGATCATTGTTGACTCGATGCACGAGCGTAAGATCGAGATGGCGAAGCGTGTTGGTGCTTTTGTGGGGTTGCCAGGAGGTTACGGTACTTTTGAAGAGGTAATACACGAGGCTCGCTCGCTCAACCTAATTCACGCTCATCCTATCATGCCCCTAGATTTTTGAAGTTATCACTTGGAACCAACTCAACATTCACAACAAACGTAAACATATTTTATTGCTTCAATGTCATCATGTTGGCCAACCAAAACCATACTTTGCAGCCGTAATATTGCTCAATGTTCTGTCCTACTACAACCCTCTCCGTGAACTTATCCGGAATGGTGTGCGGGAGGGGTTGATCCAGCCGCACAACGAGAAGTTATGTGTCTTTGTCGATGGACCTACGGACCACAAAGATCATGAATCTTTCAACTGGGGGCAGGCCGCGCTGGATGCAATTGCTGCATGGCGACATGATCAAGTACAGACGTTGCCTTTCAACTGGACGAAGGACATTGACACTAGTGCAATGCCTAATGGCAAAGCCCACATCAAAAGCATGAGTGGATTTTGCGCTGGGTTACTTGCCCTAAAAAGCACCAATGCGTGGTTGAAGAGGCTTTGGCATGCTCACACTCGTTCATGTTGATCATGGCATAGGTTGGCAGACTCGCACGTATTCGTTATCATATTTACCGTCGTTATATCTTTAATGCCCAAGACTCCATCACAGATTCATTGCATTGAGATTCACTTCTTGTACAACAGGTATCACTGAGTCACGGCGTCTGTGATCGCTTGCCTTGCTCGATTCAGTATGCCCACGTCGGTTATTAATTGTTCGTGCCCGATGGATCATTTCACTGCTGCTAAGTTCAGTATTCCCAGTCCGCGATTAGCATACACTACTTTAGTCAAGTTATTTAGTGATACATACACTGCAATTATAGTTAGGCCTGAGGTTAACCTGACCGTTTTTGCACTCAATGTTAGTAAATGAAATATGTATCCGGTACCGTTTTCAATAAAATTAGAGTACTGAGCTCCTAGAAGCGAATCCTGTCCAGGCTAAGTATTATTCGCTCATTAGGCATCAGCGGGTTTGATTGTGCTATAGCGCTACAGAGCGCTACAGAGCGCTCTGTAGCACTCTGTAGCGAATTACGTTTCCCTGATGGGCTGGCGGCCGGCCTAGCCACCGCCTTCTTCGTCGTCCACCAGGTCGACTAGTTCAAGGTTCACGTGAAGCGTGTCAGCTCCTCATGACGATCATCCGATGACCGTCGACTCTGCCACTATAGTAGTGGCTCCGACGCTGTTAGTGATCCAGACTTGCTTGCGACGTCCAATCACAGCCTACCGTCGCCAAAATCCACCAGGCTTGGCAATTAAACTCCAAACGTGCATGAAGCGGTGAGTGCCCTCACTGACTCAAGCAGGAGGGTTGGTCACACGAAAGTCCTCACTTTTAAGGAGAATTTGAATTTTTTGTTACATATTTTATTATGTACGCTACGTAAACTAACAAACTGCGTAGTACCATCGTATGCTAGCCTGAGAGGCAATGGTACTGTAAGGTTAGTACTCGGACCCGTCGTCACTGATGCATCGATGAAGCGCATGTATTAACAGTCACACTCCCCCGGAGTCCCTGCTGCAACGAAACTCTAACTACAAACGCTGTGCCGTGAGCAAGACGAGGGAGAAAGGCGGACTTAATCGAGCGCCTCGCTGCTGCAGCGTCCCCAAGCTATGTTGAGTGTGTTTTCACCCTTGTATTATGTTGTTCTAACCGATTTTGGCATCCGTCCGCAGTACCGTGCCTTCTACCACCACACGCATCATACCAGCAGCCAGTTCTCCGCCCTCAGTACTGCTCCCAGCTGTGAATTCCAGCGTGCCGGCGAGCCACGCGCTCACCCACCCATAAGCTTATTCCTTAGGGTCTAGATCTGCTTGGTTTTGCGTGACTCAAGCCAGCTGCTGTTCCTTCCAGGATGCGTCAAACAGCAGTAATGAAATGCAGATGACAGCATGGACGACAATGACCGGAAATGTTCAGGATGATGAACAACTAGCGGTGCAAGCAAGCGGTAGGCTTCCACGTGTGTATACTCTGCCATCGATGATTTCTGATCATCCCTCGTACTACTGACAGGCCCGTGTTTGGTGGCCATCGATCATGCTAATGCTTGGGTAAGTTGCACACCCTTCTGAGCTTCATGTTCTGGCTGACGGTGAGTCACGAGGTTAATCAGTCATTATGAACACCTGACGAAAGGGTGGACAGAAACAGAGAAGACTGTCCTCAACGTTTGGAAGGTAGTTCTTGGCTTATCTTATTTTAATTGAACGGTCCCCCAAAATAGCACTGGTTGATTGTTGCAATCACCTAGGGCGAAGTGCCGAATATGATGACCAATGCATACTACATCAATTAGTACTTGAAGAGACTTGAAATACACTGCGACCTTCAAGCTCCTCTCACGAAACAGTCGTGAACGGGATTCCACGCATGGGTCCCTCTCTGCATTGAGCTTTGAACCTCGTGTCGTGTGTGTTTGTATTGGTCTCATCTGGGTGCCACCCCAAAAGCTCTCTCAAGAAAATCAGAGCGATGCTTGGTCGTGTTCGGCGCCGTCAGGTTGACGACAACCTATCTCTTGAGCATGCACGTCCTGCGTTTATGCCACATATCTCTAAGTTTTATGAAGTTCTGATGGTTCAAGCACAACGCCTCCATTATGAGCATGTTCAAGGCATGTTTCTGATATCTTTTGGGCTGATTCATGTTTTATCTAGGCACCAAGACTTCGACATCGCGAAAACACAATCCTCGATTCACTTTTTCCAGAATACTTCGAACGAGTCAAGAAATCAGATTCATACACCTCACAGTGTAAGCTGGTCTTTCGAGTTTTGTCAGCCGGATCACTTCCTTACGAGCTTGGACCTAACTAAGTAACTCAACATCCACAAGACAGGCTATAAAATGAGAAGCTCTGCGTATTCGTTGACGATCCTGCGGACCAGAAGAACCACGAATTCTTCAACTGGGTCAAGGCCATGACCAGGTCCATATATATCCTTTTCACTGGACGAAGGATGTGACACTAGTACAATTCCCGTCGGCACGGCCTGCAATACAGAATGAGCGGTGGATCTTACAGCCTGTCAATGTGTGGTTGACATGGGTCTGGATCACGCTCAGACACCTAATAGACAGTCAGTGGGTACATTTGTCGCGACGATCGCGATACGGAATGTCAGACTCGCTTACACACACGTAGAACCATGTGTTTGCTACTTCCTCATACAACAATTTACATGTCCTCATGATGTCTGTGATCGCTTGCCGAAGTTGGGGTCTATTTTCCTGTTTGGGTCCATGAATGCGTTGACATCATCATCGGTAATCTTGGCTTTCCGCTATATATAAGGATGAATACATAATCCTGCAGATCGTAGGGAAGTCACTGACCTCTTGGAAGGCCTTCACGAACTCCTGCAACATTTGAATGCAACGTGCCTTCAATTGCCCCGTGAGTAGACGTCCTGCCCTGTAATCCTAATCATGGACATCAGTGACATGGCTTGCAAACATTAACTGCATCCACTGACCTCGCCTATCTTCGCAAGTTCTTCGTCATCGTCCAAGAAGAAGCCTAGATATTGATATGCAACATCCACTTCTGTATCACCCCCAAGTTTCCTGTGTTCTTCTTCCGTCTCCCTACCACCAGAGAAACCATGCTTATTGATCTTATTTTTGATCTGATTCGGGGTATCTGTCATGAATATGCTCGAGGTCGCATCCGATGCGCTCATCTTCGTCTGAGGTCCTTGAAGAGCAGGGAAGAAACGGGAATGGATGAGGGATGGTTTGGGGTACTTAAGTTTCTGCGCCACATCACGCGTAAGCCGGAAGTAAGGGTCCTGGTCTATCGCGCAGGGGATGAGGCATGGGATATTAGAAACTTCGCCGAAGATGTGAGGGAACGAGTTAGAGAAAGACGGGGCTGCTTGAACGGCACAAAAATGGATTTTTCCGATGTTGTCCCTATTGAAAAATATGCCAACCATCCTGGATGATGGACGAATGAGACTTACGAGTCGTTGAAACCAAATGTAGCTTTTGATTGGTTGTATGATATTTGCCTCGAGATTTTGACGACGTTGCGGTAAAATGGTCCACCAACGTATTCGAAATCGCTGAAGATAAATGTCTTCTTGATATCGAATCCCACCGCAATGATGTCTTTTGCGTTGCTCCTCGAGAACTGTAGCGTCTGCTCAGCTTTCAGTTCGTGCTTGAACAAAAATTTCTCGTCATCTGTTCGTTGGGTTAGCGAGTAATCAAATTGAGATAACGAAATACTCACCAGTTAGTTGGACGACCAGTGGGACATCGAAGACATCCTGCAACCATCTCCAAAAATTATTAGGCCAATAACAGACATGCGCAAATGACTCACTTGGTAAAGAGGAATGGTATCATATGCCCGAGATGCATGCTATCGCTACTTGGGCCGCGTCCCGTGTACAAGAAGAATGGTTTTCCCTGTTCATACCGATCCAAAATCTTGTCAAATTCTCTATGAAAGCGCACTGATTTGCAAGGGACATCAGCTAAGCGGCAGCATTGCACTCACCGATGCGAGAAAAACATCCCCCGCCTCAGTAACGGATGCGGCTTATGCCCTGTCAATTTCTCGAACCGCTCCAAAAGTTCCGCATCAACTCTGCGCGTCCCGAACTGGACGATCAACTTGTCGTAGTCGATCGCAAGTTGCTTGCCGTCGGCAGAGACTGAGCCTTGCACATCCCACGGCGTGACCAGTTGCTCATGCGCCTCGGGAAGGATAGTAGTGGGTTGGGAGTTGGACATCTAACAAGGTATGATTAAGTTCAGTTGAACACTGAGCTATTTTTCTAGTATTTAAAAGCAGTAGATGCGAGTGACTCGAGAGTCGAGATTATCATAGATTAGCTACCACGTGGATATCAATGCGCACGTGAATCGTCTAGAATTTGCTAAGCATCCACTACGCGCCGCCATTCTCATTTGTTTACAAACCACATCTTAGAGAGTACTGTATGTCTATTCATGAGGACCGCACTGTAAATTCTGGATAAGCGAGTCAATTCTAGGCTCACTGCCCTGTGAACGAGCACGATTCGACAGCTGGGCCTACACCTGTGGCGTTTTGCAGAATACATCGCCATATATGTGAGTCGCAACTATCTTCGATGATGGGCTTTCAAGTTGAAAAGGGTCTTCGCAGTAGTATACCGTACTCAATCTTGAAACAACTATTCCGCGGCAATGGCTGGGGGAGACTGAAGGATTTGTTGTACCAGATTTACAGCTCGAGCCTGAGGAACTTTTTTATGCCTTCCACAATCAGGGTCATCGCTATCGCCATTGGCAACATGCTGCCACATATTCAGGGCTGCAATGTCACTTTCTTATCACCAAGTAGGGTTGCAAACTTTGAATTTGCAAGATAAGTGCAGCTTTTCTGCCTGTCTGGGGTGCCGCCCCCTCTTTGGTATCTATCCCGACCTACATGACACTGGTGATTTCCTGGTCGACCTTCGTAACTCTGAGAGGTAAGTCTTTGCATGGCACATAAGCTTCACTGACCCTCCTACAGGCGTCTCGAGTGCATTCCTAGCATTAGGGCTGCTGTTAACGATTTTTAGGCTCGCTTATCGTATTTGGTTGAAAAGGTTCTGGGTTGAGGATGTTTGGGCAGGTGTCGCATTTCTATGTGGGATAGCCGTGTTGACTTCTAGCTGGATTTACGTTGAAGGAGGTAAAGGGAGTCCGTTTGTGCACATCACCCACTCATTATTAAACTCCTGCCTGCAATAGGTGAAAAAGGAATTATATCATTCTTGGTATACTCATTTACTTTCTCCTCCGTTGTATGGTGAGCATATTCGTGTTCAAATCTGCACTATTGATTCTCAAGAGCAAATAGGGCTGTCCGACAAAGTATCTTGTTCTCCGTTGTCCGCGTCGTGTATGCAACGCACCTCCGTCGTCTGATACTTGGTCTTGCAGGTATCTTCCTCTGTTTGTGGGCAGGAATTGTTGCACAAAAAGCGTGGAATTATATGCACGTCACCTCTTGGCATCAAACAACTGGAAAGGTGCATGCATCTATGACACAACCCATGGTCGTGTTTGAACTGATGAGTGCGACTTTCTTGCGGCTTTTACATAATCTGAACTCACACACTTTGTAAGCTGATTGCTTATCCGACACAATACTGATCGTTCTGCCATTGCGCTTACTCTGGCGTCTCAAACTGCCAAAAAGACAGAAAAGGATGATTTTCGCTATATTCTCCTCCAGCATTATCGTCACCATTATGTCCATCTTTCGGGGGGTTTGTCAGATTGCGAAATATACGACCGTTTCTCCCACGGCTGCAGACTTCGAGGTGCAGTCAACATCTTCTAGGTACTTGAATTTGAGTGTTGAATGTACTAGACAGCATTCTCGCTTCTCGTTTGCAACCTTCTTGTCGTAGTTACTTTCCTGTACCGCATATTTGGTTTAGCGCGTGCGGACGACTCAGTCTCCAGCGATGACGACGATTACACGATTCGAATCACAACTGGTGGGGTTTTTACCACTGTCGACTTGGGCGATGCCGAATCAGGAAGCGGTGAGCAGAGAGAGTCGGGGATTCAATCTACATTCCGGGGCGAGAAGACTGTTAATAATGTGTAACTGATGTTAAATCTAGTCCACCTTTTTGTCGAGACCCGAAAACTCGAAAGAGTGCGATGACCCGGGGTATACCACTGTTTTCCCGTAGAGTTGTCAGTGTCAAGTCGTCAGTTGGCGATTATCGATTAGCAGTGGCCTTCGAATTGTGACATGGTCGACAAGGGTCTGTTGACTCGAAGGTGAGCTGGTGGTAATCGATTATTCCAATTATGGGTGCAACTTTTTTTTGTTAGATCTTGGGTAAAGCCTATAATCTGCATTAATGTTGCCCAGTCTACCCAAAAAAGATGAGTACATGGCATGTATATCATACCGGTCGCTCTCGAAGACAACCTAGTGGACACTGGAGATGTCGACATAGGAAATCACGTAAGTACACAAGAATATTATTTGTGACTTATAGATTCAGAACGACAGCACAGAACTTATGCACAGCATCGGTGTCAAAATTATTGGCCCATCCAAAATTCTTCCTATTGAATGCAGTTAATATTGAGTCAATGTTTCCCTGTCTTTTCCTGAATGATATGCTAACGGGCCGCTGCCACTGGGATATCACATTCACGACAGATACTTTGCTTGGCAGGTTTCCCAGTCAAATCATCCCTGAATTGGCAGAGTACACAGGCACCCACAACTTTTTCGAAAAAAAAAACAAAGAGATGTTGCCGCGATGCAACGGTAAGTCACAAAAATATCTGCGAAAAGGCGTGACTCACAACATGATGGGCACTGATGAATAGACTGTAGGGGATAGTAATTGACACCTTCAAATGCCTTACAACACTACAAATTTGGTGCCGCAGCAGGAAACGTTCGTTAAACGTAAGGCCATCAAAAGGCTTATAGTACCATAAGATTATCGTACTCCACATGGTGACATGCGGTAAGTTGGCCCTTAGCCGCTGTTCACCGTTATGTCCGGCGAGTCTGTACTTGCCTAAACCTTATCATACAGTCTCCCTTGCCCTCCCCAGCCCTCCCCAGCCCTCCCCAGCCCTCTTCGTACCTAAATCTTATTATACTTAACCCTTATTCAAGATGCAAATATGTGTTTCTTGAAATACCCTATCGCGGGTTTAATATTGGTTTAATATCCATGATATTTATCGTGTGTGATCATGAGGAGACGACTGAATAAATATCTCAATAATTGTTGTCGTGGCCGTAGCCTCTGAGAATGATTATGAAAAGATTTTAGGACAGGGGTGATTTGCTTGTATAAAGTCTGCTAACCCTTGACACAACAAGCGACAGCGGACAGCGGCCTTCTCTAAGCTCCCCTGGGCCCGAGGCCACAAACTTGTTTCCGTCGGGAGAAATCCACTTACTCGCAAAACGACCGATCGCGAGAATGCATGAGAACCCGAAAGGGCATTTCATCGTCAAAGCAGTTGAATTAATCCAAAAACAATGACAAAGGCATCCAGGGACGGTGGGATCTGGACGACTTAGTAGATAACCCCTTGACAATCAAACGATGAGAGCTATGCCATGAGTACGTGTTGTATTTCCATTCAAACTAGTAGATTCACCTTTGCCAAGTTGCCTCACATGGTGACACCTTCTTGGCTCTGTTGTGACATTGCTGATCTTCCACACTTTGTTACGTTACCTCAGGGTTTATGTTCAATTTAAGTCTCGGAGTTGCTGAGTATTGAATTACTGTCCAGTGTACTAATCGATACACTACTATGCCACGCACATCATTGAGAGGTAAAGTTAAATATTCCTAAAGACATTCTAGACATTCAAATGAGTTTCAGTCATTTGCACTATCCTCCAGGTCTTGGCTATTCTGGTTACTGCACTGCGGCTCGGATATCGTGTGCAGGCACATATGTTCTGGGTGGAGGACATGTGGGCTGTCGCAGCGCTTGTATGCGGGATGGTGAGTGAAAGTTACTATACTTGCGTTACATCCCAATGGTGACGAACGTTAAAGATCTCATTAATCGTTGGATGGAAATCCTTTTATACTGGTGAGCGATGTGATTTTATCCAACAGTGTGGTTAACACCTATCTTTACATAATAGATAGCGACCAGTCAGTAGTTATATGTTTCTGCGTGTACGGGATCGCCTTTCCATCAGCTATGTGGTGCGCATTTTCCCATGTTAATCAGTGTTGCACACTGAGTGTATGGTAATATCAGGGCAGTCCGGCAAAGTATTCTCTTTTCTGTGGCACGGATTTTCTGGTCAGCGAGGTCCTTGCGCCTAACGGTCATTGCAATAGCCCTCATTTTCCTGGTGCTGTATGGCGCGTTAATGGCACAGAAAGCTTGGCAATATGGCCATGATCTTGATTGGTGCCATCACCCCGACAAGAATGGACAAGTACATGCGTATTTGGCTCATCCTATAACTGTCTATGAGTTGATAAGTAAAACCTCTGATCTGAACGACATCCCGAACACTCACGAGGATTTCAACAGCAGACCGTGTTTCTGATACAATCATTGTATTACTCGCCTTGCATCTTCTGTGGGGCATAAATCTCCCGGCGAAGGAACGGATAATGATACTGGCAGTATTGTCGACTTGTATCATTGTGACGATCGTCTCGGTTTTCCGAGTTGTGTGCCAACTCATGCAATTCAGGAGTATCTTGAGGATTGCGGCTGATCTTGAGGTATGAATTACACATTGCGTCAAGGCTCCTTTGGTTAACTACGTGTTGAAAAAAATTAGTTCGCAGTTTCGCTCGTTACATGCAACCTTCTTGTGGCTACAACTTATATTTATAGGATCGTGATTCGTCGTAGACGCAGTGTCTCCGAATCAAACACTGTATCAGACATAGTATTCTCCCAAGTCACAGCAGCAGTCTTACGCTCGTCTATAACCCTTGACGGAAGAGGACAACTGACCACCGTTGACCTACCCGATCACACCGCGGATGGTCAACCTGTAACTCAAGTAGAGCCATAGGGTAACTTGTGTTGGTAGAACAGAATTCAATGGCGAAATGATACAATATGCACAATAAATACCTTATCCCCCCTAGTTAGACCATATATATAATAGAAGAAAGACTGATTTTACGTACGTCCTTACTGTCTGGATAGACGTTCTCAGAGATGGGGAAGAGGACACAGTTTTGATGGCGAATGACATTCCATAGATTACGAGAAAAGGCCAGTTTGTTCATATATCATCATACATACCACAAGGTATGTACCTGCGGTAACAAGCTGTTGTATAGGTATTTGGTAACATCCCGTATCGGATTTCCACGAGTGGTCCGACCTTAATCAAAGATAAGAACTTGAGTGGCAGTAAGAGGACGTAAGGCCGTGCAAAGCGTGCAGGGAAGATCTACACACTGCCTAGATTGCTCTAAACAACGTCAATCCCTGTGGGACTGGAAGACGAAACATACTAGCACCCCAGATCAAGAACGCAAGGCAATGCTGCCATGTATACCATCATGATTTGTCATTCACGAACGTGAGAATAATATTTCCTTTTCGGGTAGGACTCTGGAATATTCCACGCCACATATAATGGGTTCCACGCCTGTGTAGCTTTGAAGTGGATTCCAAGAGTACAAAGGTATCCTGCTCGTTAAGAATAAAGCTTTATGGGACGTTCGCATTAGTATCTACCTTGTGCATTCAAGGATTAAAGGAAAATACAAGGTAGCGCGCCCGGATCATAAGTGATGAATGTTATGATGGAAGAAAGAGGAAGAGAAACGTTCAATGGAGATCAGATCCGAGTTATGGTCGGAGTTTGAAATAGAAAGGTATATATAATGGCCTCGACCACGACCCTTCACGCAATTTTTCTCCCCGCCGAGATTTCCCACGAATTTAGGCGAACAAATTTTCATTGTCTTTACTATTGTCAAGAATGTCTTTTGCACTTCCCGCTCGTCAGGTTACCTTCGGCAGGTCTGCTGCGCCATATCAGCAACCGAGTCAAATCTCTCAGCCCCAAGCTGCCCAATCTAGTCATGGGCTAGCACTTCCCGGCGCTGGTGCTTATAGTCTTCCGGCGCCATCGAATCTTGCGCTTCCGGGACCATCACCATTGTCTCAATCACATACCCCTCCTCCTTCACAGTCTCAGCCCGCAAATGCGACAACGGTAATTAGTAATGGCACTACATCAGCGGCTGTGGCAGGTCCTTCGACGCCACCGTCCAACGTTGTTCCCGCCACACCGGCCCCCCTCACACTTGAGCAACAACACATCACAGCTGTGGAGGGCATCGTTCCCACGCTGCAAAATATTGTTGCAACAGTCAACCTCGATTGTCGTCTTGACCTCAAAACCATTGCACTGCACGCTCGGAATGCAGAGTATAACCCTAAGGTTGGTACTAGTGTTTGACTACCTGTCGTTGCACGCCAATGCGCTTTGCACGATAGCGTTTTGCAGCTGTCATTATGCGTATTCGTGATCCCAAGACCACTGCGCTTATCTTCGCCTCGGGCAAGATGGTCGTCACAGGTGCGAAGAGCGAAGACGACTCAAGACTGGCATCGCGCAAGTACGCGCGTATTGTGCAAAAGCTTGGCTTCGACGCCAAGTTTGCCGAGTTCAAGATCCAAAACATAGTCGGAAGTTGTGACGTGAAGTTCCCCATTCGTTTGGAGGGTCTTGCGTATAGTCACGGACAGTTCAGCAGTTACGAACCTGAGGTATGCAAGTGCAATGCGAGACCTTTATTTACTCATGTGCTTTTAGTTGTTCCCCGGTCTCATCTATCGCATGCTCAAGCCGAAGGTCGTGTTATTGATCTTCGTGTCGGGGAAGATAGTGTTGACTGGTGCAAAGGTAAAGACTTTTGTTATATCTTCTCGCGTCAGTGATTCTTGGATTATTCCAAGATGAGACCGATGTGTTGGTGGATCTGGTTCGAACCCTCCGCTGACACTTGTTGCTCCCTTTGTCTCCGCCAGGTCAGGGAAGAGATTTATACTGCGTTCAACACCATCTACACAGTGCTGTGCGAGTTTAGGAAACCTTGATGTTGTCTCTGCTCAAGGCTTCGTTCTCTTCCTGCCTTTTATCACACTACGGTTCGCACCACACCGCTTGTCGACAGGGCCGCCCTGATTCTCGACGACTCTCTTCGATGACGGTAGTGGGCGAGACCTATCATAAAAATATTTTTACATGAGGGTTGACAGGCCGGGGAGCAGACGTAGTGCACGGATATTCCTCTTCCTCCCTCTTCACTGATAATCATTTTCCCGGCTTTTCTCCTCAATTTTAATCACAACTGAACATCCACGTAAAGGACATACATGTCTTGGACACTGTTCGTTTTGGTAGATCATATGTTACAGTATGTTCGTAGTTTGGGTCACAATGTATTACTGCCCACTTATACCCATCATTGAGTTTGATAACTTCAAAATTCAACTATTCAGCCCAATCAATAATTCCAGCTGCTGCGGCCATAGATAAATCAGTAAACTACAGTACAAGTCATAAGTAAAGACAATAGCACTAAGTATACAAGAAACAACATGATCAATGTTCATGACGGAAGAAAACAGAAGCTGAATTAAGCGACCTTGTTTTTGTCAATGTCAAAAAAGAGAAAAACACATCCAAAAGTCACTTGGGTTTACCTTTTCCTCAAAATTGCTTTTAAGGACGTTTCAGGTTTCACCGCCAACAAGTGGCGCACGCTCTTCGTCCAAGATGATCGAGCCACTCCTGAACCGCTTGTACATGCCAAAGGTGCCCACGAAAACCCAGAACGCAGAGAGCACTGCAAATGCGAGTGCAGACCAGTGAATGAATCCCGAGCGGTGAACATCTTGATGGGCAAAGATCGCGAAGAGAGACCAAGTTATTGCAAGGCTAGCAGGAAGGTCGCCCTCAGGGCTGGAGAAAGCATACGTGGCCGCAGTCGCCTCGAGGAAGAACCTGTATGACATGAGAATTCCGAAGTATCACGAAGAGAGCTGTATTAACGTACAAACCAAGGAATACGAAAACCTTGGTCCAGACACCGGCTGGTACATGAAGCGCATTGACGCCGAATGCTTCAAACGCAGTGATGATAACGAGAACGGTAGTCCACCCATGATAAAGGGAGAAAGGCAAGTGGACCAAGACTTCGTCGCCGACGTTAGCAGGTGTGTGGAACTTCTTCACGATGTAGTAGATGTGCTATTTGAAAGATGAGACGCTCTAAATACTATGAAGCGAGCTAAGAGACTTACGGAGATAGTACTGCTTACTAACAAAGCAAATATGAATGCGAGTATATAGTGTTGGGATGCCCATAAATGCACGTATATGGCATTCAGGACGCCAAGGAGAGGGAAGCGCCACGAAATTCCATCGATGATTACTTTCTTGCCAGGGGCGGTGAACTGGTAGATGATAGTACCCAGAAGAAGCAGGTGGATGAGAGACCTAAGAGTACCGTGACCGTAAGTATTGGTTAGGGAGGGCAGCAAACAGCGTACCAAATCAAAAAGGCCCATGGAGCAGGGGTTACGTATGTCTCCCTGCCACTGAAGTAGATATCATGAGGTGCCGCTACGGTGTAGACGTTGGAACCGAGGAAAAGGAAGTAAACGATAATGTTTACAATCTAATTAGAACCCGAAACAGGTGAGTCCTGTATAATCTAAAGCTCGAGAGACCACGAACCTTTAGCAATATATCATCTGTCCAACGGTCTGACATGTTGATTCTGACCTCAGGTGCTCTGTGTTGTGGTTCACTTTACGAGGATGAAGGTATGGAGCAAGAGGGGTTTTGCTTATATACATGACCCCACGCAGTCTGACGACATGTTCTCGTCATGCCCAAAAAAGAAGTAACGAAGTCCTGCGCCACTCAGGCCTCAACTTGCGCATCAACGCCACCACGGACCTTTTCTTGCCTTTCTGGTCAGCGCTCGACGACAAAGATCTGGGCGCATTTTGTTTTCGGCCAACGAACATAGTTGGAGCGAGGTTCGAGGGTAAGTCCCAATGCCCGACGTTGCAGTTAGGTTTAAAACTAGCTTTCACTTTATTTGAATACGTGTAAATTTACTTGTGGGTACCGAAGAGCCTGCACTGCTTGCACAAGGTACGCCGCAGTGTGGTGGCTGTCCATATGAGCTAGCCAACTTCCGCTCTAGTTTTATAACTCCTGCTAGTTGAGCTCCCAGCTGGACACACTGAACTGTGACTAGACGCATCAATGATTCAAATGGATTTAATTCTTCATCCAGTACCTTCACTTTCCAGTGATGCACAGCTGTTCCAGGAACATGCCATGTCACGAGATAGATGGTATTTTAACACCATGACATTCCGCAGCGTTATCTTCCACGATAGACAAGTTGGGTCATTCGTGAATTGGCATTAATACTGTTCTAGGCTTAGACCACATCACAGGCACGAAAAAGAGCACCTCAAGATTCGTCATACTGTCAACAAGAGAACAAGAGACATATCCAATACATTTAATGCAGTTTGGTTTTTGCAGAACGTTCGAAAGTCGCAACGTGAATCAAATCCTCGTCAGTCACCCGTGTCCAATTCTGAATACGCACCGCTACTCGAAATTGGTGGACATACAGGTCACTATGTAGAAACCTCTCTACTACTCATTGCAGTTTCATCTTCATGAAAGGCGAGTGAACCATTATGGGCAAAGTCTGACTTCTTACTGCGTTGTTCTAGGCCACTATGTTCACGCCAGAGGCTCCACACTAACATCACTAAGCTACTCAGGTTTAGTTTGCTGGGTGGGATATTGATAATACATTATACGAATTACTACCAGAGCGAGCGGGTGTGAGATGGCGCTGCAAAGTGGGAGGGAAAAAATTGTGCTGGTACCAGGCTCTGGGTGCTCGAGTAGAACGACACTGACGTTCGCGTGTATATACTAGATGGTCCCACGAGTCAGTGTCCCAAGAGTTCGCATTGACTCTAGCACACGCAATTCTGCACGGAATCCTAATGTATGCTGCATTTAGGTTCCCTCTAACATAATACACAATTTGAAGAAAATCGAGGTAGATCTTGTCCCATGGCCAACTTATTGGTGCTAGAGGCTAGTTTTGTCCATAGAAGGCTCGCTCTGAAGGTCAGATCACCACATAAAATTCCGGAATGCAGTATGATAGTTACACACAATAAGAGAATACTTAAACAAATTTCTCCGGGGCCACATGCCAGTCAGGATCATCTTCAATCAAAGAAATATACCCCAGACGTGACGTGTGACAAAACGCGCGAACTCTAGGGAAACCGCACTTTTCTGCGCGGTAATAAGTTTCCGCTGAACTCAACATGTAGATTTTGAAACTAGCGGGCCTTGTACTTTCGATGTCAGACTATCCATCCGTCAAAAAATTATATTTTCATGTGGATGTCTTGTGGGGTTAATTATGGATGATTTATGCGCGAACTCTAGTGGACATTTGGTAAGCCTGCTATCGGAGAAGATACGGATTCGTGCCTTTCCGACGAAGTTTACGGGGTCCAACTCACATCAGTTTCCCACGCTGTTGTTGCGCTCCGGCATCGCTCGCGAGGTGTATATGTTAATATTCATCGTTGCACTTATAAAATTTGGTGTTTCGGCGCTCGCCTCCGAAACACTAAATTTTATAAGTGCAACGATGAATATTAACATATACACCTCGCGAGCGATGCTTGTCCCAGTTTTCAAACCTCGTGCAACCATCTTCCTAAGAGCAAGATGGTACAGTACTCCTACGGAACTTCCACTACCTAATAAGTCGAAGGTGTGGAAGTCTGTCGACGAAGCAGTTAAAGATGTGAAGTCAGGAGATGTCCTTTTGTGTGGCGGTGAGTATCGTCGCATTCCATTTCTTATGCCATGTTTTGACACGCAAAACCCAGGTTTTGGTTTGGCTGGTGTGCCAGGTGAGTATCGGTAGAGGGTGGATCTTGAGCGGTGTAACTAAGCTAGGATACAACAAGACACGCTACTTTCCGCCTTGGTCAAGCGCAAGGACGTCACAAAGCTAACAGGAGTTTCCAATAATGCTGGTGCAGGCGACTCCGGACTTGGTTTGTTTATCCACAATTGTCCGTAATCCGTGAACCTCATGAATATTCATAGGAAAGTTGTTCAACAGCAAGCAGATAGATAAGGTCGTCGCTTCATACCCTGGAGGGTGAGTGACTCATTTTGTTGGGGTCGGCGCGAGATAAACTGTCTGCCCATTCAGAAACAAGGCATTCGAGGCTCTATATCTCAAGGGCGAGGTGTCTTTAGAGCTATGCCCCCAAGGTACACTCGTTGAACGTCTCCGTGCCCATGCCGCTGGTATCCCAGCTTTCTTCACGCCTACTGGAGCATCAACAGCAGTAGAAGACGGTGCTATCCCAACACGATACAACGAAGGAGGATTTGCCAATGGAGTCAAGATACCAGGTATTAAGAAAGAGTCACGAGAATTCGGGGGTCGCAAGTATATCATGGAGCCGGCCATTGCTGGTGATGTGGCCTTCATTCGTGCATGGAAAGTCGATGAGGTTGGCAACTGCGTTTTCCGGTCAGGAGGCCGTTTTTTTTGCGTTTACTTCACCGCTGAACATGCTGACTTGGTAGGTACACCCAGCAGAATTTTAGCACGGTCATGGCGAAGAATGCAAAACTCACGATAGTAGAGGTGAGTACGTCACGATATCTTTGAGAGAAAGTTGATGCATTCTCTGTAGGCGGATCAAATCGTGCCTACTGGTTCTCTTTCACCCAACGCCATCCATGTTCCTGGCGTTTATGTCGATCGGGTTGTTCAGTCCACCGCGCCAAAGCAAATAGAACACGTCAAACTTGCGCCAAGCCCATCATCTTCTGGAGAACAGTCCACTCTGAGTGCCGAGAAAGAATTCGCACACAAGATGCGTCATCGTACTGCAAAGCGCGCCGCCAAAGAGCTCAAGGATGGATTCTACGTAAATCTCGGTATTGGTATACCCACTCTCATTCCCGCGTACCTCGAACCCGGTGTGCATGTTTGGCTGCAAAGCGAGAATGGCATTCTTGGCATGGGGCCATATCCTACGGCAGAGCAAGTAGATCCGTAAGTTGCGCTGCCTAGGAGCGTTTCCTCATACTAAGCATCTCTTTGTAGGGATCTCATTAATGCGGGCAAGGAGACTGTGACGTTGCTGCCGGGCGCCTCTGTTTTTGGTATGTTTGTCGCGTAATTCAGCTTAAATCGCTAACACCGCAGGGCAGAT
Organism: Suillus cothurnatus; assembly: GCA_016758765.1. Classification (NCBI taxonomy): domain Eukaryota; kingdom Fungi; phylum Basidiomycota; class Agaricomycetes; order Boletales; family Suillaceae; genus Suillus; species Suillus cothurnatus. Next base: position 333,904 of record JABBWL010000052.1, on the reverse strand, counting down.
TCAAGTGAATCATTTGCTATGATCCGCGGTGGTCATGTCGATCTCTCCATTCTCGGAGTGAGTATCTTCGTACACTTGCTAATATTCTGGATGATCTCACAATATTCTGGTCCATGTCACAGGCTATGCAGGTCTCCCAAGCAGGCGACATCGCTAATTTCATGATTCCTGGAAAACTGGTCAAAGGTTCGTGATTTAGAAGAGTTTTGTCATTCTTCCGCAGCATTCTCATTGCCGATCACATTGTTAGGTATCGGAGGAGCTATGGACCTGGTGTCTAACCCCGATCAAACAAAGGTTATAGTTGTGATGGAGCACTGTGCAAAGGACGGCAGTCCAAAAATTTTGAAGGAATGTACTCTTCCGCTTACGGGTGCCCGTGCTGTTAGTCAAATTATCACGGAGTTGGCCGTTTTCGACGTCGACAGGAAGAACGGCCACCTCGAGCTTGTTGAACTCCAGGAAGGCGTAACACTTGAAGAAGTCAGGGCGAAGACAGGCTGCGACTTCAAGGTACGGAGGGATCTGAGCAAGCTTTGATCGCTTCGGTTTTGAGGTTATCATCATTAAGTAAACATTATTACCATCGCTTCCTTGTGAAATTATTCGTTACAGCACATGTTGTTCTTATACCACCTGTAAGGTACTTCAATGGGCGAATTTAATGGCTGTCTCCCAGCTGACGTTACCTTAGATAAAGATCCAGCATGCACGTTACCATCTCTATCGAAGAGGAAATGCAGACATCGGTCTCCATACTGCAAAATATTGCAGCTTCGAAACTATATACCATCCTTGATAACCTCAAAGCTCCTCGTTTCACGACCTACAGATTACAACTGTCGTGCATCGGATTCAGGTTTCCTATCATACAAGTCAGACGGTCAAGACCAGGAGTCGTTTCATTTATGATGTCAAGGAAGATTCGTCTTAAAGACCTTATCACCGTCAAAGGCAAGTTTGATTTAATTCTCGCGTACAAAGCCCAATCAGCAGACATTCCTGCTCGTTCATCCATGAAATCGTCAGGACCTCGGACTCCCTGACTTCGCAATCAATATGCAGAGCGTATCAGGATATGACTCTACTCATCTTTTCCTTTTACTTACTACGCAATCACTGATTATTACACGCCTTATAAACGTTCACCTTTGATTCTCCCTCTCAACAATTCCTCTCCCCGTCGAATAATCTCCCTCAATCTTTCAATCCAGTCCTATTATGCACAGTTCTACGTACATTTTCCTGACTATTACCCTACCTAGTCCCTTTCTCGTTCCTAGTCCGAGCCTCTTCATTCATAAGAGAGCGTGGGCGGTTCTGTGCTCGAGTCTCCGCTGGAAGATTCATTCGGTAACTCTCTTGGAGAGAATGGGTCCTATTAGTCACGGGTCAAGGCTGATTATTTGCCTTGGACAACCTTTGGCAGCGTGGGCCGCCGGGTGAACCGTGAGGTATAAATTAATCGTGTCCTATCACGATATCATGATGGGGGCCAAGGACACGGCTTCTGTTCATGACATGATGAACATCAAAACGCTAGAGATGTTGCAGTTGCATTGAAGAAAGGGGGTCTAACGTGTTCTCATTGATACCTATCACGTAGAACTGACAACAAGAAATTGCGTTCATGCGCGTAATAAAATTCATCCACTCTACACATACTGTAGGAATCGACGGTCACCGGTGATGTCAGTGTCGAAATTAGGTAGTTGACACACGTAGCATGCGCTTGTGTTGAAACCATTTGGCGCACAACAAACATTGAAATTTACTTCTGTGACGACCCCGAATTTGCGCAGCGGTTCTAGCTACATACATGACTCTCTGACTACTTACTCACACTCCCGCCTAATTTGTAATTCAACATGTTGAAAATTTTTGGTGTCACATGTCGCAGGCCTGAGTACTAGTGTCGGAATGTCGAATTGACCCGCCGAGCATGTCACAGTCACGGGAGTGTCGAATCGACTTGATTCCTACAGTAGTACTTTCACAAGCTCGAGTGTGGTCTCACTCATTTATAGATCCAAGTCTTCGATTATACCGACTCGGGTCTGTACTTTAGGTACTAAGTTAGGACTCGCGCTCGTGATACTCCAATACAAGTTCGCGATTCCTCATTTTTTCATCATCCAGTCCCAAGTCGAACCTCCAACCTCGCCGCTTTTTGTCTTGCAAACTACCGGCCGACGCCCTTGACGTTCAGCAAAAATAGGGTGCCAGGGGTTCTGCAATGGCAACGGCCAATTGTGAATTTCGGATTGTGATGCCGACTCTAATTAGACTTTCATCAGGAACCGCAATAATGTTTCAGTGCTAATGATGGCACGGAAATACATGCTGCCGAGGCTTCCTGCCTTTATGATTGTCCTTTGGCTCGACAGGCGGAGTACCGACACGTCGGGACGTACAGGGATTCAACTTGTGACATGGATTATTGGCATTCGGCCGGTCAGTCACAACCAAGTATACTCTGAGTTTTCTGTCCTGGGACCCGAAGCCTGGCACCTATGAGTCCTGCTCTCCTCCTTCCTTCGCATAGTACGCAGATTTTTCGACGATGCAAGGGTCTGACATCCTACCGGTTGTATATAAGACATTATGCGACGCAGCCTGAATCCGCTGCACTCCAGCGGAAGAAAGTATGGGCATCTGCAGATGCTGCTGTGCAAGATGTGAAGTCTGGGGACATCGTGCTGAGCGGAGGTATGTCTGCATCATTGCGGTTGGATTGAAGTTGACGCGATCTCAGGGTTCGGCTTGTGTGGTACTCCTGGTAAGATCGTTGCCCACCAATTCCAAAGAAGGATGTTTATAGTTGCCCCACAGAGACTTTGATCACTGCTCTTTCACGACGAAATGACGTGCACGGTTTGACTGCTGTGTCGAACAATGCTGGTTCAGGTGATTTGGGTCTAGGTAAGTAGTTCGTTTTTCTGCGCCAAGTAGTGGAATCTCACCGATTCTAATGGGCTAGTCAAGCTAATTAAGAGCGGACAACTTGATAAGCTCATAATATCATACCTTGGCGGGTACGTGCTACTGCAGCATATGTGTTCATGTGCTCATTGGCATTGTTCACTCAGAAACAAATACCTTGAGCGGATGTACCTTGATGGAAAGATGTCCCTCGAACTAGTCCCGCAAGGTACCCTCGTTGAACGGATGCGCGCGCACGGCGCGGGCATTCCTGCCTTCTTCACACCCACAGGTGCCTCCACCACCGTTGAAACTGGCGGTATCCCCATCAGGTTTAAAGCAGGCGGCTTCAAAGAAGGTATCTTGATACCCGGAAACAAGAAGGAATACAGAGACTTCAATGGAAAACGGTACATCATGGAACCTGCCATCGCTGGCGACGTCGCGTTCATCCATGCCTGGAAGGCAGATGAGGCGGGCAACCTCATGTTCCGGCATGTCGCAAACAATTACAATAACGCCATGGCAAGGAATGCACAGTTAGTAATAGCAGAGGTGAGGGTAATGTAGTCACTATTTGGCACCAAGCTTATCATGCTTCTAGGCAGAGGAGATTGTCCCCATTGGCTCCTTGCCACCAAATGCTGTCCACGTCCCAGGGATATTTATTGACCGTGTTGTGCAGGCCACTGAACCAAAAGGTTTCGATATAATTGCCACTGCTCCACCACCCGGAACCACTGGTGGCTCCTCACCTGAGGAACTCCTGGAAAAGAGCACACGGCGCAGAATAGCAAAGCGCGCAGCACAGGAGCTCAGAGATGGCTTTTATGTGAACCTTGGTGTCGGCATTCCCACTCTCGTCACGGAGTATCTCCGACCGGGCGTCAAGATTTGGCTGCAAAGTGAAAATGGCATTCTGGGAATGGGTCCGTTCCCAACCGAGGATCAAGTCGATCCGTGGGTATCCCTACGTGTTCCAATGATGTCTGTTGATCGCAAGCTAACAGGGACATTACGAATGCTGGGAAGGAGACGGTCACTTTACTGCCGGGCGCTTCGATCTTTGGTGGGTGACGTCAGCGCACAAGTTGGAGTCGCGTGTTGATGTACTGTACATAGATTCGACTGATTCATTTGGTATGATCCGAGGCGGTCACATGGATGTCGCCATCCTTGGTGTATGTTTGATTTTGGTTTGCTGTGGGAACTTTTTATGATCAACCTTTTTTCAGGCTATGCAAGTATCGCAGGCCGGCGACATTGCAAACTTCATGATTCCGGGCAAGCTTGTGAAGGGCATGTGATTTAGTATCACATTTCTACCTGGGCTCATGTGATACCTGCAGGTATTGGCGGTGCCATGGACCTGGTGTCAAATCCTGAGAAGACGAAGGTCATTGTGGCCATGGAACACTGTGCAAAAGATGGAGGTCCAAAAATCATGCAGGAATGCTCGTTGCCACTGACCGGTGCACGGGCGGTCAGCCAAATTATTACCGAACTTGCTGTGTTCGATGTTGACCGGTCTGGTGGCTTCTTGACGCTCATGGAAGTAGCCAAGGGTGTGACGGTGGAGGAAATACAAGCGAAGACCGCCTGTGACTTCAAGGTCTCTGACAACCTTGGGCAGATGTAAGTTTGTATTGGTGGTAGTACACGATATATGGATCAGTAGGCTTGTTTGATTTCCACCTCGATGTCTAATGTTATCAATCATGTAATTCCGTTTTACACGGCTATTTCAAGCGAAGGAAGGAGGCGTCTTTTGTACGGTTGAATTTTTTTACATATATTTTGGGATCGATTGCAGGACGTCGCTTGGCATTACGCTGCCGCAGTAAAGATATATTTTAAACAGTGATAACGAAGTGGCGTATTAGTTATACATGGGGACAGAAATAGACGCGAAAATCTATTTCCCTTTGCGAGGGTTAGCAACTGTCTTACAACAAACATCACTTGAGTCGACTTGCGGACCGTGTGTCCACCGTCCTGGAAATCTAGCTGGTGACGACGAACAATGAATTGGTTCGCTTCACTCTTCTCAACTGACCGTAAACAGTCTGTACGACGAGGACAAGCCATGTCGACAACGCACGAGGCCTTCTCACTCCCAACTTCGTCATCGGGTCATGGGCGACATCCAGACGCTTTCAATCCAGCGGCTCTTCAGACACCAGGACCACTCAGTCCAACATATACATATCCACCGCAATCCCCAGTTTCTGCATACAGTTATGTTCCGACTTCGTTCGTCCATTTCCTACTTTGTTTTCAATTCAATTAACTAACCTCCGTCAACCCTCTAGCTCTCGCACACGACCAGCCTCACTCCTTCCTCTTCATCACACCCCCTTTGTAGATTCAATGACCCCACCGCCGCCTTACCCTCCATTGGAAAATACCTGGAATCGCCTAAAACTATGGCTGGCTCGTGAATACCCAGAACTAGGCGATACTCTCAACTACGGAATTCTTCCACAAGACCTCGCACAAATTGAGATGCAATTTGGTTTTGCACTACCGCAGGCGGTAAGGGAGTCATATCTTGTCGTGGACGGACAAGAAGCAGAGTCGTCAGCGGGCTGCTCAGATGGTCTCTTCTTCGGCCTCTCGTTACTCCCCCTCGAAGCTGTCCTTGAGGAATGGCGGTTTTGGCGCGAAGTCGATGATGACCCTCAGACAGGAAATAATCCACGTCTGCGCGATATCATGCGGTCCATACCTGACGGCTATGTGCGGAAAGAATACTCGCAGCGTGGTTGGATCCCACTCGTCGTAGATAAGGCAGGCAACTATATCGGCATTGACCTCAACCCTGACAAGGCCGGCGCTGTGGGTCAGGTAATCGTCTTCGGGCGCGAGTTTGATACGAAGATAGTGCTTTGGCATGGGGATGGTCCTGGTGGGTGGGCGAGGTGGCTCGCAAATTTTGTCGATGAATTAGAGAGCGGCGAGGGCTTTGAGCTGGGACAGGCTGGAGAGAGTGAAGGTAGCGAGGATGGCTTAGGATATGAGGCATACTTCTTTGATGGAAGCGGGCGGGGGCAAGGTGACGGTGGAGGGGAGGCCGGATCGGGGGGACTGCGGCTTACCGGAGAGTATAGAGGGTTGAATCCAATGGAGGCATGGGCTGACCGGAGCGTTAAGAAATGGTATGAATCAGGTTTGATCCACAGTGCTCCGTCACTAGATGAGAAGAAGGGCAAGGTACGCATCATTACTCTTATTGGTGGACGGTTTACATATTGATTATAGGCACGGGAGAGACACGGTCTCGGCGTTTTGAACCTCGCTGACTCCGACGCAATTGTTCCTATACCCGTCTTTACAGACTTGAAGCTCACAGAACAACCTACCGATGTTATACCACAGCCACCTGTTCCCGCTATCTCCATCACCAAACCCCCAACACCGTTACCCGTAGACCTACCGACTGTTAACGATGTCTCTCTCCCCTCGCCGCCAGATTCACTACGCTCATCTAACGAGGATCTTGAAGCGGGCCGTGGGCTCGGCATACGGGAAATACCAACAGATGCGGTAATCGTTAAGGTTCCCCCTAAACATCCTCCTGCGAAAGCGGAGACTCTTGTCGAACAGGTCTTTTCCATGGCAGACGGTGTGCATATAGAGACGCCACCCCCTTCAGTGGAAAATGTCACTGACCTCCTTGCTGATTCTGCTCCTGCTATGGATGCAGTTCCACTGCAACCCTCGACCCCCACTAATGTGGTGATAGAACTAGAGGCTCCTGGATCATCAGAGCCCATTGTTGCCTCGCGGCCGTCGCCAGAGGATGCTCAAGAATCTAGTACGACTATTCGGTTGGTCGGTGGCGGAGGCTCCTCTGGTATTGTAGATACCAACGCCACAGACAATGCTGTTTCCGACCCAGCAGCAAATATTATGTCTGTGACTTCTTCAGGACCAGGCGACTCTCCTCCGAAGAAGGACAAAATTCATGAGAAGAGCAAGTCGAGCCTGTCGTCATTGAAGAAGATCGTCAACATTGTCGAGGGCAAACGGAAAAAGGACTCAAGCAGTAGCATCAAAGAGACAATATGACCGCCACGCGACCTACATACCACGGATTCGCATTTTTGACTTGTTCGATGGACATGGTTTGCTTAATGCTTATGTTCACTACAGCTCCGCGAGTGTGATGTTCGAGTTCTATTACTGGCCTTTTGTTACTACTTCTACCCTGACTTTTACTCCTTACATATCCACTCGTTGCATTGCATTGCAATTTTTTGTCTGATATACCCATACGTAACTACAAATCATTATCAGTGTTGCTCTGCGATTTCAGCTAATGTAATTTTCCTGGAGACCCATAGGTCGCTGTCTGTATTTCAGTCTGTCGCATATTTTCCTCCCGTAGGCAATTGTACGTGACATCACGTGACGGTTTACCGACGTGTTGTTGTGATGGAGGATCTGCCTTTTCTGTCTCTTTATATTTCGAACGCATTGGTTTGGGTTTTGCATTCTTGTCTCTGGGCTGTCGTCGCAGAAATGCACTCGCTCTTCTATGTCCTATTCCATCCGCTGAACACACTCAACTTATGGCTCGAAGACGATCCGAATGCCAGTATCGTCGATGTATTATACCTTTTCACCACATTTTCAGCATTCGGCATATGGCTGGTATTTGACAGATACCAGAAAGCGGTCAACAGCGCAGTGCCTTTCCGTCACCCTGCTCCAGAGGTATGTCTGTTTTGTATTTTACCTACGGAAGAACCTTCATGAAACTCATTTCTTTCGTTGACAGGCAGCAGACCCCAACTGGCACTCTCGCGTGATACCCAACGCCAACCTCCGCTCACATCTCCATATGCCCGACCTCCTTCCTCTCCAATTTGGAGGTGGACGCGATTATATCACGTGTTTTGACCCTGCTAGCAGCCTGCACCTCACTTCCGTTCTCGCGGATGATGCACGCTCAATCGAGGCCAAGATCAAACGCGCGAAAAATGCGCAAATCAAGTGGTGCGAGACATCATTTGGTGAGCGGAGGCGCGTCATGCGCAGCTTACTCAAGTGGCTTGTGGAGAACCAGGAGTTATGCGCACGAGTCGCGTGTCGCGACTCAGGAAAGACGAGTGAGTTGTTTTGGTGTCATTTTCTGCCGTTATCGAGATTGTTCCTTGTAGTGGTTGATGCGGCTTTGGGCGAGATATTGACGACATGCTCAAAGCTGGAGTGGTTGATCAACCATGGAGAACGCGCTTTACGAACGGAAACGAGATATTCGAATTTGATGATGAGTTACAAGAAGTCACAGGTTATTTACGAGCCGAAAGGTGTCGTGTCCGCTATCGTGTCATGGAACTACCGTTGGTATCTCTTCAGTGACGTAATTGATAAAGTGGCTGATTCGATTGTAGCCCTTCATAATGCTTGGTCACCAATTGTCGCATCTATCTTTGCCGGGAACGCTATCGTACTCAAGGCATCTGAACATGTTATTTGGTCTACGGAATGGTTTGTTGGCGCTATTCACAAGTGTTTAGAAGTTCTCGGATATGACGCTGACATTGTGCAGGTATGGGCAGGGTCAAATTTCGTACCACAATACTAACCCAATTTCAGACTGTCTGCTGCTGGCCTGATCAGGCTGAGGCATTGACTAGGTCGCCTCTTATCAAGCACATTACTTTCATTGGCTCAGAGGAAGTTGGAAGAAAGGTGAATTGATCATCGCAGAGGCCATCTGAACGCCTTTAATTTATCCGTAGGTTGCCATGGCTGCCACTGAACACCTGACACCCGTTACTCTCGAGCTTGGCGGAAAGGACCCTGCTATAATTCTACCAGACACGGACCTCAAAAAATGGTCTAGTATTTGGATGCGTGGTGTCTTGTGAGCTTTACACGTGTTTACTCGACATGTTCCCAACTAACTGATGTGCCAGCCAAAACTCGGGTCAGAACTGTATCGGTATCGAGCGTCTCATTGTGCACTCGGAACAATACAATGAATTGTACGATATTCTGACCGACCGCGTCGCCAAGTTGCGCTTTGGGTCCGTGCTGGCACCAACACGCGAAGGCTATATCAACACCGTGGATTGTGGCTCTATGATCAGCAACGACCGGTTTAATGTGCTCGAGGAGCTAGTATTCCAGGCGCAGGAAGATGGTGCAAGAGTTGATGTTGGCGGGAAGGAGCTCCTGCATACGTCGTGTGAGGGGAGATCATACTTCCAGGCAACGGTGGTGGGTGATGCCAAGCCCAATTCAAGAATTGCACAGGTGGAATGTAAGTGTTATTGTACTGTATATTTCGATTTACCGATGTTGATGTTTATCCATGAAGTGTTCGCCCCAATTGCGCTGCTCATTCGATATGATGATATCGATGAAGCGATCACTATCGCGAATGGGACGCGGTACGGACTTGGAGCCAGCGTCTTTGGACCTCATCAGGACCTGTGTATTGAAGTTGCAAAGGAGCTTCATTGTGGTATGGTGTCTATCAATGACTTCGGAGTGTTCTATGTGAGCCGTTTTTGCCTTTCGCCAGCTGCTTACTCCAATGCTGAGATATGCTACTTTTAGCTCAAGTAAGTAGCATGTTGATGTCCAGAATGTGGTAATCAAATTTCCCACAGCCAAGACCTGCCATTTGGAGGCACCAAATCCAGTGGATATGGGCGGTTCGGTGGCCCTGAAGGACTTCGTGCACTGACGAACCCTAAAGCAATTGTCACCGACCGCTGGCCGTCGTTTGTGCAGACCAGTATACCCAAAGTGCTGGACTATCCCATACGCTCACTCGTGCGGAGCTGGTACGTCCCTCCCTTCCTGTGGTTTGAGTTTTTTTTTTGTTCTGATCGGTGTTGGATGACAGGGACTTCGTTCATGGCCTGACTATGCTGCTGTACGCTGATGGATATCGTGCGCGGTTCAATGGGTTGTTGCAACTTACGAAAGCTGGCCGATAATTTATGGCAGTATTGCTATGATGACGCTCCATATACAAGGCACTGAAATGTATTTTTTGAGGGGTGACAGTCTACGTGATTTATGGGCCCGATTCTGTAAGAGAATCTCACCGGCAGCTTGCATTGCTGTCCGGTGAGATCCCATGATCGGGCTCTGCTCCCCATCAGGTCCACTGCAGATTGATTTATTAGATGGTTGGTGTTAGAGAGGAGTATAATGGACAAAGTGGTCAATGCGGTGACCTCGGGGCATCTCAACTTCGGCCAAATTTTTACTGATGGGATTTGTCCAACACCCGACCCGACGCCACATCCCATAATACCACGAAATTTTTCAGCGTATGTCACGGAATTCATGATGAGTGTGTATATGATTCTTGTTTTGAACGTTTATGGGCACATGAGTTTCGATCCCTTTGGTTGTGCTCTGTAGAAATGTGCCCTGTAGTCTTTCAACTGATCTCTCTGCCTGTAAGAGTATTGTATGAACATTCAAACACCTTGGATTGGTGAGAAGTATGTATGTATGTTTACGAAAAATGTCATGATAAGTTATTGATGATAAGGGAGCCGTGTATACGTGATGGGAGCAAGTTGCCAACTTGGCATCTTTTCATTTACACCCGATGCATGCAACTTGAAGCACCTTACCATCAGTAGACTTAGTACGGTATATAGCAACGGTAACGTCGCTGCGTCTATTCTACCAATCCTGCAGTTCAAGTGTCGTATATAACATCTCACTTTCACTCATTTTCAAGTTTACCGCATTTCTGGAAACGAACAGGCAACGTTGCGAAGTATCCGGAACCCGGTGTCAAGGCGCCTGTCCGGTGCAACTGACGGTGCTCGGTTCCAAAGCTCCTTCATAACTGCCTTCGATAGTTCGCCAGCAGATGTATTTCTTTTCATTTGGACCTTCATTTATGCAACGAATGCGAACTCTTGCAGACCTTGCCCTCAGGCGATTCGGAATGTGCGTGTTTTCTGCATTCATTTTGACTTCGAGTCTGACGCAGACGGAATCAAGACATTGCGCAACACATCAAGTTCGTCTTATCCTTATCTCGGCGATTGTCATCACATCCTTGTCGTACCCTGCACTTGCCATATACTGGTCGACCCCATCTTACTCGCGTTTTGATTCTACATCAAATGCACTCGATTCTTTCCTCGCTGCTTATGCGGCATATGATGGCTATGCACAAAGGGACGTACATCAACTTTGGGATGGAAACGTCAACCTCCAAGTACGAGACGACTTCCTCACACGGGCACGCTGTGGAAGTGACCGTACACTTCGTGTTGAACGCATTCTCATCAATACGGCTGACGGAGCAGGGGCACTTTCCCTGCAGACTTTGCTTTACACCCTTCAGCTAGAAGGGCGGATCCTCCAAGGACTTCTGAATAATGGAGTTTCTTGCAACAACCTGAATTCGCATCACTGTTTTGTTATCAGTCCTCTTTCCTTTTGGGAGCACGACGAGGAGCGTCTGCGCAGCGACAGAAACATCTCCCTAACAGCCACTCGCTCTGAAGGTGTTACAGCTGCAGGTATGCATATTACACCACCGATGGTCCTTACAGGACGCGACTTCACACAACGTAATCCTGCCACGCCTGACTCTGCAATGTTTTTGGCACTTACCTATGTATTCCCTGAGATGGATTGTTTGAGGAGTGCCGGCCATGATTCTTGGTTAGAAATCATCAAGAACTCGACGCAGGAGAGCGCAGAAAGAGCTCAAATGTTTGTAGTAACTGCGGAACCGAAGCTAATCGCGCTGGAGGTATGTACATTACTATCCGTGGCTCGTGTGCCTATTCTCAAGGTCTGTAGTACAACCATAGCTTATCCAAGACTACGGGAACTTCATCCATTTCAACCTTTTTATACCTCGCGTATGGTGCGTTTTTTGCATATGTCTCGTGGTCAATGAAGCGCATGAACGGTGTGCACACCCGTATCGGTCTCACCTTCACGGCACTCGTTGAGATTGCGGCAAGTACAATCACCAGTCTGAGTGTATGCGCACTGTTACGGTTTAAAGTGACCATGGTTCCCTGGTAATGCTTCATATCTTGTCTCGTCATACAAATACTCATTGTAAACAGGAGTCTTCTCCCTATTGTTATCGTCTTTGTTGGCGCAGAGAATATGTTTAATCTCGTGGATGCGGTGACCCGCACATCTATCACACTCCCTGTCAAAGAGCGCATTGCTGAGGGACTGAGCCGTGCTGGGTTGTCTAATACACTCAAAGTTTTGTCGTATAACTCCATTCTGGGCGTTATCGCTTTTTTGTCTGCTGGTACAATCAGGCAATTTTGCACCTTTGCGGTGGTGGTCCTCGTTGCACATTGGTTCCTTGCGCATACATTCTTCTTGGCGGTACTTAGTATTGATATACAAAGGCTGGAGGTGAGTTCACTCGAGCTTGTATACCTGGGTTGGTGCTCAAGTAGACGGGTTCAGCTTAATCAATTGCTGAGACAAGACCCGAGCTTAGCGCCCGCTTCGACTCGTGAAGCCTCACTGGAGAAAAATACGTCTAACTGGCAGCGAGCCACGCTCAATGCGAAGGAATCACTCAAAGGCCGCGCGTTGACAAATATCAGCCTGTTACTGGTGTGTATATGAGTTTGAGTTCAATATGTCTATGTGCTCATGGCTTTTCCAGCTCCTTGCAATCACTGCAACACTGTATGTTATGACAAGACCTGCTACTCGTGAAAGCGAGGCAGGATTTATTATTTCATCCACCCTTCAGCAACGCGTACAAGCAGCTCACCGTCGCCCAGATTCGCAAGATCCTGCCTGGCGTATTTGGAAGATGCTCAATCCCGATGAAGAGCCACTAGTTCATCTCCGTCTTGAAGTCCCGAGCATTGTCGCGCTCCAGCCTGATACAGGGGCAGAACAGGGTTATGAACATGCTCCTGGGCCTGCACGTCCCATCAATCTAGTTTTCTGGTTCTTGAAGTTCCTCATATTGCCGATTGGCGTGACAATCGCCGCGCTTTATGGACTGCTACTGTACCTGCTGAAAGATGCTGAGCTACTCGAGGCACAGCGGAATCGTGCAGAAGCTGATGCACCATCCCTCAGGGGTGAAAAGCCACTCGATGGAGAAGCCTCTTTCAAAACACTACCGCGTGCTTTTGCGACCGATGTCGAGCTGCTTGCATCAAGCAAAGACTGCGAAGTGATAGCTGCAGTTGGACTGCAGAATGAGCTTAGCATATGGCACTTCAACGACCCGAACCCTGTTCTCATTGATACAAGCGATATTCTGCTGAGTACAGGCAGTACATCGTTTTCGCAGGAGCGAATAGCTGCAATCGCCTTAGATGACGCAGGAGAGTATTGCGCTATAGGGACAACGCATGGGACAATTGGTGTATGGTTCATGGCGGGAAGGAGCGCAAGATCATATGCAACCCTTGCGCAGCCTTCGATCTCGACAGGGATTAGGGAACTGCATTTCGCACCCCCCCTTCAATCAGTGTTAAAGCAGAAGAACGGGCCGCAATCTCGCCCGTGTACACCTCCGCCAGGTCCCCCTCAACCAGAGCCTCTCATTGTCGTGTATGAGAATGGAACTATTGCCCAATGGGTCATGGACGAACACGCGTCGGCGTCATTCATCCCTCCAATATCGTCTGAGCCTATCTTGCAGAGCCGTCTTCTCCGTGTTCGCTCAGATGACCGGATATTGGCAGCGTTCGTGTTGGCAGATGGAGCTCTGGAGCTGCTCGGAGTATGCGAAGCTCGAAGCGCTGTGCCAATCCGCTGTGCACTGCAATCAGGAAACTCAGCGGACCGTGTCAGCAAGGTGGATGCGTGTAAAGTCAAGTTAGATGGCAGGGATCACATAATTATTGGCATCGTTTCGGAAGCTGGCGTTATTTCCCTGTGGGATGCCGGGTCCTCTGAGTGCATCTTCATTCTGGAGGAGAATCATGGCGCTATCGACCAACTGCGGATATCCAACTCTCGTATCGTGAATTGCCAGTTCTGTGGCGAACCGCCCATGGACAGCTTCATGGTCTCTGTTTCGATTGGGCATCATGTGATTTTCTATAAGGTTTACATCACATCGCAGGGAAGGAGATGTACGTGCCCTCGAAACAATCCACAGCAGTCGACCATCCTGGAGCTGGCTACGGGTCGGCGCTCACGGAGTAGCAGTATAGCCTCGACTATAGGGCCATCCTCGGTGACATCCACACGGAGATTATCCTCTGCTAGCACTGCCTCTGCGCCAGACACCTCAGCATTTCCTGTTTCTGGCCACGGAATTCTTTCCCGCAGAGCCTCAGAAAAAGGACTCCGTCGCCTCTCGGAGAGCTACGTGCTGCCCCATTTAACTGATGAGGATGACGAAGGACATTCCATCCCTATCGACCCACCAATAGTATTACGTCCGTCAACGTGGTCCAACGTCGCCGTCCTAAAAGCAGGTGAAGCAGCGTGTGAGCGGGGGGGCTGGGACATCTCAGGTGAAAAAATAATAGGCGTTCGTCGCATATCCCGGGCGCACACAAAAGGCTCATTCCAGCTTCCCCCTTCATCGACATCGCGTGGGCTAACATCCGCGGTTCTAGACCGGTGGGAAGTCTGGTTATTCGATACTGGCGTCTCAAAGACACGAACTACTGCTATGTCGAGCCTAACTGACGAACTCCCTCCTTCTCTCCGTCGGTCCTTCTTTCCTTCGATGTACCTCAGCCAGCCACCCTCACCAACTGCGGTGCCGGAAGAGTACCCCCGTATTCCATTCACGAGAGTGTCGCCCTTCCTTGCGATCCGTGGAGCTGCAATGGCAGGCTTTGGGAATACTGTTGGACTCTTTCATGTTTCATAATGTTTATTGCGTATGGGTATCTTTACATGGTGCATTTGTAGAGGATGTTCGCTATCGAAGTGCAATCTGTCTTATTTACTGTAGTTTTCGTTGTGATAGGATCCAGCTGGATCTTGTGTATTGTACTTGTTTGAATAATCATGCACTAAATCGATGTCTGGTGGGCGAATTCAAATGCTCACCGCTCAGAAGGGAAATTTTAATGCATTCTTACCTAGAACAGCCTGCAAGCAAGACAACATTTGATAAGTCATTGTTCTTCCTTGCCGTCAATATTTTTGCCTTGGTCACAGGGACTACGCTTGACTCGGACGAGGAGCTCGAGCATACGACATGATATCCCTCCCGCCTGTCTGAACTACCCGTCGGAGCAGCCCTCCCGACCCTGATCTTCACCCGGTGTGCTGTCGTTAGCGAGCCATTGCACTTCAACGACAGGGGTCTGGTCGCGTGACCAGGTAGCACTTCCTGGGCGATACAAGGAATTCACGGCGTCCATTCCTTCATCTACTCCAATATTGGTTTGCTTGCTCTGGCCGTGGGTCTCTCGCTCTTACCTTTGAATGCGTACTGCCAATAACACAGCTACTCCGAATCACAATTGCTTAGGTGCGCGTGACCATTGGGAAAGTGGTGTCATGTACACTACCAGTTGTTTGGAAACAATGGCAATGCCAACGGACTGGCGAGATCGATATACCTCAGTTGAGAACCTTGAAGTGTTATTGGTCTTACTTGCCTATACGGTGTCATCGATCGAGATCCGGGTCCCATTCAATTGAACTAGTCTTCGACGCGCTTTGGCTCTTTAACCCTACTTCTACCAGTAACAACATCCGTCATCATCTCTCTGCTTCTAGAAAGCTTCCGCCCTTCAATATGCGCTCCATTCTGGCGATTTTCTTTCGTCCGGAGACCATTGCAGACGTGGACGCAATCAAATCAGATGTTAATGGGGTTACACGAAGTGATTCGGTGCCTCATTATTCCCTTAGATCAATCACTCTCCTCCTATCCTCGGATGACCAGCCTGTGTTTATCACGATATTCGATGGATTTCAGCTTTCCGTGCTGCATAAATTGACCATAGTAGGAACACTAAACAAACTGGAAGTCGACCGCGGAGCTGCTCAACTTGCCGAACGAAATCATCGATCTAGGTATCATTGAGTGGTTGTTCTGAGTTGTGAATTGTATTCTGGTGGTGCTGAACAAAGTCGATGTGGGTATCGTTGAGCCGTTACTATCAGTCGTGAGGGAGGTTGGGGTACTGTGCCATCGAGTCACCTGCCATTGATCATACAAACCTCATTTGGTCGACCAGTAGTCGAAACTTACTTCCGACAGGTGGCAGGACTATTAGAAGTATGTCAAATAACAATAAGGAGAGCGATTACTAGTACGCGTTAATCGTACTACTTGATCATTTCCAATATTCTCAAATAATCTTCTCGTAAGCTTTGGAATGTCTCCTCCAGTTTCTCCAGTCGTTCCTCCTTCTCTAATTGGGCCAAGATTTCCTGTCGATGAGAAGGCATCAATTGAAGGCGAGGTGAAGCTAGCGGCGAGACCTACGAAGTTGAAACGGTACAACCGCTCCTTGACTTGCAGTCGATATGCTCTTGCGGCCTGGATATCGGCGGAGTCGAGGTGCATCAAGATTAGCATTTCCATAAGCCTCTGCCATTGACGCTGGGAAAACTCAAAACAATGTTCAGAGTAAACCAAATTCAGGACTTACCCCTGCCATCTTGAGTTGTGTCCGAAACGTCTCAGACCAAGCCTTATCTATCGGGGGGCCCATTTTCTTGGTGCCTTTCACCGTACCGGATGGTGCACCCATCGGGTTTGCTCGAGCGCGAGTTTTCCGTTTTCGTACCTTTCCTCCACCGTGTGAAACAGCTTCGTTGCCAAAACCTTCTTTCATGAAATTCTCGTTGGCGAGGAGCATCCTGAGGTCATTTCGATCCCGTAGGTCCTCGAATGCCTCGGCGGGATCTTCCACTGTCAACTCAGATATGAGGGGGGTGAGGAGGGCGTAGTTGTAGATTGTTTTATACAGCTCCGCTTCAAAGACTCGAGCATGAATAGAGGCGGAGGATAAGAGCATCAGTACTTACATCCATGGCCTTGGTGTTGGTACGGTGGTACGATTATGAATTGACTGTGCAAACCATATATTGATTATGTAGGTCCACTTCACAAAAGAAGCACGCACCTAAGTCGAAGGCGGTGTTTCTCGGGAAAGCAATAGAACTTGTACACTGATGAATACCCAATGAAATGGTATGTCTTTGTACCATTTTGCCGCTTGCGTTTTTCGTACCTGTTTTTGAGCGGTTAAATACTCTGATAGATATGAATGAGGAACTGACAGCACAAAAAATTGCCAAGCGTCGTCGTCTTCACTGATGTAGGAGCCTGCTTCAATGTATAACAGAATGAAAATTTGCATTCGTCTATGATATTCTCTGAATCCTGGATCATTCCATGTTGCCTGTACGTTACTCAGTAAAAATTGATAGCAGAAAGTGCTCATAACACTCACATGGTATACCTCGTACTCAACTACTTCCCGAGTGGCAGAACTGGATCCTGACGTGCTTGGCGCGGGTCGAGTATAAGTATGTACGACACTGCCTACAGGCTTGAAGGAAGCTGCATCTTCTTGGACGCGTGTGAGAAATGCTGCTTCGTCTGTATCATAGTCTGAGGTCCAAAGTCAGTCACAAAGTAGCAGTTATAAGAAGTGGAACGTACCAGGGGGTATGAATTCTTTTAATATGCCTTCTACATTGTCCACGGTTGTAGACGCATCTAGCTTTTGAGCGTAGCGGACAGAGAGGTATTGTGCCAGTGAACCGGAGGCAAATCGAAGCTGCAGGCCACCGGTTGAAAGTTCAGCGCCGGTGTCGACTCACGAATGAGGTATAACGCACGTCAATTACCAAGTCTTGATAGCCATAAATCTTTTCGTCCTCTCCGTATATCTGGACAGATGACAAGGTATCACGGGAGAGTGCGTAATACGATAGAAATAAAAACATACAGGGTAAGTAAATGTCGGATGAAATTCTTCATACGTTTCCTCGCCTCCAAGCACCTGTTTATCCTCTTCTGCTCGGACTGCACGAAACGCGTTAGTTATGCTCGAGTTATTGCATAGTAACCCACCTAGCGAAAGGGTGAGAGCCTCATTTGCATCTGCTGTCCAGTCTACCGTTGCCATATTTTCTACAGATCGAAGCCTAACGATTCTAAGTTAATGATAACCCGTGACGCGTTGTGTATCCGTCTTTGTCACTTAACACGTGACCCACAACTTTCGATGACGCAGCATTGACGCAGGACTGACAGGTGCTGACTGAGCCAGACCTATAAAATCAAAGTGCAGACGAGCAGTTGCTCGTCCAGTTTCTTAAGGTGGCACTTTTATTCCAAAGCGCACTGTCCGTTGCGAAATTTGCAACGTCCCAATCCTTAGTACGCCCACAGGCATCACAGCGGCTCTTTCAGGTAATGCCGTGCCATGATAGGCTATGATAGGTCACCTCAATATCTGATCTTCTCACCACAGATATCAAGATCATTCTCGAATTCCGGAACTAAGATGGCACCACTCAATAAACTGCAAGGGAAATACGACTACATCTGCATAGGTGGTGGAAGTGGAGGAGTCGCATCATCGGTGCGTCATTTCAACAGGGTGATCATGTAGAGATTTTGACTCCTCCCGCCCCAGCGTCGTGCCGCATCATATGGTAAGAAAGTTGCCCTCATTGAATCGTCACCAAACCTCGGCGGTACTTGCGTGAATGTTGGCTGCGTTCCCAAAAAAGTGTGTCATTCCCTGCTTCTGATTTCTTACCCCCTGAGTATGTCTTGCGTAGATCATGTGGCATGCAGCCGACCTCGCAGACCGTCTCCGCCACGCAAGCAACGGGTACCATTTCGAAAATGTCCCACCGCCCCAGTTCAACTGGGCATCCTTCAAACCGCAGCGCGATGCCTACATCCGCCGGTTGAATGGCATATATGAAAAGAACCTCGAGAAAGAAAAAGTGGACTATTACGGTGGCTCCGCCCGTATAGTCTCGTCCAACGAGGTTCAGATCACGCCGTCCGATGGTGGCGAGCCATACGTTATCGCAGGTGACTACATCACTATTGCTACTGGAGGTCGCCCTACTATACCAAGCGACGATGAGATTCCTGGCGCAAGTCTTGGAATCGACTCGGACGGCTTCTTTGAACTTGAAGACCAGCCGAAGCGCGTAGCTGTTGTTGGCGCAGGATATATTGCTGTTGAGCTCGCTGGTGTACTCCATACACTAGGTAGTGAGACACATGTCCTCATTAGGCGGGAACACGTTCTCCGCACTTTTGATCCCATCCTGCAGGAGACACTTACACCTTGGATGGAGCACACTGGAATTAACATCCACAAGAATACATTGGTCAACAAGGTTGAAGGCGAGAAGGGTAGTGAATTGACTGTGCACCTCAACGATGGCACACAACTCAAAGTGGACTGCGTGCTGTGGGCTATTGGACGGCACGCAAACACTGAAGGTCTGGGTCTCGAAGAGCTTGGGATCCAGCTCGACAAGCGGGGCGACGTAGTTGTCGATGAATTCCAGAAGGCCTTATTTGTAGAGGGCAAGCCTCAACTGGAAAATATCTTCGCGGTCGGTGATATTCAGGGCAAGGCACTCTTGACGCCTGTCGCTATTGCAGCAGGTCGGCGACTATCAAACAGGCTGTTTGGGCCTGAGAAATTCAAGAACGACAAATTGTCGTATGAGAACATTCCAACAGTCGTTTTTTTCGTGAGCATACCACTGCTTTTGTCGCAAGTGTTCATTCATAGCGCACATATAGTCACCCAACCATTGGCACAGTAGGCCTGACGGAGCCTGAAGCTCGCCAGAAGTATGGCTCTGCTGTCAAGATATGTGTGTCTGCGTTCTTTCTGCTCAAATTCACGAAAATATTCATTGCAGCATAGACAAATCCTCGTTCCGCTCGCTTTACTTCTCTCAAATCGAGGAAGAGCACAAAGAACCCACGGTGTACAAGCTCATCGTTGTTGGCGAAGAAGAACGTGTAGTTGGCGTACATATCATTGGACAAGGAAGCGACGAGGTATTGCAAGGCTTTGCAGTGGCTGTCAAGATGGGAGGTAAGTACTATGCATCGTCTTATCTTTCAGTTGATAAGTGATGCGTTTGTTAAGCCCGGAAAGAGGACCTAGATGACACGGTTGCTATCCATCCAACTTCTGCTGAAGGTGAACAAACTTCATCACTTTACTTACACTCGACGTGCTAACGGGTGCACTTAGAACTGGTTACCCTTCGTTGAGCCAGCCACGCTGGTAGGGTTCGGGAATCATGCAGCACGAAGTCATGTGTATTGTAGAATAAAGAATTTACGACTTTCAACAACGGAAGTTTGCCGACCAAAAGAAGTAAACGACTCGGATGGTCTGACCATAGGGAGTATTTATATAGTGGTGTCGTTGCACACCCACCAGTCATCTCGTCACCCCGCCTTCAGAACTCCAAAGTATGAACCGACAATCACTGTCATTGCATTCTCGAAAACATCCAGTTCATTTTTCCAAGGATGCGAGCGACGGATTAGTGGCCGTATCCAAAACGTTACGGATGGAAAAAGGCACTCGCTATAATCTAATGACTAGCTTGAGACGTACCCTGCAGGCGTAGGAAGAGTACAGATCGCCCGGTCACAAGTGACCACAATTTTAGTATAATACATGGCTGAGACTTGCATATCAGGAGAACACCTCAGAGGGAAGACGACATGAGAGATGACAGACGGGTGAGTTTGAGGACTAAGTCCTTGGATGACTCGTATTATTATACCCAACAGGCGAAGCCACCATTTCTGTCTCAACGAATCGGATGCTCCTTAAACTGTTGGACAGCTGTCCGCGTGCGATGTGAATGGCAGGAAGGGTGCGACACACAACATCTAACTCGACAGCGACATACCAATGTTCCTTCCTTCTGGGTTCGCTTGACCAGTGCCCACAGAATGTTGAACCGGCGCATGTCGAGAAGTCTGCCGCCAAAGT
Organism: Suillus cothurnatus; assembly: GCA_016758765.1. Taxonomy (NCBI): domain Eukaryota; kingdom Fungi; phylum Basidiomycota; class Agaricomycetes; order Boletales; family Suillaceae; genus Suillus; species Suillus cothurnatus. Next base: position 313,052 of record JABBWL010000052.1, on the reverse strand, counting down.
TGGGGTGTAAGAGGAGATGTAAACACGAGTGAAATTATGGCACTTTGACTCGTAGGGTCCTGCTGCGCAAAGGAAGTAGCGTGAACTCAGCGATAGCATACCAACAGATGTGAGCCACGGGGAGTATTCCCAAGCACCTGAAGTATGGGGCCCACTACTTACGCCACCCCAAAGCTTGCGTAGCGCTGACATTCTTGTAAGTTGTAAGTGGAACGAGACACTGCGCCATAGGAGACGTCTGAAATTATAATGGTTGGTTCGAGACTGCGTGGATGGTATAAGAATAATATATTCAATACACAGGGAAACGATGTTATCAACATTTCCCCACAATAGGATCCACGAAACCTGAAAGCAAATCAAAGCTTGCTCAGATCTCTCCGTACCTTGAAATCGCAACCGGTCTTCGCCTTGACTTCTTCAAGTGTTACGCCCTCCTGGAGCTCAACAAGCTCGAGGTGGCCATTCTTTCTGTCGACGTCGAAAACGGCCAACTCCGTGATGATTTGACTGACAGTACGGGCACCCGTGAGCGGAAGAGAGCATTTCTTCAAGATCTTCGGAGTGCCGTCTTTCGCACAGTGCTCCATCACCACTATAACCTTTGTCTTGTCAGGGTTAGATACCAGGTCCATAGCTCCTCCGATGCCTAAGAATGTGATCAACAGTGAGAAAGCACCGGAAGACGGAATGGCGAAAATACATCTAGATCACGTACCTTTAACCAATTTTCCAGGAATCATAAAGTTAGCGATATCACCCGCCTGTGATGCCTGCATAGCCTATAAGATAAACCAGGATATTGTGAGATTATCCAAGAGACAAGTGTGTGAAAATGCTCACGCCGAGAATGGAAACATCGACATGACCGCCGCGAATCATAGCGAATGATTCACTCGAGTCTAGCAGTAGAATCAGCAAGTGAATCATGCAACATCCATTTGAAAGCATACCGAAGATCGAGGCACCAGGCAGTAAGGTCACAGTTTCCTTACCCGCATTGATGAGATCCCTACAGAGAGAGGCTTAGTATAAGGAATACTTCCTGGTAGCACAACTTACGGATCCACCTCCTCTTTCGTACCAGGGTATGGCCCCATACCGAGGATGCCATTCTCACTTTGCAGCCAAACGCTCACATCGGGCTCGAGGTATCCGGGAACAAGAGTGGGCATGCCAATACCGAGATTTACGTAGTATCCATCTTTGAGCTCTTTGGCAGCTCGCTTTGCAATACGATGGCGCATTTTCTGGGCGTGTTCTTGCTCGGGTGTCAGAGTGGATGGTTCAGTAGAAGATGATGCGCTTGGCGCGAGCGTCGTATATTCTATCCGCTTTGGCTCGGTGGACTGAACAATCCGATCGACATAAATGCCTGGAACGTGGATGGCATTTGGTGAAAGAGAACCAGTAGGCACAATTTCATCAGCCTGCAAGAAATGCATCAGTTTCTGACAAACAACGACGATACCCCGACTCACCTCCACTATCGTAAGCTTTGCGTTCTTCGCCATGACTGCACCAAAGTTCTGCTGAGCGTACCTGCGCGGATCAACATGCTCAGCGCTCAGGTAGGCAGAAAACGACATCCTGTTTCCTCACCGAAAAACGCAGTTGCCGACCTCATCGACTTTCCAAGCGTGAACGAAAGCGACATCGCCTGCAATGGCCGGTTCCATGATATACTTGCGACCCCCGAATTCTCGTGACTCTTTCTTAATACCTGGTATCTTGACTCCATTGGCAAAACCTCCTTCGTTGTATCGTGTTGGAATAGCACCGTCTTCTACTGCTGTTGATGCTCCAGTAGGGGTGAAGAAAGCTGGGATGCCAGCGGCATGGGCACGGAGACGCTCAACGAGTGTACCTTGGGGGCATAGCTCTAAGGATACCTCGCCCTTGAGATATAGAGCTTCGAATGCCTTGTTTCTGAACGGACAGTCAGTTTATCTCGCGCGGACCCCGACAAAATGAGCCACTTACCCTCCAGGGTATGAAGCGACGACCTTATCTATCTGCTTGCTGTTGAACAACTTTCCTATGAATATTCATGAGGTTCACGCATTACGGACAGTTGTGGATAAACAAACCAAGTCCGGAGTCGCCTGCACCAGCATTGTTGGAAACTCCTGTTAGCTTTGTAACATCCTTGCGCTTGACCAAGGCGGAAAGCAGTGTGTCTTGTTGTATCCTAGCTTAGTTATATCACTCAAGATTCACCCTCTACCGAGACTCACCTGGCACACCAGCCAAACCAAAACCTGGGAATTGCGTGCCAGAACATTACACGTCTGGTATAAGAAAGGGAATGCGACGATACTTACCACCACACAAAAGGACATCTCCCGACTTCACGTCTTTAACTGCTTCGTCGACAGACTTCCACACCTTCGACTTATTGGGTAGTGGAAGTTCCGTAGGAGTACTGTACCATCTTGCTCTGAGGAAGAGAGTTGCACGAGGTTTGAAAACTGGGACGAGCGTCGCCCTAGAGACGCACGTAGCCAACATGGGGATACAAGTCTTCACTGTTCTTTCCCCAGACCATGATAATACTATAAGTGTGTATTTGGTTGGTCACATGCCCACAGCTTTTCGATGAGCACGAGTGTATTCGGAGCTCAGCGGAGTCCCACTAGCACCGAGCCCGCATGCCGACGATGCTCCGGTATGCATGATGGATGATATAAGTGTAGATGGGCCACGAATGAACAAAATTTGGTATCGCATTCCCTCAACTACATCTACACTTATATCCAATTATTACTTATACAAGTTCGTATAAATGGTTATCACTACTGCATATTTGGAACGGTTACGGTGTAAATCTTTCTTTCGCTCTCATCGTCTCCTCGCAGGGCCTTTCGGTTTCGCGAACGAGGGTTTTGCAAGGTCATCCTGCCGAGCACCATTGCTATTGACAATAGCCCCTGCGGGTCCATCATAGTTGAGACCAGCCTTGAGGAAGGCCTCATCGAGTTCCGCCGGGTCCGAAGTTTCAGTCCTCTTTGTTGCAAGCGGGAAAATTGACCCGGTGTCCGCTAAGAAATCCTTCGCTGCGAGATAAGTCGACACTGCCGCTGATGAGTAGAGCATCCTGTATCGAACAGGCGATGCCGTAGGGCAAGAGTATATAAAGACTGCGCAAGCAATTCAGATGTATTGCGTGCGATGCAGCGGGAGTAATGACACCAACCGACGTCTCCACCTGCCTGAGAATACGGGTTTGTCCATGCATAGAATACATATGCTAATGAAAGAACGTGAGCGTGACACATAAAGCACGATTGCAGTGCAGAAAGCGCGTACATGGTTCGTCACTGGGTATGCTTGAACTTAAATCATCCACTGTTGCATCTGCGAAAGAGACCAGCTCAAGCAACTCGGTTGATGGTTCAATTTTCTGAAACGATGGGTGAACGCCTCGCTTGATGTAATCAATAGGGATACGAACCAATATGACGATCCGACTATCTTTTCGCGACCCAAGCCCCTTCACAGCGTCCTCAGCTTCCGAGGACCAAGACAGGCCTACGCGTTGACCAACGTGGTTCTTTCTTGCATTACTGCCTTCATAACTGTTTCCAGCTTCTCGTTCGGCCGCCTTGATATTTTCCATCTCTTGTTCCCGCGCGCTCAGAGGCTTGGGTGCAGCCTGATGTCTTTTGTGAGCCTCATAGGCTTCAGGTGTCAGGTCCGCTTTGCAGGTCGCAAATAGACTGTCCGTGAAGACAGTCGAGCCCAGCGACTTGGTCAAAGAGCTCCGTGTTGAAGCATACAATGTCTGTGCTGATAAGATTGAGCTCAACGATATCAACAACAACACCTACCTTATTTCGGACGTTGGCGTAATCTGGCACATAGCTAATCGCAAGCCATTCTGAAGGAGGGTCATCGAGACGCGCCAGGACATAACATGGTTCCTTGTCCTCAAGGTATTCTTGGAGTTGTACCAAATCCTCGTGTAAGGATTTGACAACAGGCAAGGAAGCTACAGAAACGAGAGTCTCTGTCTATGGCATGAGATCACTGATGATGGAGACAGGTGAACTAGCAGAGACCGTCCTGAATGATGACTTTGATGAATCGAACATTCTTTGTCTCGACAGCATCGGAGAATACACTTGTTAGCTTGGGGGAGACACCAATTCCAGAGGTAGCGGCCATCGCGTTGGGGTGGTTGTATTATTGAACTGAATCTTTGACTAGATCAAGCTGTTTGAATTGGGAGTTCTTGTAGCTTGTTCCGCTTTGTAGTGCTCAAGGCAAGGCTTCCAAGTAGTACTGTGGTCAAGTCGTCACGTCAAGGAGGATCCTGTTACCAAGCACCGCACTGATCTATAAAAACTACTTGGTGCCAATTGCAACTGAACTATTGCAGTAAACTTTTACTTACGTAACGGAAATGGGGGGCTGCGCCGCGATATTCATTGATCATACGCGCCAAATAGGCAAATTTTCGGCAGGATATAATAGGGAGCTTCTAAGTCCAGGCAGGCTCCTATTTTCTCGCTTACTCTGTCTCCTTTTGCTCCTCTACGATGGCCACCAAACTTTTCAATGACAGTATGTCCAGCGTCTCCGACCCACCTCCTTCATATGATGTATCGACGGATTCCATCCAAAGTAAACAATCGATATTTTCATTCGTACAATCTAAGCAACGCGTCTATGAAGCTATCTCCTCTCTTGTCTCCTCTCCTGATTCGACCATTTCCTCTGTTGCGCCAATTGTCAAATCCTGTGCTACTGCTCTCTCACCAGCAAAGTTCTCCAACATCCTAATATTGAGGATCACACGGCCCTGTATTGGGCAATTGTCAACAACCGGCGAGAAGCCCTTTTGGAGTTAATTAAATTCATTCCCAAATTCTCGCCTGTTTGCTTTTCTGACTTGCGTCTTGCGTGCATGGCAGTCAACAACCACGATTCTTTTGTGCTCCTGAATCTGGGGGAAAATAATAATCGTAAGTGCAGGCACATAATGTCCTGAGAGCATTATTTAACTCGCCGCATGTTATGAGCCAAGGATCGGTCTTTGAGACGCATGTTGGGTTATCAGCGAGATGAAGTTCCAAGTCTATGAAAGGTATAGTGTGGGTGAAAACAACTTCTTTGTTCGATTTGTCCTCAGGATGTTCCAAGAACGTCTGTGTATCACACGGAAATTGGAAGTAGAATTCGTTGCCCGGGGTACGTAGTCCGTGACTTTGGCCTGTTCCTCACACTGATACGGACACCGCTGGAGGACGTATATGGGTGTTGCGCTTTTATATGGGACAGAATGGGATGTGGCAAGTTGGATATGGTCTGTCTGAACCTAGCTCGCCAGTGCATCCAAAAGCCGAACTTGCGATTTGGGCTCGCGGCAAGCCGCCGGACTCAAGTTGTGCAACCCAGAAACCATTAATCATAAACATGAAACGCCCATGGGACTCGCTCATACCTGAGGAGTAGGTTTATCTTTCCCACCCATCCGAAGACGAGATATACTAAAGTCTACTCATTTACTTTCTTGTTCTGACTAATGCACAGATTATTTTTCAGTTATGGGATCATTGGACCATGCAAGAATATAACTGCAGTTTCATGCCAGTTGGATGATTGGCCGATGGACGAGTAAGTGTTCTTCCTTAATCTTCCTCGTAATGCCATTTGTTATAATGATTTGCGAGTCTCCTTGAACTAAGTTCGACTGTCTTGCTTTAGCAATAATGATTATGTAAACTGCGATGGCACCCTAAGAGTAGGGCTTACGATGGTGATTCAATAGTGTCACTCGGTAAGGCCAGTCAGCCTATTTCTTTGATCTAAACAACACTCAATATCCATGCAGCACAGTTGACCATAGCATTTCATCGTAACGAGAAACACCAATGAGCTCGTGGCACGGTACATATGTCTGAAAAGTAGGATAGAAAGAGGGCAGGAAGTATTCAGGACTTTAATCTCGCTGCATCATATACTGCGACCAGCGGCTACTCTAGTATCTACTTCTATTGTGTAGATCAGCAATTCATCTGTCATATCTGCACGAACTCGTGCTCTCCAAGGACGAAGCTGGATTTGGGATGATGATTAGTATTGTGTCGAGTCGTCGAGGTTACTTCTTAGGCCTGTGACGCAGGAGGGGGTGAAAGATTTTCTGTGTAGATCGCTAAGAGACTTATCAAAATTTTATTAACTTACACACCGTCGATTTTACACTTGGCTAGAGCAATTGGACCATGGAGCAATAACTCAGGACCTACATAACTCTCAAACAATGTGAAACGGCACTCTGCTTACTGCAGTTGATACTCAGACTGCACTAAGCAGAGCGCCGTTTCACATTGTGAAAGACCCAAAAATCACAAAACTCCCTAATGTCCAACTACGATGACGGGTCGAGTGATATAGGAAGTATCGTAAAAAAACGCCATTATGACGGTCAAGGCCGTTTCCCAAGACCGGTAGCTCGGCTTTGAATACCATAGTGCGAAAAAGAAGTTTAGAAGAGTGAGGAGCGAAGTTAGTGAATAAGTAATGTAGGTAAATATTTGCTCTTGAAAAAACCGCCTTAAGCGGCTCGAGCGAGCGTCAAGCGAGAACCTGTATGAGAATTAGTAAAGATTGCCATAACGAATTAATAATTTTACTTACCTCGACGTTGTCAGGAGACCTAAATAAGGTTTCCAGACGTGCGTACATCTAAAAGTCGGATGCGCTCGATGAGTGCTCGATGAGCGGTGTTTGATTTTAGGCGACCGCTTAGCGTCTTTTAAGTTTCTGCGCAAGCGAGCATCCCAAATATTTCCAGAACAATATATATTGCGTGAATCTTATGAGAGTGCAAGATTATCACAAAGTAATCAAATCTTATCTACATATCTACAGAGCATCAGACATACTATCAATACTGATAGTAGATATACCTCGTTCAACTAAAGCTTTCTTTGAAGAAATGGAAGCTTCATATACCGCAGGAACTTTACGAATGGCGAGATTGTGTTGCTGAATGAAACGATACTCTGCTCCAGACGATGAAGATGCTGAAAATTCCACTGTTTGACGTCTCCCGCTGAGATGCTCCATGAGGACGGAGTGTGTTGCAGCGCCGCCGAGTGAAATCAGATTATCGAGAGCATCCATATCGTCCGTATCAATTCCTGTGTGAAAACCGGTTTCCCACACAGCTGCAACGATGACGGCGTGTACGCCAGGATGGTTGACTGGCGACAGCGAGTCAGGATCATTCGTTTCATGCTAGAGAAAAAAAGGATTAGTAGTTAGAAGAAGTAATACAAAAAGAAACACTTACCAAAAATAAGTAAGCATGATTCTCAACGAGTATCGGTACGCGTTGTTGCCTGTGCGTGATCTCCGCGTCTGCGTCTAACGGACGGTTGAGATCATAATGGACTGGGACTTCGCGGCGCGCCCTCGTTTTGAAGGCCGTTCGTATGGTTGTGGTGAGGGTTCGGAGGGTCTTAAGACAAGTGTCGTAGTTGGGAACCTCCGCATCAGGCATGAAGTCCTGGCGAGCTGTCGACAACGCTGCCTCCGCCATCGCCGTGTTGATGCCCGTTTCGGGCATAGCGTTCTCTAGTAACACCTTCCGGCGCATGTTAAACTTCGCAGCATCCATCATTTTCTTGAATTGCTCGTTAGTCGAACGTTGGGGAGCATAGGGATGGGAGCGTGCAGAACTGTTGGCCACAGGCCCGGGACCAGCCACAGGCGAGGTAGTGATGGGCGAGGGAGGACCAGACACTGGAGGCAGCTCCCTCCGAGACGGGAGTGGTGCAGTAACTGTGATGTCACCTGTAGCCTGTAGAAGAAAAGTCAGTCACGACCATGATGCAAGTGAGCGACGCACTCTAATAACCCCAGTTGGGAACAGTTGTCCCCGGTGGCCTTCGGGTGGGCGGCGAGGATCGTATACGAATACCTTGCGAATTCCAGGCAGGTCGATGGGTAAGCGTCCCAGATAATGTGTCCGTTCTTCTTCCCTCTGCCTCTCTTGCATGCGTCCGATGTTTCTGAAGGTTGTCGGTGTGGGCACATCAAATTGATGTGCCTCACGAGACATGAGTTCCGGTGGTGTGAATGGAATCTGTGGGAGCCCGTAAGTGTGAGCATAAGGGGCTGGTTGTTGTTGGGGCTGCCGGGAGTCTGGCGGTGGACCTGGCTGCATGAACGGTGGGGGGTAGTCGCGCAACGGGCCTGGTTGCCCAAGATGTTGTTGGAACTGACGGGAGTCCGGCGGTAGACCTGGCTGCATGAACGGTGGGGGGTAGTCACGCGATGGGCCTGGTTGCCCAAAATGTTGTTGTTGGAACTGCCGGGAGTCCAGCGGTGGACCTGACTGCATGAACGGTGGGGGGTAGTCGCGCGACGGGCCTGGTTGCCCAAGATGTTGTCGTTGGAACTGCCGGGAGTCCGGCGGTGGACCTGACTGCATGAACGGTGGGGGGTAGTCGCGCGACGGGCCTGGTTGCCCAAGATGTTGTCGTTGGAACTGCCGGGAGTCCGGCGGTGGACCTGGCTGCATGAACGATGGGTAGTAGTCGCGCGACGGGCCTGGTTGCCCAAGATGTTCATCGGCTTCCTCCATATAGTCTTCCTCCTCCATCTCATCCTCGTCCTCGTCCCCGTCCATGCCTTCGGAGTCGATTAAGGAAATTAGTTGATGGTATGATGCCGGAGGTTGAGGCTGTTCGATATGGATGCCGATCTGGCTTGCATCTGAATTCAAAGATGGGTTTAAACCCGAGTTCTTCCCTGGTTTTTTTATTGTCTAATAATATTGTATCAGTAGCATGCATGGGTAGTAGTACTGCAAGACTTACCTTCGCATTCTTGCGCGATGGACGCTTTTTCGTGATCCTTGTGTGCTTGCGAGTTGCACTGGCCTTTGGGGGCATGATGATGGGTGGGTGCAAAAAACATACGCTCGAGTCCAGGTGCTTAACAGCCGGAGTTATTTAATTGGCCCCAGGGTTCTATCGGCCTCATGGGGCAACCCATTCAACTGAAGATAAATCAGTAATCGCGAATGCAGACATTTATGTACTGAGTGCACCGAAATCTGCATGCTGCGAACCTTGTGGCATGATGATCAGTATGTTTGATGCAGTTTTCACGCGGGAAAAGGACAGAATAGGTAAAAAGATGTGATAGTGCGGAATGATATCGATGGTGACAAGATAATATCGATAGTGACAAGAGTGAAGAGGTTGAGAAATCGGTCACGGGGTTACATCAAACATTACTACAGAACTCTTGAATACATAAAACTGATACACCATTGATCTAGAGCGGCAATTGACAAATCAGTGACATCTTTAACCAAGATAAGAAATGGACTTAACTGATTGCCTAGTCCTGACCGCTTTTGGAATCTTCGCCACCGTCGTTAGCCATAATCAGGTCTGTGTCGGTGACCCCGTGTGCGATAAGTAGTCCTTCCATATCGTTGTATTTACCTTGCACAAACCTGAGGGACTCCTTTGCTTTGAGGAGGTTCGTGGTAACACTGGAAGATGGTTCAGAAACCTCTGTGCACTCTCTCTGCGCGTTTTCAATCCAGAGTCGAAGCCCATCTTCTGCAGCTTTGTGTTCTTCCTTCAACTTGATGATGGATTGGTTCAAGAAATTAGTCCACCTGCTCGCCTCTTCGACCTGCCAAATCCTGGTCATGATAAGGTGGCGAAGCTTCTCGCAAGTAGCATACTGAGCGGCAACAGCCACTTTGAGGTCGTCAGGCGGTATGTTTGTGTCGCCCAGAATCTCTGGGGCCTGTTTAATCGAGTTCAATACAATAAGTACGAGTAAAATTATGAAAAAGACCTACAAGGGACACAAAACTTGTAATAGGGATATCATGTCCCTCTGACTCAGAGTCAAACAAAGCAGAGTTGAATGAGGAGCAGCTCCCCTTGGGAGATCGTAAGGTATAGTTTCCCCGGGGAGAGTGTAAGGGGTAGTTTCCCAGGGGAGACCGAGACCTGCGTAGAGACCGAGCCCTACGCTGAGCCTTGACATCTGCTCTATAAGCAGGAGAGGAATGTTCGATGAAAGTCGCAGAGCTGGTTGGGCTAGTAGGGCGCATATTAATACAAGTGTCCACCATGATATGAACAATGGCCTTGGAGGATTTGACCTGAATGTTTTATCAATCAGCCTCTCGCTGCGGTTCTGTCAACAGACTTGTCAGCGACAGACTTGTCAGCGAGTTTCGGAGTTTAAAGGACTTAGCAGAATTCCAAACGGGCACGCATGCGATGCATCTGCCATATTAATAAGTTCTTCATGTCCAACTTGAACGCTCCAATGGCATCCAATGTAGAAGAGGGCTTTATCTCTGACGAGACGCTTTTTAGGTCCGGAGAGTACGTTTTTTTGATGATATCAAGCCCTACATGATGGTCCTGATCAAGCTGGCTATATCATAGTGGTACTAGCCAGTATTCTTGTCCCACCTGTTCCACGTCATTTGTGAGGGTAGAAGAACTTTGCACTCACCTTACAGATGACCCACAATGCAATGCCGTACCCATCCCGCATGCACTTCGCCAACCTGCTGGTCCAGATGAAGAACGCATGGGTCGCTATCACACAAAATCAGGATCTATTTACGGGTTTCAACGGCCAAATACGTTCGAACGCATGAAGGCTCATGACTATGAGTCTGCTCGCGAACATAATGTGTACTACCCATTTTCTGGGAGGGAGGAATGGGAACTCGCCAAATTTCTCATCGAGAATCTGAATCAGGGGCAAATAAGTCGCTTTTTGAAGCTATCATGGGTCAGTGAACTTTATATTGACTTTTAAATTCTAACAGCTCGCTATTAGGTGAGGTCAGAAACACGGCAACAACCCACATTCAAAACTGCGCCCCAACTGATAACCTTTATGGACGCCCTGCCAAAGGGACCACGTTGGCGCTGCACAACAATCGAGACAGATGGTTATGTTACAGCGCATCCTGTGCATCTCATCTGGCGTGATGCTTTGGAGGTAACGAAGCACATATTTGGCAATCCGATTTTTGCCAATGACATGGAATTCGATCCATATGAGATATTTGTTAACGGAGAACGGGAATATGGTGAATGGATGTCGAGTTCGCATGTGCATGATATTCAGGCTTGTATTATTTTTTATGTTTGAATATGAATTCTGACAATAGTTTTTATGTATAGGACGAGCTTCCACGAGGTGCTACCATAGTGCCTATTGTTCTTGCATCGGACAAAACTCCTGTTACTCGACACACAGGAAGTCTCGAGATGCATCCCACGTTCCTTACAATTGCTAACATCCGATCTGACATTCGCATGAAGGCTACGGCTCACGCATGGTCGTGCATCGCGTATATGCCCATTCCCGAGTTCATTTGCAACCCTGAGTTCTCTTCGCTTTTGCAAGCCCGTGTGTGGCATCGGTGCATGGATATAGTCTGCGGGAATCTCAAGCAGGCAGCCGCTGTAGGCACAAGTATGGTGGACCCATTGGGTCTCTTACGCTATGGCTTTACCCCCCTTGTCGCATATACCGCCGACCTCCCCGAACAACAAATGATTTCATGTGTAAGTAAAAATACATCACCAGTCACCCTAGCCATCCAGTCACAGTTCGGAGACGGAAAATTGTATGAACCTCGCGATGGCCAAGGCACACTCAGGACGCTTGAGAAACTTGGTCAGCATATCGATCCCTGGAAGGTGCAGGAATTTCAAGAAGCAGCCAAAGCGTTACATCTCAGCGGGGTGCACCTTCCCTTCTGGCGTGACTGGCGCTTCGCTAATCCGGCTATTTTCCTTGCACCTGAACTTCTCCACACATGCCACAAATTTTTCTTCGATCACATTCTCAAGTGGTGTAAGGAAGTTGTTGGGGCTGATGAACTTGATACTCGCTTTCGTTCGCAACATAAACGCATTGGAACCCGTCACTTTGGGCAAGGTGTCTCGCATGTCCAGCAGATGACCGGCCGGGAACATCGGGACATTCAACGCACAATCGTACCTATAATCGCAGGTGTCGCCGATCCTGATTTCGTCCGCGCTGTTCGTGCACTGGTCGATTTCATCTACAAAGCCCAGTCTCCAACTTTCACTCCAACATCGATCGCTGATATGACCTCCTCACTCCAAGAGTTTCACGAGTTCAAACATGCAATTCTCCGTGCCGAGGCTCGCCGAGGAACATCAGGTCCTATTGAGCACTTCGAAATCCCCAAACTTGAGCTCTTAACATCATTCGCTCGAGCCATCCCCCAGCTTGGCTCCATAATACAATTTACTGCTGACATTAGTGAGCGTATGCTCATCACACAGTGCAAGAATCCATTTGAGCGCACCAGCCACCAGCGTGCAACGTTCACTCAGCAAGTCGTCCGTGTCCTGGACCGGGAAGAAACTGCTCGCCAGTTTGACCTCTACGCCCTCCTCCGCTCAAACAGCTTATCCCTCAACAACCTGATCGTCAATGAATTCGACGAAGTCGTTGACATGGACCCAATGTTGGGTTGGATCATGCGCGTCGCTCCCGAAGAACTGTCTCGTCTGCAAGGCCCTCGCCCTGTTCGCAACCATTTCCTCAAAGGCCTGCTGTCTGAAGACAGCAGGGTCGCCTTTCATATCACTGTATCCAGTGACCACACCAACAAAACACCACCTTTTCTGGCGCGATTATACCAGCTTCCTGACTTTCCTCTGAAGCTTCGCTCCTTTATTGAAAGTGTCAACCCTACGCTCGCAACTCGTTTCCACAACCGTCTTCTCAATGTCTGGAACAAGTTTCGTATTCAACTGCATTCGACGTTGCGTCCACGTCTCGTCATGCCGAGCCAGCAGGTACAAGCATATCCACCATCTACCAATTATCCTCGTGGAAATTGCGATACTGTCCTGTTGCAGATGCACAGTGAAGGTGAAGGTGAAAATCTTGGTGATTAAAGTTACGGTCAGTATTTTTGTATTCACGCATTTCTTCACTAGATGCTATTGTAGCTCAAGTTCGCATGGTGTTCGGCTTGTCAAAGAAAGGCCCACCGTTGCCTCCTGAACTCGATCAAATCTTTCTCTATGTACAGCTCTTCGAAGTCATCGCACGTCCTCAAGATGATGTTGGAGTCATGATGTTCCGTGTCAAGCGCCGTTTTGTGACTGGTCCTGATGGCACACAAGTGCGGGTTGGCATGATCATTCCTTTGCTCAATGTCACTCATGCAATCGAGCTCATTCCTGTTTACGGGGACAGAGCTGATCGTGCTGTCGACTCCTCGACGTGTTTGGAATGCTATGATACCTTCTACCTTAACAATTTTTCAGACAAAGAATGGTATCACACGTTACACACAGACTTTATGTAGTTCCTCTCGAGTCTCGACGTCCTGTGGTATGCATCGCAATGTTAGATTGATTGATTAGACTATCTTGCAAAGATAAGATTCTGGAAACAATTTAGGACTAAATCTGAGACTTGATTTCGTGATTTTGACATGACTAAGTGAGTTGTCAGATCTCCACCAATCGCATGAGTTCGCTAGTGAAGTCGTAAGCGTTCGTAAGTGTCCGTAATGCGCTTAAGCTAAGCGTTCATTTCAGTGGTTTTGCAGATGTAGTTCCGCATGCCACAACCGATGCCTATATGAATTATTTACATGAAAGTGAGTATGAGCAAGAAGGTACGTACCACTCCATCAGTTTCGAGCCACTCGGAAGCACTTTGGCCAATATGGTGACTGTTGACGTGGCTGTGCAGCTACCAGCCATACCTGGCGCTTCAACAGACTTTCCTTCAGCTTGTAGAATTTCCTGTCGTCTTGCGTTTCTATAGCATCCTTGAGTTTTGCCCAGGATGTCCCGATTATTGCCAGGCATACTGAAACAACATGTCAGGGAGGTAAGTAGATTTAAATATCTGAATTTACCATCATTGCTGAGACCTCGACGATCAGTGAGTGCTAGTGTCCTATATTGACCCCCCGGGGTGTTGTTGGGGACTGTTACCGGGGGGGCTGTTACTAGGGGGCTATTGCCGGGGGGCTTGCCACAGGGAGGGTTGCCACAGGGAGGGTTGGCGGTGTTTGAGGACTCCGCATCTACGCTGTCTCTTTGCGACTCAGACGCCTGTAGGAATCTCGGTATGAGAGTCATTGAAAGCCAGTGTGTACTAGTATCTGCTATCCTACTTATGTAGACAGCAAAACCTTCGATAGTAGCTACAACATTTTGATGTATTTGACACGTGTGGACATCGATGATTGATTGATTCTGGGCGAAAGAACTCTGCTTGCTTCATGCACATGGTGGTATCATTGATTCTCGTAGTTGCTACCATTATGACATTAATATTGATGAACCAATCGATATATTTTAGCACATGCATTATATATGTCGAGAAATTATAACGACCTGAGGCTGAGATTTTCCTGCAGCGCTTATTTTTGACCAGTTTTATCTAACACATCTAGGAGACACCATCATTTATGTCAGGCTGTCTGGATTCTGGTGCGTGCTTAACCCTTTGATTTCCGTTCTTCTGATCATGCATGAGCTCCCGTGGAAGTTATGCTCGCCTTTTTTCAGGAAGCCTATCAGACAGATTTCTTGATTCGAACTTGATCTTGATTCGAAACACTGGGCCAGCCTGAGTGGGAACTGAGGAGGCCATATGGAACGAGGCAATGATGCCAAGAAATCCTCACGCCCTAGCCACGGAACTGTGCACAAGGGGTTGCTGGTCTGACAGGAACCTCAGGCCTCAGCCATTAACCGCCCAAATATCTTCTGTTCTATACAATGTCAACCGCATCAAGGCAGAGCTGCGACAATAGCGTGGGTGAGTTTGCAGATGACTCTATCAAGTTACAGAACGAGCATTCTGGTTTCGTCCTACATTCTCAGTTTGAAGACATCACGGTCGTCATTATGCAGACTGGCTCCATGGCTGCACCGCTAATCAAAGACTAGAGGCTGTCAATGGAATCATATCTGATGCTATGCATGGCTGCTAGATGGATCACGGATCGCCCCTTGGATATTTGATGGTATTGAAAACAGTTATGCGCAAGAGACAGGTGCAATGCACCATTACTAATTTGAATCGAATCGTGAACGGATTTAATCGCTTGAATGTGCCATAATGATAATTAAACCTATCATGATCACCGGGTGCCAGGCCGAGCAGATGTGAGACATGACGTACGTTAACCAACCATTTGCCTCCCATCTTTGAGAGTAGACTGGTGACCAGCCCGTCTATGAGGCAAACCGTCGATAGATCCAAATGCGCGCGGGATTCATACTTGCAAGTGACAATCAACAATGAAGTAATAACCAAGTGCACAGAAAAAAAGACCGGCCCATGTTTTCAAGCAAAGTTGACCACCAATAGCTTGCAATATCTAGGCGTCCCTGCAGTAGCTGCGTCATACGCAGATCCGTCAAATACATGTAGATCTTCCGATTACCAGTCAGACTTGAGTCATCTAAAACTGTCGCTCTTCAGAACCATAGGTGACTAGTTATCCGTGAAAAATCGATGGCTACGACTCCGAGTCAGGACCTTCGCTGCAGCAGGTCCAGCAGCCTGGCTTAGTTTCGACAAGTTTCGCCGGTGGGTTGCACTTAGGTGCCGCAATATAGCATACCGATAGACAGGCTTCATTGGTGCTATTATCGTTAGAAGCCCTCACCCCAGCGACAGCGGCGAGAATGGCAAGGATGGCGAATTGAGTGGGCTTCATGGTATCTAGTATGGCCATACGAATTAGTGATAGTCGTCAATGCGAGGATACCACCTACCGATAAAATTTTATATGTGCGGTTGAGTACGCGAAGGGACTATAGCAACTCGAATCTGCATGACGTTGATTGAGTGAAACGGATACAGCCGCAGCGTTGCCTGCACTCACCCAAAGTTTTGAGGCGTTTGTCCTGAGGATCTCAGGATATGACCCACGTTCAATTTATATTTCTTGCTGTTAGCACAGAATGATGGAATTCGCTATTTTAACCATCAACGACCGCGCCAGAAGCAGTGGTGCTTCTGCTTCAATTGACGAGATTATCGAGAGTTCAGTACACCGGTTTCCATGTAAAACTTCTACTCGCTGCCGAATTCACGAGTATTAGTGTTGTAGCGAAGCGAAGTGGAAATCAGATACACTTCGGTCGACTTCGTTGTGAACGAAATTGATCGGAGTGCGCTTCGTTCCGCTTCGCAAAGTCGATATCCCACGAGTTCGTGCCTTTGAGCTGGCACAAGCACATTATCATGGATTGCTTCGGTCTACTAGAGCTAAACGAAGGAAACAAATGACAAGGAGTAAGTATATGAGTATGGTGATACACAGATTATATACCACTTGGTGATGCTCTAACATTAAGCTGAAGCGTTGAGTAGGTCTGCCAGTGGGTCTCAGCTTTTCATTTGAATGCCGTGAGGGTGGAGTCGTGCTAGTAGGTGTCCTGTTACCCGAAAAACTTCGACTGCTACATGGATGTTGACGAGAACAAGGCACGTGCGTTTCCTTACTTACAGCAGAGGTCAAGACCTCCAGCACCCCTCGGTGAGGCCTTGTGGCCGGGTCTATGTGTATAAGGTTTAGTTACGCCGTCACGCCTCAGGCTCGAGTCACGTAACGATGCGTCTTGCAATCATTTCGCTACGGTGCTTTCAGCTTCTATGATTCCTACAATTATTATATCATTGAAGTCCAAGTCAGAGGGAGAACCTATTCGTAACTTAATCTACACTATACATTATTGGTGGAGTATGGGTACATTCTACTATAAATGCAACATATGTAGTCGTCAAGTGAAAACCAAGCCAGTGCTTGATCAATATGAATACCGAATCTATAATCACCAACCTCACTGCATGCCCAAGGAGCCCATGAAACTTGATAGATCAAGTCCCTCATACTCGTCTTCTGCGGGAATGTCTTCGAGGCCTGCTAGGAGGTTCTTCTGGCTGACAGGACCTGTTGGCACCTTCGCCTTCTTCTTTGCTGCTGCATCTTCATCTTCCGTTGTTCGTCTGAAAAGATCGAGAACAAGATCTGTATCCATTGACGCCAGACCGGAATTCTGCTGCGTCACAACCGAGTTCGCAATGTTGAGCTTGAAGCGTTGTAAACTATCGAACGCTGTCAGGGACGAGATACAAAAAATGAATAAATATAGAACTAACCCCATGATCTTCTCTTCCAGTGTGCCCTTCGTGATCAAGCGATATACATTGACGACCTTCTTTTGTCCAATGCGGTGAGCTCTGTCCATAGCCTGAAGATCCTTCATAGGATTCCAATCATGTTCCACAAATATCACAGTATCTGCCCCAGTAAGGGTCAGACCAAGCCCACCGACGTGTGTTGTCAATAAGAGGCAGTCGATACTGGGATCCGAGTTGAATGTTTGAACAATAGCATGACGCTTGTTGGGGTCGGTTCCGCCATCGAGTCGCATGTATGTGACGGAAGGCATGTATTGCTTGAAGAGGTCGTTTTCGATGATGTCCAGCATTTGCTTCATCTGGCAGAAGATCAGAGCACGATGTTGGGAGAATGCACTGCTCGGCTCCGACAAGCTCTCCGCAGGATCGGTCTTCCCACTTTCACCAGTGACCGAAGGACTGCCTCCAATACCGCAATCTGTGAGTAGTTGCCTGTTCCTTATTTGAGCATCGCAACTACATACATAGAAAAATACAATACCGTAGAGCAAGTAGTTTCGGTGCATGCTGAATATTGTTCAAGCTGTTGATCTTGCAATTCATCTTGGCGAGTGCTGCCACAACAGCGTCTCGGTTGGTCTTCAGAATTAGTGAAGGATGATTGCAAAGTTTGCGAAGATACTGTAGTGATTGGAAAACATGCTGTTGTGGGGCATCCTTGGCAGCTCCTTGGATGGCATCCTCCGCATCCGTCTTGGCCTGTGAGCTGGAGAAGTCGTCGTAGAGTGTTTTTTGCACCTCTGATAGCTCACAGTAGTAGTCCTGAATGATCTTCGGGGGTAGGTCATGCAAGACGTCCTCTTTCAGTCGACGTAATAGGAAGGGTAGGACTTGCTTATGCAGAGCTTCAAGAGCAAGAGCAGCTACAGAGAATTTGATTAACCGCAGACTAGTCCTCAAGACGCGGCACTTACCAGCTTCACCAGTCTTCGCCTTTCCATCACGATTTGACAGGATTGGCTTGCTGAATCGCTCATTGAACGACGTTTCAGTCCCAAGGAAGCCAGGCATTAAGAAGTCAAAAAGACTCCAAAGCTCCAACACGTTATTCTGGATTGGAGTGCCCGAAAGAATGAGACGATGCTGTGCATGTATAGCCTTAACAGCTTTTGTGAGTTTTGTTTTCGCATTCTTGATCACGTGTCCTTCGTCCAGAATGCAGTATAGCCAGCTGTAGTCTTCTAGGCTCGCAATATCGTTCCGCACAACTTCGTATGAGGTGATGACCACATCTTTCTTGGACAGTTTAGGAAGGAGCCTTGCGCGCTCCTTGGAATTGCCAGTGTAGAGAATGGGTTGCAAGTTCTCGGAGTATTTTAGAATCTCGTAGTACCAGTGACCGGTAAGAGTAGGAGGGCAGATGATGAGCGACGGAAGATGAACAGCATCAGGTGATTCTGTATCTTCATACTTCTTAGCTCGCTCTGCGTGCTTGCCAGCCAGTATACAAATGGACTGCAAGGTTTTACCAAGACCCATATCTAGAATATGTGAGAACAACGGTGAGAAGTGTCAAGGAAATTCAAACGTACCATCACAAAGGATCCCGTGCAACTGATACTTAGCCAAGAACGCCAGCCAATTAACACCTTCTTGCTGGTATTTGCGGAGCTCCGCCTTGATAGGAACAGGTATGGTGTACTGTTCGACTTTGCTACCATCAAGTAGTTGGGTGAGGAACTGTCGTTCCGTTTCGCGCCTCTTAAGCAATTCCTCAGGGAAGCTGGTAGGATCAGGCAAACCAGCCTAAAAATATGTAAAGGTAGAGGATGTATGTCAGGTAATAGCACAAACCTCTAAGGGAACCATCTTGATCAGGGACGCAAATGTGTTGGTAGTCGCAGAGCGAATGTCATCATCGGGATCGCTCATGCGTCCCAGAACGGGGACGACAAGAAAGATCACGTAGGGAAGTGCTTTGATGTCGAGGTGCTGGACGATATCTGCGCAAAGTATGAGAGACAGAACATTAAAAACAATTGAACACGTACGATAGATCGCTTCCGCAGCACCTTGACGGTTTGACAGCACGATAGCGTCTCCTAGTAATGGGATAATCTTCTCAATAGCAAACAGCATGGCGTCGGAAGTCATCACATTGCAGATAGTAGCGAAACAGCGTGCAGCTGCTTGCCGAATAATGGCATATCGGCTACGCAGCGCCATAGCGATTGCGGGGAACAACTCTGCAAGCTTGGGCCAAAGATCAGGGTGAAAGGAAGGCACAACGGCTTCAAGGACACTGAGCGAGTCAATGACATCTTGTCCATATTGTTTGTCCATGAGAGCGTCGGCTTCGTGTGGTAATTCTGAGCAGAGGTCAGGAAAATCAGAAGCTCCAAAAGTAATTTCGCACCTGTGGTGCATGCGCTCAGCAAGCCTCCTGCCATGGAAATCCACATCTTCGGGATCACCTGAAGGAGCTGGGATCCAAACTTGGACGACAACTGATCAAATGCTAGGCAAGCTCCTCGTCTTGATAGCTGTGCTGTTGCAGCGTCATCGCTCGACTTGGCACTATCGGCACCCTTCGAGCTATCTTTACCGTTCTTTGCTGGCTGTGTCGTTTGCTTTGACCAAGAGGTAAGGGACAAGATGCCCTTGTAGACAGACCGCGAATAAGGCAAAGGTCGGTGTTTGTTCCACATCTTGACATAGGAATGTACACAAGTTCTTGACAATTTTGTCAGGTGGCTGCGTGATATTGTGTTGAAGCAGAAGTCGATGAATTGTGCCACTGCCACAGCTGAACGGGTCTGTAGATCCAGATTTTCCTCATTCTAGAACAAGGTAAGAATTTTTGGCAATCGAGAGTCAACAATCAACATACCTTGATGCCGTTCATGATTCCCTTGACCACAGGACTAACTTTATCTGGGGTACTCCGGAACGCAACGAAGGCGGCTGCAAAAGCCGCTGAAACACGAGTGTCGTGCTGTGCCTTGACCTCAGAGTATTGTTCGATGCTGACCACGACCTTCTGTCTCTTCTCGGCAATAACTCCCAACTCGCGCTTCTTCGTACGCCCAAGGCCGTCCTTCAGTTTCATGTACATCGGACCAACCGCTTCTTCTGCAGTCTCGATAGTGAAACTGTTCGGTTTTGTGCCAGTGATATCGATCTCGTCACCAAGATGCGGAATCAAGGAGATTGGAATCTTGCAATCAGTTGCGAAGCAACGAAGGAGCGCAGCGCACTCTGAATGGATGCGGTGTAGCGTGAACGCCATCTCGTGATATGCGATTGGAGGCGTGCCCTGCAACCAAGCCAAACACATCGTGCTGAGTTCTGCTGCAAGAGGAAATGTCTCGATGATGAGTGCAGTAGGCGACGTTGTATCATATGCTCGGGCCCATTCCTCTGAGACGAGGGCGGCCAAAAATTTCTGAAGCATGCTGGTTGACTGCAAGTAATGCACGAGTATGGGCTGGAAAAGCTCGTCGATAGACTGCAAATGAATTATCAGAAGCAAACCGACACACGCTAGAAAATGCAGCACCTTAGGAGGCCAATAAATCATTAAATACGCCATGGAGGTAGCTGCTGCGATTCGAGCTTGCATGATCACCTCCGCACTGACCAACGATAGATCCTGAGCAAGCATGTTCTTGTCAACATTATGTCTCTCCAGGGGACCTGCGTCGCTGTCATCTTCCGTGAAGGCAGGGTAATGAAACGTCGAGCAATCGATAGGAGCTCCAAGCGGCGTCATCATAGTCGAGTACCAATCAAGGACGGTTTGCTGCTTCACCAGCTTCTTCATCCATCCAGGCACATCCGCTACGACCTCAAGCGCCGTTCGCCAGGCTGTCAAAGTAACAGCGCGAATATCCGCCCGCTCTTCCACAACCAAATTCTGGAAAAGAAGGCGAAGAAATGGCGTGACGATCCATTCGCGGGGAAGGGAAGTTACGGTCATGAAGGAAAGCAAAGTTTTTACTACAGCAAGACGAACATTGGGGATCGTATGTCGGAAGAATGGGAAGAGTGTGGGTGCCAGTTCCGTGAGCGGGAGGCTAATCGGAAACGTTAGATATGACCGAGAACAATTAAGATAAACTTACGACATGCTGGCTTGTGCAAGGATATCAATGACCTTGCTATAAGTTACGAGTTTACCTATCGCCTGTGAGTACTATCCTGTGAAATAACAATTAGAATCTTACCCAATAAATCCATTACTGCGCCAACGCTTGAGCTCAAGTCATCCTTCATGCCACGTAGGCAGTTCCAGAGAACTAATAGTACTCTATCCAGAGACTCTGGAAGCTGCTCGACAAGATGACTTGCAACTGGAAGTAAACAAGATGCAGCAACAGCACGAACATCATCATCAGAATCACCTGAGACTGCATGGCCAGACGTCAGGAAGGTGACCATGTATACTAGCGTGACACACTTACCCGAGCACTGCGGCATCGACGACGCCCTGCAGGATTTCCTTTCCTGTGTCACCGGCTGTCTCGAAAAGATCACTTCGCACGGCGACCTCGTACTTGATACCAAGAAGACCTGCGTGTCGAACCTCCCATACATGGCTACCATCGCCTTTCTTGCTCTTGGTTGGTTTGTGCCCCAACGGGAAGTCTTGTCGGATCATCTGTAATAGTATGGAATGGACGTGCTTTACGGACTGCTGAGGCATGTGTAGCAGTAGAGATGCGAGTGTTTGGGAGACCGTCTCACGAACAGGTGCAACAACCTAGAGTGCACTCAGGACGTGTCCTATGCTTGAGTGTATAAAGAGAAAGAAAACGAACCTGATCAGAAACGAAGTCCCCAAAACGATCGAGCACGAAAATGCACAAAAGTTTTGCGGCTAGGTCGTTACACCAGCGCTCATGCGCAAGGGAATTTTCCTCCGCGGATAAACCGTCTAAACTCTGTCGTCAAGAACAAGTTCGGCGCTATCATGAACAAAAAATATCACCTTTCATGCCACCCGATAATCCCTGGACCTTCAGCAACTCGCGCAAAGCCATGGCAGCACCATGTCTCGATTCCCAATTTGCAGAGAACAAGTCGACCTCTAGGAGGGCTACAATGCCCTGCCACACCCACGCCCCTGGAATGACCTCCAACGCATGTGATTGTTGAGCTGCTTTCGGTGACACAGCGCCACCCTTTGATGGGTCTATGATAACCTTCTCCTGAACAAATGACTTTGACAGTGTCGACAGGGCTATCTAATCGTGATTTTGGCGTGTCTTGCGGTTCTACTGATACCAGTCGAGCTCTGAGCGATTAAGACAGTGAGACGAATAAGGAGCTGTTATTGCAATTGGACCTACTTATTTGATGGCCCAGCAGGAGTTGCACTGTACTTGGCGCCGGCAGGAGGTGGAGGGGGTGCTGCAACAAATGCAGAGTTGCCTGGTTTCCGTTTACGTTTCAGGCGGTTTCGTTCGCGTGCTGAAAGTCCATTAAGACACTCTCCCTCTGTTACGGGTGATGGTGCAGCGGGTGTGGCGCTCTTTGGGCGGGATAGTGATGGAGGTGGCGACCGTTCACGTTTCACTGAAGCCTCGACCTCCATCGGAGAGTCTATGGGAGTAGCGGTGTCCTCTCTCTTAGGGTAAATTTCGCTATCATGATCAGTTTCAGTCTCCCCTTCGATAGCGAGTTCCTTGTCCAGATCCATGTCATCTGTAGCACCCACACTTTCAAGGAAGTCGAGACCTAGCCGACCCATAGCCTCCTTACGCGCTCTCTTAACCTCTGCTGCGTTTGCAAGGATGCCTGTTGGCTTTGAGAACTCTTTCCCGGATGATGCAAGAAGCAGCACGCCTTTCTGCATGAGTTCTTGTACGGAAAATGCAGGAAAATCGGGGGAAACGTATTTAGATCTGGGGGAGGTTCGATGTCTACAGCTTGTGGTTGCCATACTGGTACAAGGGAGAATATTTGTGAGAGTGCATTCGATGCGGCCGACCTTGTTTCATGACTCTTTGAATGCAAGTAAGGTAAAATCTGAGAAAGCAAAAATTAGCATGAAGAGACATGGAGTAGAACACGCTGTACGGACTCGAGCCACGACGGCCATTAACTCAGACCACGCTGAGGAGTCCCCGAGAGGGACATGGTGACGAGTTGACTTAATATCGTCTTGAGTTGCAACATCACTGATTACACTTTTGGCTGCAAGTTGGGCAAGTTGTTTGGCTGCTGTATTCCTCACGGAGGACGAAGATCCTGTATCAAGAAGAAGGAGGAGCCTGTCCAACCTAAAAGCAGCATTAGATTATTCGTATGCAATGACGCTGCGGACGAAAGGCGTACCTCGAAGTCATATCCGAAAAAGGAATGCGGTCAACGCCGTTCGGCGCGGGCCGGATGCAATGGGTTACTTTGAGAGGAAATGATCGTCTGGGGAATTTTCTCACGGCCGCTCCTTCCCCGTTGTCCTTTTTATCTTCAGCCACGCGTGACGGAAAATGGTTTCTGTCACGTAAATGTTTGCATGTTTGTGACACTTCGATGCCTTTCACACGTGGAGTGTTCAAGTCCGCAGAGCGAAACGCTCATGTAGCCGCCGCTAGACGTATACCTTTGTCCTCTTAATTTTGTTTACAGGTTATCAGGCTCTGTTGATTCATGAGTCTTGAATTTTTCGACGAACTCCTAACAGAGTTGAGTGACGAAAGTCACCCGTGCACGCTCGGTAAGCTTCGTTCTTCAAAAAGAAGTCCAAAATTACCAAATTTTCTGGTCTCGATCACAACTAGACTTACGACGCTGCGGCTCGGCTTACTTCGAGTTTCACGCAGCGGTTCGTTCATTGCATGACAACGCCAACTCGCGGACATCAATGAAACCTTTCATCGATAGGGCGTATCAAGAAATGAGCCGCTTACCGCCGTCCGAGTCCCTTTGCTGGCGAAGGCTATACACAGACGCGTGCATCTTATATGCTGTATTCAGGGTTTCTGATTCAGTACAGGATGATGCAGCAGCTACAGAAGCTATTGCTATCTTGGATCGCGCTATCATTATAGCCGGCGCTCCTGGCAGACTGGATTCCATCCATCAACTCATCAAAAATATCCAAAAGAACCATCTAACCCTGAAACCATTCAGAGCCTCTTCTGGTCACAGACAACCTCTGACACAAATCTACAACTCCAGCGCCTTTTCCCGTAGTGTTCCTTGTATCCACCCTGCGCCAAATGCCTTCGGGAGGGAGTGGTCACAAAAGCCATTTGTACTCCAAGGTCATGGTTGTGTACAAGGTTGGAAAGCCTTAAGATCATGGGCGTCTATTGACTATCTCCGTTCCGTGGCGGGCCCTGGTCGTATCGTGCCCGTTGAAGTCGGGAAAGACTACAGGACTGAGGAATGGACCCAAAGGCTGATGAGCTGGGACTGTTTTCTGCAGTCCCTCGACTTTCCTGAACACCCAGCTCAACCCCAGAATGAGGTGTTATACCTTGCACAACATAACCTCTTGATGCAATTCCCGGCACTTGAAGGGGACATTGGTATTCCCGAATATGTTTATGCGTGCCCTGATCCCCCGTCTTGTTATCCTGCTTACAAACCTCCGGGAAATGCGGATGGACTGATCATCAATGCATGGCTCGGCCCAAGGGGTACCATTTCCCCGGCCCATACCGTGAGTCCCTTCACGAACAGATGCCCTGTCGATGCACGAGTATACTAATATCTTCCGATAGGACCCCTTCTTTAATTGCTATGGTGAACGACTTCTTTGCGCGCTATTTTACTTGTATATTAAATCTTCTTGTGCTAGCCCAAGTGGTCGGTCGTAAGACCGTCTGGCTCGCACCGCCTGATGTTTCTGATCTGATGTACCCGTTCGACATATCCACATCTGACACTATTGATAAATCTCACAATCCGGCGACCAACATAGCGGAGCCATCGATGTGCAATACATCTCGAGTGGACGTGTTTCCTAATTCCCCGGAGGCAGAGCAAGCATCGCGAGATACTTTCCCTGATTTTTGGAAAGAGGTACCGCAGAAAGCTATGTGCATGACCTTGGCCCCCGGTGATGTACTATTTTTTCCTCCTGGATGGTGGCATGCGATGCGGAGTGAAGAGACGAGTTTTTCAGTTTCGATGTGGTTTTAGTTGTGATTTAAATATGGCGTTGTGTATGTATATCGTAACGTTGATGGTGACCATAATGAGCAATGCGAAAGTCGGAGAATGAGACCCGCTGTGACTTGTCCACTGTGGAAGCGTCGGATAGATCGCGTGGGTGTACAGCATTTATTGGACCGGATGGTACCGACAACTGCCTGGTTCAGAATAATCATTGTTAGGAACAATACATTATTTGTTCGACGCCCTAGGAAGCCCAGCTGACCGTCGACCTTATTCCTCTTGCTTTATCCTCTAAATGTCAGTCTCGGACGCTGACCGTGCTGCTGGGCGCACGTCTCCATTCCCGGGTACTACTAGACATGGCGCTCTATCTCCTTTGCTCTCCACTTCACTAACGGAAGAACACATCGCGGAAGCACTTCGACAGTCATCCGACAATGGCGCTACGCTTGATCTCACACACAGGAACCTGACGGATGTCGGTGAGGATGGCGCTAAACACCTGGCAACCATGGGCAGGAACGACTCCCTCGATGACGAGAGTTCAGTATTCAGGTACGTTGCTGCGACGCGTTGTTACCGCAACTTCACATTACAAACTACTTTAGGATTGCATTGGGGTACAATCGCCTTGCTACACTCCCTACTGCATTTGCCCTACTATCTCGCTTGAGATATTTGAATTTGCAGAACAACAGTTTCACCTCTTTTCCCGATGTGGTGAGTAGCCTTGAAGTTCACGCGTTAAATGGTCGCTGAACATGACGCAGTTGACAGTCATGCCATCCCTAGAGATTCTAGACATCAGTCGAAACAAAATCAAAAGACTACCAAGCCAATCAGGCTCCCTGATCAACCTGAGGGTACGTTTCATGGCCCTGTACTTCCTCTTAGTGCCAAACGTGCTCTTGTTAGGTTTTCTGCCTGTCACGCAATAAAATAACTCGTATCCCGGGGTACTTTACAGACTTTCGTGAACTGGACGTCTTGAAGGTAGACCACAATCCCATAGAGTGGCCGCCGAAGAATGTCATGGGAACGCCAGATGGGGGAAGGGAGTGGATAGCATACATGCAGAAGTGGATAAGAAATAATTCTCGGCCTCGTTTGGATGTGAAACAGCCCAGTGTCGACTCGTTCCTCAGCGCGAATGCTGCTTTGGATAACTCTATGTAAGGATCAAGCCTCTACCATACTTGAATGCCAGCTGACGCACCTACAGCGAGAACCAAATACAGTCCTGGTCTCGCATACAGGAGGATTCAGACCCAGGTGTTACGCCCCATGCCCGTTCCTTCTCTAGCGACTGCCAACTTTTCTTCCCTTCCAGGACCTACAAAACCGGCATCGCCGCGTTTCGACCGCCCGCCGCGTCTACGCCTGGGGATGCTTCCTCCGTTCAAAGTGCCACCTCGATCAGTGACTATCGGAAGCTACCTGCCTACTCCTGCTGAGTCCGTGTCTTCTACAGATGATGACAGTACAGCCGTACCAGAGGGTCCACAGCACGGCCGTAATGCATCATTTACCGGTTCAGCTCGTGATCGCCGTCCAGCACTATTCGGAAAGAAGAGTCTGCCCGATCTCCGTGCAGCCAACATGAATGATGGTGTTAATAAGCAGGCTATCGGGGGGGCAAGCAAAGGAGTCCTCGCACCTGATCTACTGTCGCAGGACGAGTTTTCCATACCCTCCCCTCTTTCACATCGTCAAGACTCATCATCATCTTCCGACGGTTCCTCGCATTTCCAAAGCAGAAAGGCATATGCTCAGACACCTCCTACATCTGCATCTCCAACCTCTGGCGATGTTCCTCGGCCGGTTCCTGAAGTCGAACGCCATGCATACTTCAAACGCCTCTCAGCGCTTCCTTCCACAGCCATCATTAACAATCTCTCGTCCTCCCTACGTTCCCTTGTAGAATGTGCACGGTCGCTGTTCTTCGCTGTTTCACAGGTGTATCAGGCACTTTCACACTACATCACTTACACCAACGACCCACAACTTTCCTCTGTGCTGAAGAAAGTCACCGACCCTGCGTATACTTACATGACGCAGTTGAACGGTGCACTCGATCGGTTTGATGCAATCTGCAAGAAAACAACGCCGCCTCCTTCACTCTGCCGAGCACTTGTGGAGAGTAGTAGAGATACCGCAGCCATGTTTGGTAAAGCTATTGCGATGATGTCACTGCAGTTGAACATTCTTGCGTCTAAAGACGATGATCGATATATGCGGTCATTGGTGCTTATCTTTTACGGTGCCATGGCCGAGATATCGAGTGCGTGGCAGTCGATGGTTCCACATATTGAAGCTATCAAGCCTCACCTTTCGGATCGCCGGCGACACCATGTAGTGAAGCCCCAATCAGTCCCAAATCCCAGTCCCGAGCTTCTTCCTTCTTCAGCACCACCGTCGTACTCCCCGTTCAATGCGCCGCCGCCCCATGGTATTCCAATTGCCAGATCACGGCCTACACAATCACTTGGTAGAACAAGAACCACGCGGCGCCATGCTGGGTCGTTCAGCTCAAAAGATGTGGAGATTGGTAAATCCTTGCCATCGTATGACCTACCAGTGCCATTTGGCGCAGTGGTCAACTCCCCGACGACGACACTTCGAGCGGGACAACGTCATCCGGCACTGCCGCTTTCAGCATCGACATCAAGCTTGACCCCCTCGTTGATGAATTCGAGTATGCCTTGGACGTCATCGCTGTCTGGGCAGCACTCCCGGCAAGCCTCCCAGACATCGTTGGTACCATCAGCTGCGCCTTCATCGCCTTATGTGCCTGTCCGACGCCCGACACTCGAAATACCTCCTTCACGGACGCTCGTCGACAAAGACGCCCTCGACGCGATGGAAGTGGCAGTGAAGGCGGCACCCGCAGTATGGGAGATGCTAAAAGAGATTGTGGACAATTTATCTGAAGGAGCTGAAGAATTCCGTATTTCGCTGCTTAAGGCTAAATCCACCACAGAGCGCCTGCGTACTAATATAAACGCAATGCGGTGCGGAGACCCAGGGGCTGACAGAAAAGGACTCCGCGAGGATGCACACGTGTTCGTCAAGGTGATTCATCCCACTGATTGCCTTGTCTTGGCCTTATTCCTGTGGGGATCCACTTGTCTTTTCAATTTCATTGGGGTCACCATCTGTGATGCTGACTGCCGGGATTTTTTTCTGCAGATTGTGGTCAAATTGTCAAATCTGGTCAAAACGCACGGCACATCTCACGCCGTGTTTTCAGATCTTTTAGGCAAGATGTTGGCATTGACAAATGCCACGCAGGAGTTTGTGATGCTCCTGCATGTCTCATCATTCTCGCCATCTACGCCGCGACCATATTCTCCCTTGACTGCTATCTTGGCGCCATCCGCAGTCGCATTGATCGCCGAGGATGGGCGGCTAGGCGCAAATTTATCTAGAAGCCGCAGTTCCACTCAGCCAAAGGCACTGAAATTGACTGGTCCCATAACAGCCCCTCGGAGCGCTCTTCCAAATCAATCCTTCAATATACCCCGTATGCGGGACACAAGCGACGAGGGCTGAGCCCTAGTGACTTTGATTAATTGTTTTATCCACGACTCATCCTCACGACGCATGACTCATACCTACGGTTATTGTAGCATCATCATACCAATATCTCACATTACATATTCGACTAGTATTGTCTCTTGCTTTTAAAGTTCCATGCCTATATTATGCTGGATCCTACATGAAGGTGATGTGTATGTGAAATAGAGGGGGTCCCAAAGCATAAGATCTATCAGAGCGATAACATAAGGATGCGGATGTAATGGTAAATCGATGTAATAGCATCTTGTTTGCGTGCATGAACGAATCGTCAACTCACCCCAGCTATAATCACCACATGCGCGTCTCCGTCTCACCGCACACCATCGCCTAGCATACGATCGATTTCGGCTCTGATTTCGGCAAGGTTCGCCTTGAGCGCCTTCGCGTCTTCGAACTTGCGATGCGCCATCGCCTCGCCGACAAAGGATTCGAGAAGAGCCTCTTGTTCTAGAAGCGGTTGCAGTGTATGGGCGAGGTCTGAATCGGGGTCCACAAGCGGTGTTTCGAAAGGCACGGGCGACGATGTCGAATCACGCTTCTTAGGCTTGGGCAGGGACTACCCATCGTGCTAGTCAGTTCAGAGTATCGAAGGAAACAGGTTTCATGTACCTGCAATGGGAACATATGCTTCTGCAAAAATAGATTCGCCCTACTGAGGACTGCGAGCTGCACGTGGTTCTGGGAAGATCCTGTATTGCAAGGAATGGCACGTATCCGTTTAGCAAAAGCATCGTATTGAGCAAAGGCATCTAGGAGGCGCTTCCGAGCTGCGGATGCTTCTTTAGTTGGCTGGTCATCATTACTAGATGCAAAGATGTTATCGTTTTAATGTATGCAAATCAGAGCCCAATCGATATGTACCTGAGTGTGAGAAGCAGGTCCTGAAACTGCGGAATCGCATCTTCGATCTCTTTCTCGAGACTAATAAATGCCTATTTCCAAATCAGCATCACCAAGCTTAATAGCCCCAGCAATCAACTTACATCATAAAACCTTACAAACGGCGGCACGCTCGCCATCTCCTGCCAATACTGCTGTCGCGTGAGCACAGGTCTGCAGCTACGGCATATCCTGACGCCGCGGAGAAATTTCTCCTCCTCGCCGGCGCCCGCACGACGCACACCGTAATCGACGCCCTCTCCGACCTCCTCGATACGCCGCGTCTTGGCATCGACGACGAAGAGTACTGAACAGGGGCTCTGGCGCTGCGGAAGCTTGGGAGGAAGACTGCAGATAATGGTACCGCAGAGGCGACAATGGTGTTTACGGTTCGTAAGTGGGTGAAAGGATGCGCTGCAAGAATGTAAGTGAGATTATTATGTTTGAACGGTGGTAGTTTTGGAGACGTAGATATAAAAAGGAAGACATACGTGCATAGAGGACATTTAGATACGGCGGCATCATCCTGCCAAGGTGTTATCCGCTGCTCTGCAGCTGGAAAAGAAAATGTTTTAGTCAATACCCAGTTCAACGAAATGAGTAATGCCATATACCTCGAGTATCACCGTTGGAGCCCTGTATCATTTGGCTTTGCAATACCCCTTTCCACAGTTCACCAGCATCCATATTCTTAAGGTCGAGATTAAAAAACGACGAAGCCCTCCTCTTCTCTACTCCTCTTCCATTAACACTGACCTCATCTTTCCTCACATTCACGCCCTTCTCAACAGAATTTTCCACAGGGAAATGCAGAGCGATAAGCTTTTCGAGCCTGCGTTCTAGCTTTGTGCGTTCCATCCGCCCCTCGTCGGCACGTTTCTTCCGATATTCAGCAAATTCATCGGTACGGGGCCGATACACACCCTTGGGCTGAAAGCCTGGACGGTAGGGCACTGCAGACCGCGCAGGGGTGGATGTACGTGTGTGTGCAGAAGAATATGCAGGTGTAGATGAGGTGGAGGGGAGGGACGGAGTTGATGCTATGGGAGAGGCCGAACCTGAGGCAGTTGCTGATACTGGGGCTGATGTAGAAGCTGCCGGTAGAGGTGCTGGTGTGGGTGTAGGTGAATAGATTTTCGGTGGCAGGGGTGCGCCCATCGAAGACGAGCGCGGGGGTGGACTGATCATGTTTTGAGGAAAAGGCGCGTTTTCTCTTCGATGTACAACTGGCGGAGGTAGTTTACCACTATCGGATACCACTGATGTAACTGAGGTGATACGGCTGTGCATCACGGGCGAATGCGGTGCATCGAGTTGACGACTGGATGTCGACGGTGTTGGTGAATGGGTGATGGGTGGGCGGAGAGGCGAAGCGAGCGGGGATTTGGCAGCGGGTGGACGGAGGCGCCTGAACCTGGATGGTTTTGGAGAAGCAGCAGGCAGGTTTGCTATGGAGGATGGAGGAGATGAAATTGGTAGTTCGATTTCTTTGTCTTTTCCGTTTGTATGTGGACCTGGCTCCTCGTAGGACACGGGGGCATGGGCCGGATCTGGCAGCGCAATATCAATGCTTGCTGGGGAAGGCAACTCGGTACTAGTTGGTGAGGAAGGAAGGTCCCTCGAATGTACGATATCGACGCTGGGTGCTCGTGTCTTGTCTGTTACAACTGTGACGACATTTGGATACTCTGTGGAGACTGTCAGAACCTTCTCAGATTCATAATATTCGTGTGGACGAGTGAACGTAGGAGCCGGAATAGAAGGGACGATAGATGTGATGCTCGATGGGCGGGACATGGGCGGCGGGGAGATATTAGGAACTAGTTGAATAGATGAGACTGCTCGGGAGTGACGTTTCGACTTTTACATTTAAATGAGAATGAATGAGAATTTAAAATGATCAACGCACTTTGTAGGCCTGATACGGGACTGGTGGATCCATAACTCAGCTGAGCAATTAAATATACAAAATGTCTGTAAAGTAACTTGTAGTAAGTCAGTAGACACGTTGTGCGTCCAAGTAGCGTGGACACAAGATGGTGCGCAGGAAAACCCAAAACGCCCGTCGCAATGATAACCAAAATCAGAATCGTGAGCCCGTCAGGGCACTGGTTGTGCAGCGTGAGCGCCTTCTCACCTTTACAACAACCGCTGCGGCAGGCGCCTCACAGCAGCCTTGCATTAAGAGGCATTACATAATCGGTAATTATTACTTACATAAATCAGATGTTAGCTTGGCTACATCTACATCACGAATAGACAGTTCAACTACCCATTATCAGCGGGGCAACATATATAGTGCTACATACTACAAGGAATGAGCAGCCCATACAATACACCAAAATTGAAAGATTTGTGATAAGATACATCTCATAATGTCGGCCTCATGCCAAGAATATGCCAGCCGCTGCACCCACAAGACCAACTAAGACGCTTGTCCCACGATCATTCATCTTCACCACACCACCTGACTTCGTCTGTGTGGCTTGCGCTCCTGCACTCGTGGTCGAGGATGAGGTCCCGTTGAGCCGGATTGCTTGCGCCTTGAATGCAGCAAAGTTGTTGGCTCCGGACTCCACCGCGTTCACAGAGAACACCATGCCTTGCCCGCAGTGTCCAGTTTGTTTACAATATACCCAGATTGGTGCAGTCTAAGGCACTCAATGTCAGTACAGAAGGTCATACGATGTCAAGTTCCTTACATCATTGATTTGGACCGTATACGTCGGGAATGTTGTCGCACTAGATGCAACAGCCATGCTAACAGCGCTGTCAGTCTCTCACATCG
Organism: Suillus cothurnatus; assembly: GCA_016758765.1. Classification (NCBI taxonomy): domain Eukaryota; kingdom Fungi; phylum Basidiomycota; class Agaricomycetes; order Boletales; family Suillaceae; genus Suillus; species Suillus cothurnatus. The sequence continues at coordinate 280,504 of JABBWL010000052.1, read as the reverse complement.
CTTAACCAACAAAAACACTTACAACCCAGAATCAAACCCAACTTGTCCACTCGTAGATGTGAGAGTAAGCGCGCGGCACGGATCCGCAAACGTGCTCTGCGTTGCAGTGTGATTTTTTTGCATGAATTGGAACGTCACCGTGTCTCCGATCTGTGCAGTGATATTCGACGGCGTGTACGTCAGGGTCGAGCCGCCAACAATAACTTTATGATCCGTGCTTGTTGCGCTTGTTGGTGCCGAACTGCCTGGGAATGAACCGTAGGTTGTAGTCACAGTTTTCCCGCCTCCAGTGATAGTCGCGGTTGCAGTGATGGCCCCAGTGGGACTGGTCGCAGTTGCAGTCGTTAAACCGGACGAGGATGAGGAGGTCGTGGTATTGCCCATGGCCGCTGCTTGAAATGCAGCAAACTGGGTACCTGGGTTGATGGCAAAGACCATGCCCTGTTGGCAGTGATTACCTTGCTTGCAGTACACCCAAACTGGGTTCATGTCCTGCACCGTGAACTGCGCTGCAGGGAACGGGCCGTCGGTGTTACTGGCTGATACTGGCATGCTATGCACGCCAATGTCAGTCTAAATATATATAACTACATGTTCGTGCTTACAAGCCAGAGTCGAATCCATTGGGCGCCCGCACACATGGCTGGGCTAAAGTAGATTGGGAAGCCGTATGATTGGATTGTTTAAAAGTGAAGATGATGGTATCTCCAGGATTTGCATTCTTCACTTAATGAGTATTGAATACCATGAAATTGACTGCAGACGTACAACAAACTGGGGATCATATCTTAGTGGTCCTCCACCAACAGTAACGTTAAACTGGGCGGCCTGCGCCAATGACACTACACCCAAGGCCAAGAATAAGCTCGAGAACATCGTGATTGGTCAAGTCTGAATGTTTTGAAGTGTCGCAGAAATAGAATGAGGCTTCAAGCCCTAAAGTTGAAGACGCACAGCGACGAGGGTCAGAAGTAAAGGTCAAGACAGAAAAACTAAAACAGCAAACAACAACACGAACAGCTGAAAGTCTTTTATGTGCGGCATTAATGCCACAATGTCAAGGACCACAAAAAAAAAGAGGACAAGAAAAGTATGGAGAACGATCGAATCCCGTTATGGAAGGTGAACAATGGTCATTGCCATGCGACCGATCATCAATCATCCAGCATTGCCTTTTTTGGCGAAACCATTGTACACCGCGGTAGTAACGTCCTGAGTGTTTACGAGCCAATGTCGAACGTTGAACGTTAAACTCATATGTACAATGCTACGAAGGAAAATTTCAGGCTAGGGTGCAACATCCCACAAGTCTTCAGCATAATGTTCCCTGAAGAATAACCCCCATTCCCTGATTACAGGCTGAAAAAGAGGAACCAGAGGTGTGGTATAGCAGATGGCATCCAATTCATGTAGATCTTCCGATTGCCAGTCAGACTAGAGTCAGGTGAAACTATTGCTCTTCAGAACCATAGGTAACTAGACATGATACATTATTTGTACAAACTCGATGGCTATAACTCAGAAATCGCGGCAGCAGGTCCAGCAGTCACCAGTCTCGTAGGCGTACCACCCTTCTGGGCACACAGGTTCCTCATGAAGGCATATAAATTGACAGATTGGCAGGTCACTTTCAGTGGTGCCATCAGTAGCAGCCTTCACCCCAGCGACAGCGGCGAGAATGGCAAGGATGGCGAACTGAATAGACTTCATGGTATCTAGTATGCGAGCTTGTTTAGTGATGGTCATCAGTGCGAGGACATCACACACCAACAAAAGTTTGAATGTGTGGTTGAGTACGCAAGGGGGTTATATATAGCAACTTGATGTGCAGGAAAAGCTGCAGTGTGACGTCAATTGAGTGAAACAGATACAGCCGCGGTGGCAAGGCCACTCACCAAAAGATTCAAGGTGTTTGTGCTGAGGACTTTTGGATACGACCGCGTTCAATTTATATTTCTTGCTGTTAGCATAGCATATGATGGAATTTGCTATGATGCTTCACCGGCAACTGCGCCACAGAGACTAGTACAGAACTCTGAGCACGCTGAACCAATCGTTTCAATGTAATTACGAAACCCCTACTCGCTACCGAATTGCCGTACATACTTGAATAACGTGTACTCACAGAATGGAATGAAAGTTTGAACTTATCACGTTGGAGATCGAATTCGAAATAGGACATCTGGCTGGTACCCTGTTATCAGTTGAATCTTGCTCGGCTCCAACTTCGAAACGAGAGCCGAGGCTTATAGCATCCTGTTATCAGTTGGATCTCTCTCAGTTCCTTCAAACAGCTTTAAACCTTGAGCCAACAAAGTCCTGGAAGACACCTTCACGACATTAATATTCACAATGAAAAGACCCCTAGAAACTTTGACCATCAGGCATTTGGAATTCCAAGGAGTCTGAAGGCTGGAGTAACGCCCAGACAGAGTCTGAAATAGTATTAGCGGATGGAAGACTGACTGAAGTATGACAAAGACTTAGTACTTAGCTAGCAGTTTTACCTGATCGTAATTGCGAATCAGGAATAGCGGTATCGGTGCTTTGAGTTTCATATCTCACGTGATTGCACAGCATGACGTTTATGTCAGGTGACTAACTGATTATCCTCATCGCGCAGGACCAACAAGAAGGTCATCTACATCGCGAGGCTCGGTGAAGCTGTGTGTCTCTTGATGGGAATGGCAGCAGTAGTGGAAGAGGCTCACTCAACTTCCAGAAGCAGATTGAGAATTCAAAGCAGCCGAAGTAAGAATAGTGTTTAAACCATCGACGCCGGGGCCTGTATTTTTCGTAATAAACAAGCATGCTGCTTGGCACAGACAAGCAGTTGCATTTTTGTGGCGCTTGATAAGATAGCTCGGTAAGTTTTCGCCACAATATTTGAATTTCCAATAGTGATGATTCAAGCTGTTGTCAGCTCCTCGCAGGCAGTGATTAGGGATGCAAGGGGGCGCTCTACAGCATGCACCATCTTACTTTAGGGCATCGGGACTCGGTATCCCACAACAAGTACTACCCAAAAGGTAATTGCAAATCAAATGGACAGTTATATTGTCAGATGACCCTTTTCAAATTCGATTTACAACGTGACAAGTTCCATTCCATTCAGTGCGTACACGTTATGTATGCTCGTAAATTCGGTAGCGAGTAGAAGTTTTATAATTACATTGGAACGGTGAGTTGGTTGAGAGTTCCGTTCTAGTACTAGTCTTGCAAATTCACTCGGAAGTACAAACATTGCCTCTGGCGCAGTTGCCGGTTAAGCATCATGGCGAATTTCATGATACTGCGCTAACGGCAAGAAGTATAAATTGAACGCGGTCGTATCCAAAAGTCCTCAGCACAAACACCTTGAATCTTTTGGTGAGTGGCCTTGCCACCGCGGCTGTATCTGTTTCACTCAATTGACGTCACTGCAGCTTTTCCTGCACATCAAGCTGCTATATATAGCCCCCTTGCGTACTCAACCGCACATTCAAACTTTTGTCGGTGTGTGGTGTCCTCGTACTGATGACCATCACTAAACAAGCTCGCATACTAGATACCATGAAGCCTATTCAGTTCGCCATCCTTGCCATTCTCGCTGCTGTCGCTGGGGTGAAGGCTGCTACAACTGATGAGACTATTGAAATCTGTCAAAAGATATGCCATGATGAGGAACCTGTGTGCGCAGAAGGGTGGTATCCCGTCAAGATGGGTGTCTGCTGGACCTGCTGCACTGAGATCTAGCCATCGAGTTTGTACAGATAATGAATGTATCACGTCTAGTCACCTATGGTTCTGAAGAGCAACGATATTTTCAGCTGACTCTAGTCTGTGGCCATGCAGTCACGGTGAGGCTGGCGATTGTACACGCTAAACCAAGCGGATGTAAGACATGACGTTGAATTAACCATTTGCCTCCGTTCGCCCTCTCATATTTGAGAGCCTGGTTATCATGAGCGACCGTTCGAAGCACGGGATAATATTGTGTGTCTGTCGTAGGAGCTGGCTGACAAGGATTGGATATATAGCTCAGACTAACCTGATTAATACTATGAGCCAAGTATTATTGCAATCATCTAAATCATGTTCCAAATGCGCGCAGAATTCATGCTTGCACTGGCAAGTGGCAGTCAACAATGAATTAATAACCAAGTGCACAAAAAAGAGACCAGCCTATGTTTTCAAGCAAAGTCGACCATCGATGCGCTTGTAATATCCGGGTGTACCTGTAATAGCCGTGTCAGACTGTCATCAACAAATAAATAAATACCACAATTTCACAAAGGACAGGTGGCCCTTCCCGTGTCCAATTGGAAGTTGGAACGAGGAAAGAAACAATAAATATCATGGCACTACTTCAGCTGATATGCTCACCTGATCTTATGCCAGCACCACGATCACCCACATAGGATGAAAGATGTTGACATACGTTTACGATTCGTTACTACATCACTGGTCACCTTATTAACAGGACCTTATATATACAGATTACACATGTACATTCCTCGAAACCTCGTATTCGAACTGGCGTACTCACCGACAGAGCTGATAAGGGACTTGCCTAGAATATGTGGGGGAAAAGTAACGACGGTGTTCTCAATCGTAAGTTGCATTGACAAGTGCAAAGACAATGAAGCAACAAGGCAATCATTTCACTAAACGCCCAGACTGAACAGATCGCATCTGTATAGAAGTTCGTCGATAATCATTTTAGCAAAGCACAGGTGTTCAGACCTAGAACTATAACAAACAGAATCCTAAACTCAGCTACACGTCACGATAGAAGTCTGCGGTAAGTACGCCAGGTCAAGCTTATCGACTCGAAGCTCCGAAGAGGTCTTGACAGGCCTGCAACTCACCAGGTGTGAACCGTGAGAAGCTGTGGAAGGGAGGAGACGCGTCGAGAGTAGGGGAGGGTGCAGAGATGATCGCTTTCTCTCATCTTAGGGTGGCATTGGTCTCTAGCATTAAAACAAGAGGTTGTGAGGAGAGAAGGAGGCGAACACATTGAGCGCACTTGTAAAGGTTGTGGTGAGAAGCGTGATAGCAATAGGTATTAGATCGCGGTTGCTGTTGTAAGGCAGTGACAGCAGGTTGATGGAATGGTAAAAATGCGGAGAATGGCAGTAGGGTGTTGGGAGGGTGCGGCAGGGTGACAGAACCCATATGTAGGCGCGTGAGGCAGCAAGAATACCGAAAGCGGCAAATATCTGCATGTGCCAGGGGGTGCATTTAGGCACAAGAATGGTATAGCAGAGTGTATGGGTATGCAGCGATGTGTCCAAGGGTCTTGGAAGCGTTGTTTTTGGGGCATCAGGTAGCGGGCGGGTGTGAAAAGCGAAAAGTGCAGTTCGAGCACGTTGGAAAGGGTACATCTGGGTACAGGAAATGTGGGAGGGTACGGAAAGCTGTAGTTGGGAAGCATACAGCAAATGGCAGCGGAACGTTTTGGTAACAGAAAGTACTATTATGAAGTTGCAGCGTGTATGTGCAATCTACTAGTAAGCGTAATCTAAGCCCAGCGCAATTGCCCAAAGCGTCGTTTGAAAGAATTGCAGAAAATTCATTCAAGCAAAGTTTAGACTTCTGCGGAAATTTTCACACTGCATAATTTTGTGTTTTTGTCACCTAGAATTGTTTAGATTTCTATCAATTTCGTTTGGTAGTACTTAGACCTTTATCTACGCGTACCTACCTCCTTCAAGTTGTCGATTTTCACTGGGCAACGTTGAATATCCAACAAGGTTGAGTAGAGTATAAGGGTCTTTTCATTGTGAATCTTAATGTCGTGAAGGTGTCTGGACTTTGTTGGCTCGAGGTTTGAAGTTACTCGAAGGGACTAAGAGATCCAACTGATAACAGGATGCCATAAACTCGCTCGGCACTCGTTTCGAAGTTGTTTGAAGGTAGCCGAGTAAGATCCGACTGATAACAGGGTCACACTGGCAGATGACCTATTTTGAATTCGATTTGCAACGTGACAAGTTCCATTCCATTCAGTGAGTACACGTTATGTATGGTAGCGAGTAGAGGTTTTGTAATTACATTGGAACAGTGAGCCGGCTCGGTGTGTTCAGAGTTCCGTACTAGTCTTGCAATTTCACTCGGAAGTACAAACATTACCTCTGGCGCAGTTGCCGCTTAAGCATCATAGCGAATTTCATCATGCTACGCCAACAGCAAGATATATAAATTGAACGCGGTTGTATCCAAAAGTCCTCAGCACAAACACCTTGAATCTTTTGGTGAGTGGCCTTGCCACCGCAGCTGTATCTGTTTCACTCAATTGACGTCACACTGCAGCTTTTCCTGCACTTCAAGTTGCTATATATAGCCCCCTTGCGTACTCAACCGCACATTCGAACTTTTGTCGGTGTGTGGTGTCCTCGCACTGATGACCATCACTAAACAAGCTCGCATACTAGATACCATGAAGCCTATTCAGTTCGCCATCCTTGCCATTCTCGCCGCTGTCGCTGGGGTGAAGGCTGCTACTGATGGCACCACTGAAAGTGACCTGCCAATCTGTCAATTTATATGCCTTCCTGAGGAACCCGTGTGCCCAGAAGGGTGGTATGCCTTCGAGACTGGTGACTGCTGGACCTGCTGCCGCGACTTCTGAGTTATAGCCATCGAGTTTGTACAGATAATGTATCATGTCTAGTCACCTATGGTTCTGAAGAGCAACAATTTCACTTGACTCTAGTCTGTGGCCATGCAGTGAGGTTGGCGATTGTACACGGGGGGCTATGGCATGTCCGGGTGGAGCTGTATGTCATTGGGTGAAATAGACACGACGTTAGTACCTGCGGGTGCCGCTTACTATTAACAAAGTGTTGTCAGAGTCTTGAGAATTTCCAGACTTGACTTATATTGCTCACTGTTAGCGCTGGATGATAGAACTCATGAAATTCGCCATGTCAGCTAGCGACAGCATAAAGCAGTGCCATTGCTCCGATTTGACAGGAAACAACCAAGTTAGATCATAGGGAGCTGGCGCGATTGACAGTAGAGAACAACCTGCACGATTACTAACTTACTGTAGAGAATACAAAGGGTGCCGGGAGGGCCCCAGGTGACAGAAACCATATTTCAGCAGGAAAATACCGAAGGCGGCAAGAATCTGCATATGCCAGGGGGCATTTGGGCACAAGAATATGGCAGAGTGTATGGCTGTGCAGCGATGTGTCCAAGGGTCTTGGAAGCGTTGTTTGCTTGGGCACTAGGCAGCGGGCGGGTGTGGAAAGCGAAAAGTCCAGTTCGAGTATGTTGGAAATGGTACATCTGGGTACAGGAGATGTAGGAGGGTACGGAAAGCTGTACTCGGGAGGCATACAGCAAACGGCAGCGGAAAGTTTTGGTTGGTAACAGAAAGTACTTGTTGGTTATTGCAGTGGCAAGCAAAAGTAGCAGGGGAAGGTACGACTATGAAGGCAGCCCAGGTAGGTTAGTAGGGAGGTTAAATACAGGCTTACTTAGGCTTGCACTTTTCTGGTGTCTCTGAGATCTCACCGCTGCTATTCTCTCAGCTTCTAACACCTGTTTGCCTCATCAAGTCCCTCACTCTATTTTTTGACATGGTCCTGCATGATGGTTTCTCGTTGGCACTTGCTATTGTATTCTAGGCTGCTGGTGTTGAGGAGGGGCGGCAGAAAGATGTCAGAGAGTGCGAGACGGTAGCAGGAAGGCTAGGACCAATGGTGCTGGACGTGAAAAATGATGGGAGTGATGTGCTGAACTTCATGGTACAACTGAGGTGACATAGAACAAAAAAGTGATCGATGATCATGCAGATAAAACAATACAGCTCATTGGTGAACTCGGGACCAGCGACTTGTGGTGCTAGAAGTGGAAAATCGATGTAGTAAATTTGGGACCAGGCAGGTCTGAGTCGGTGGTCGTTCGACTGCAGAGTCACTTTGGATTCTGAACGTTGCTGTCAACGCTTGTTATAGAACTCATACAATGCTACCGTAACGAGTCCGCTGTCATACCAAATACAGGCAAGTGTACAACATCAAATCTCGAGTCCAATAAATATCCACGACGTGTGATAGAGCATGATCAAAAAGCATGAACAGTGTCCACAGGTGAACTTCCGCAATAACTTATATGAAGAGGAATCAAGTCCTTTGCAAAACTTGGCGGCATGCACATGTATCACCTTATAAACTCGGAGTAAAATATTTCACGAGGAATAATCCCCACTTCCTTATCACAGGTTTGATGATATCTTCCCATTCCCTCCCAAAGAACTCACCTTCCTTGACGAGCGTGAATGAGAAAATTTCCTGGTGTTTCGTCCCATCTGTAGATTCACAAACTTTAGCTCCTGCCCTGCAACCACTCAGTAGATATGACTTACTACACTCGCGGCAGGGTTTGGGTTTAGCCTTTGGCAGACGTGGGATGTCCGAAAAGTGGACATCAGGAAAATTGGGATGCAGATAAGGAGCATGTGTTGCCAGATCCTTGAGCTCGATATGCACCAACCGTTCGAGTTGTTCAGCCATCGGACCCTTGTCGCCCTGGCGGTTATTTCCAATGAGCTCTTGTATCAACATCTCGTCATCGTCTTTAGCTTCGATTATGGTCCGAGGCCACCACCCGCGAACATCTTTTATGGAAGAACGACATTTGTCCTTCCATTCTGTATGGCGTTTCTTGACATCGTTGCTGTACCCAATCTTTAATGAGAGCTTTCCCTCGATCTCAGGGTCTTGTCAAGGGCTCAGCTTGCAGGTCAATGTTTTATGATGGGTCAAGGGAAACCTACCGAACACGTTCAGGGCATATACATAGCCTGGTATCCTGAACCTTTCCGAGATCTCTCTTGTGATGGCTTTCCGGAGTTGCTGCTGAGTATCGGGTTGCAGATATTCAGGAATATAGTCTGTTGAATATTCGAAGAGGTCTAACGAAATCGGCAATAATCACTTTACCACAAAAGCGGACAAAAACCTCGTCCTGACTGACTGGCTGCACCTTGAACCCCTGGTTATCAACGTGTGTCACAATCCCTACTCGAGCTGGAATATGGTAACGACAATAAATTGGTTGGGGAGAATCCTTGGTAAGTTGCCCAGGTGCAATCGAGACCCGCTGTTGACATCGACGTCCTTCTGACTTGGATTTGGCAGTGCATTGTGCTGTTGATCGGATGGTAGGTGTGGTGGGAATGGTGGTATTATTGCTTTGAGATTGGTGCTGATGGATCGTCGGATTCGGTGCGGTGGGTGTGGTACGAATAATAGTACTTTGAGATTTATGCTGATGGCAGTATTGAGCCGGAGGTTTGACTGAACGTCGGCACTGAATACCACGTAGTGTGAGCCCATGGCATTGCGAATTCACATTTGTCGTCGACTTCGGTGTGGGGGGTGTAGTAGGGGTATTAGTACGTTGGGATTCATGCTGATGGCAGTATTGAGCCGGAGGCTTGATCGTATGTCGGCACTGAGTTCCATGCAGTGTGAGTCCATGGCATTGCGAATTTGTATCTTTTGTCGGCTTTGTATAGGTATCTTGGGGTTGACATCGCTGCGAACCTCTCACATTCACAGATGAATTAGAAGGAGGGTCGGCCGTATCCTGCTCAATATGGTAGATGCAATAACAATTAGGGGCTTTAACCGATTTAAGGCATCGACGTCTCGTCTTCTTGGTAATGCCAAGGCATTGTGTCGTAGCTGGCTCCGATTTCGTGATGTTTTGAATGACTTCCGTGTGGTGTTCGGAACTTGTCGTACAACTTGAGGTCAGAAATTTCTAAAGGCCGAGAAATAATACTCACATTTCGGAGATTTCCACCACAGTCGAGACGATTTCTAGAGAGAGACTTGAGTCCGATTTATCTGTCGGCTCTTCCTTATGACTGACGGGTATGGGTCTTGGTTTACTGAGACGCGGAGGCGTGTTGTCGGGGGTCAAAAGCCCCGTCAGAGGCAGAAAAGGAATAGTAATTAACTGGTCGCTAGACCATTCAGATGGGTTTCCTGAGACAGTCAGCAATTTCGTGTCCTTTGGAACGTCAGGACGTCGGACAGGGGTACGAGGCGGAGAGGTGAAACGAAATCCAAGGGAGTTGGGTCGTGACCGAGAGTCCGGAGTCGCGAGAGGCGTTACCAGCCCTAGGACTTGGTTGTTGCGGTGCGGTGTCGAAGGAATGTTCCCAGCTAATGGCGTCACACTAGTGGTCTTTGGCATAATGACCACATTATCGTGATCGTCATCTTCCAGAGCACTTGTCCGGCAGTGTCCCTGGTAGCGACTTGTAGCCATAGCAGGATGGTGGGGCGAGAAGAATTAGAGGCGTGGTGTAACCACATAGGTATCATCCATAAGAAATAAATACCTGGAAAGATAGTTGCATTCACCATCTCGTTGGATATCGGGACTAGGAGGGCCATAAGATATCTCGGCAGTGATGGCCTGACTGCCTAATCCCATGCCAACACCGCGAATTCCTCGCACAGGATGAGAAACGATAGCTCAGATCAGACAGAAAATGGCAGTCTGGTACTGAGAACAAAAAGGAATCTTTGCGACTGATTTCTCATGCTATCCGGACTCCTGATAGACAGATGGAGTCCGATGGACGGATAGCACATGTTCGTTTCTCGTGATCCTGTATTCAAGTTGACTGACCCACTGACAATGTCAATAATTCAATAATTTCATTTTCCAGGAACAAGCCTGCAGAACCCACTGGCACTGAGTGCAAGGATATAGTGTAAAGCAGGGAGGCAGACTCTAAACCTCCAAAATGGTAGGTTATCTAGAAGTTTAACGAACAGTCATGTCAGTCTCAAACCTAGAATTATATTGTCGCAAGGGGAATGCCAACCTTAGCAACACGCAATGATGATCACAATGGAATTAATATCAGGCTGTGGTGCGCCAGGTCAAGGTCCGAACAAAAGTCAACTGACGGTTTTGTACCTCCTGGTGCCTCCAGATAATACCCGAACTGGTCAGTCAGCGCCGCACAAAGAACACGTTACGAGCTATCACAGAGAACATGGAGCATTCGTGTAGAAGCTAAGCAAAATCAAGACTCCCACTGGGGCTGATGGGGCCGCTGTCAGAGTGTACCTCGGAAAAGCCCGACACCATGAGTCAGACTTGATGCTCAAATGATCTCCGCATCCATCACGGGTCGACATTATCCATGTTGTAATCGAGGTATTGAAGACGGCATCGCCTGCTGTAAATGTAGCACATGTTACACATACAGTGATTTGGGAACAATTACTACACACCCGAATGCACCTGTAAGCTACTTCCCTTGTTTCCTTCTTAGTAAAGAGGACAAACGGGTGTCTACGCCAAACAATGAGCTCGATACTTAGTAGGTGGTATCTTTTCTTTATCCCTCTGTTCTTTGCACGTTCTATACTAGCACTCGACGACAACCGCCATAGTCACTCTCAACAAGCGTCTGTGACTGAACATTGAACTTGAGCTGGCCATCATCATTTGCCAGGTGGTACATATTTCTTATTACCTCTATGCTGAAGTCATGACCGTTGAAATAGGTATAGCAGTCGAGGATGTATTAGTAACACCCTTAGCTACGTACGTCCGAGAGTTCTGGCGAGGTTCCAGAAGGAAAGAGCAAAGTGGATTGCAGTGACACTAGTGTTGTTACTAACCCGGGTTACTACACACACAATCTAGTAGGGTAGGTCCTATTAATATTCACAGCCTGGTTTTTTTATCCCTCGAGGAAAGATCCCTTTTAATGGCATTTCGAAGTTTCAGATGCAGGTACTTCAAGTTAGGTATCAATCTTACCGAACGCTGAAAATGGTCTGGCGGGATCGGCAACAAACGCATTACTGGAAATGCGAGCAGAAAGCTCTTTCGATGTCGACGTGTATCACAGTTCCACCTGGATGGACACGACGAAAGATCAGTTAAGAAGAATCCTTTGAGTTGTTCGGGGGCAGTCGAGTCCCGCTTTCGACATTGGCGTCCTTTTTATTTGAATACGGCACTACATTGCGCTATTTTCCAGACGTCGGTTGGGGTGTTGTTACATTGGGATCGATGCTGAAGCTTAAGCACTGATGGTACACGCTGACTTGTACAAACAACCAGCCAAGTAAATAACTGTCAATAAGTTAAAAACAAGTTTTAATATTCGAAAAAAGTTCCGCCAAGAAATGTGTCAATTTACTTATGATCGTCATCGGCTTCGGTGCTATAGGTATGGTAGGAATATTAGTACTTTGGGATACATGGTGATAGCAGTATTGAGCTGGAGGTTTGACTGAACGTCCGCACTGAATTCCACGTAGTGTGAGTCCATGGCATTGCCAAGTCACATTCATCAGCTTCGGTGTGATGGGCATGGTAGGGGTATAAGTACTTTGGGATTTATGCTGATAGCAGTATTGAGCCGGAGGTTTGATTAAACGTCGGCACTGAATTCCACGTAGTGTGAGCCCATGGCATTGCAAAGTCACATTTGTCGTCAGCTTTGGTGCGATGGGTATGGTAGGGATATAAGTACTTTGGGATTCATGCTGATAGCAGTATTTAGCCGGAGGTTTAACTGAACGTGCGCACTGAATCCCACGTAGTGTGAGTCCATGGCACCGCGAGTTCACTTCTATTATCAATGGCGGTACGATGGGAGTGATAGAGGTGTCATTGCTTTGGTATTCATGCTGATAATGATATTGAACTGGAGATTTGACCGGAAGACGGCACTGAATGCCATGCAGTGTGGGTCCATGGTACTGTGGATTTACTTCCGTCGCCAGCTGTGGTGGAATGGGTACGGTACGAGGAAGATGGCGCTGAATGCCACACAGTGCGAGTCCATGGCATTGCGAATTTGCGTCTGTTGTTGGCTTTATAGCGGTATCCTGGGATTGACGGCGTTGCAGATCTCTCACATTCGCGGATGAATTAGAAGGATCGGTATCCTGGTCAACATGGTGGATGCAATAACAATCAGGATCTTGGACCGATTCAATGCATTGACATTTCGTCTTATTGGTAATGTCATTGCATTGTCTCATAACTGGCTCCGATTTCGTGGTGTTCTGAATAACCTCCGAGTGATGTTCAGAACTTGTCATGCGATTTGAGATCAGAAATTTCTAAAGGCCGAGAAATAAGACTCACGTGTCCGAGACTCCCACCACAGTCGAGGTGATTTCTAGAGAGAGGCTCGACTCCGATTTGTCTGTCGTCTCTTCCTTATGACTGACAGGTACAGGTCTTGGTTTACTACGACGCGGAGGCGTGTTGTCGGGCGTCAAAAGCCCTGCCAGAGGCGCCAAAGGAATGATAGTTGACTGGTCGCTAAACCATTCAGACGGGTTTTCTGAGACGGTCAGCGGCTCTGTGTCCTTTGGGACGTCGGGACGTCGAATAGGGGTAGAAGGTGGAGAGGTGGAACGAATGTCAGAGTTGGGCTTTGACTGAGAGTCTGGGGGCGTTACTAGCCCAAGGACTCGGCTGATGCGGGGTGGTGTCGAAGGAACCTTCCCAGCTAATGGTGTCACACTAGTGGTCTTTGGCATAATGACCACATCATCGTGATCGTCATCTTCCAGAGTACTTGTCCGGCAGTGTCCCTGGTAGCGACTTGTAGCCATGGCGGGATGGCGGGGCGAGAAGAAAAATAATTAGAGGCGTGGAGTAACTACATAGTGTCATCCATAATAAATAAATACCTAGAAGGATTGATGCCTTCCCGCGTCTCGTTGGATATCGAGACTCGGGAGGTCATAAGATATCTTGGCAGTGATGATATGCCTGAATTCCATGCCAACACCGCAAATTCCTCGCACAGGACGAAGTATAAAGTTTTGAAGAAATGATAGACCAGGTCGGAAACAAAATGGCGACCCGTTACTAAGAACAAAAAGGAACCTTTACGACTAATTTCTCATGCTATCCAGACTTCTGATAGACAGCTAGCACATGTCCGTTTCTGGTGATCCTGTCTTCAAGTCGGCTGACATCGACAATCACAATAATTCAGTGATTTCATTTGTCAAAAACAAGCAAAGAAGCGAGCACCGTCCGAGTCGGTGAGCCCATTCACAAGCTGTGTCGCTGAGTGCAAGGACATAATGGTGGAGCAAGAAGGTTGACATGGACACCATATCCAAAACGGTAGGTCATCTAGAAAGAGTCATCATGATGTTAGCGAGACTTGAACCTAGAATTATATCGTCACAAAGGGAATGCCAACCTCAGCTACACGCTACGCTGATCACAATCGAAGTCCGTGGCGTGCCAGATCAAGGTCCGAACAGGAGTCAGATTGACAGTTCTGGGGTGCCTCCAGATCATCGTGCCCAAACTGGCAAATCGGCACCGCACAATGGACGCGTTGTGAGCTTCCAGAGAATAGGGAACATTCGTACAGAAGGTCTACCCCCAGATTGATGCGGCCGCTGTCAATATGTCAGATATGGCGGAAAAGCATGTCAGACTTGATGATTATATTAAACGATTTCTACCACAGGTCATGTCGTAAATGAGACCTGGGGCCTTGAGGACGGCATCACCTGCTGTAAGTTTAAGTAACGCATGAACCACGCATACAGTGATTTGGGAACAATTACATATGCACTATTATTTCAAACACTGATAAGCTGCACAATTGCATGCCAAAATTTTCTCGATCACTCGCCTTTAGAGTTTACCTAACGCAAGTCCAAGACTGTTGTGACGAGTATTTGTTGCGGCAGTACTAGTGTTTCATTGTCACCATTGGAGTCATCCCACAGCATCGACAGGCGTGATGAGCGCTGTCAGAATTGCAAAGTCCTTCGAGAGTTAAACTATTACCGACGCAAGAAGCTCGGATGTAAAGCATGTCATTCTGGGGTTTGGACCGTGAATATCAGGGTATAAGGCTTCCTTCCCATTGGCTCCCTCTGAAGGCGATAGTGTTGCACATGACAGCTCAAGTATAGTATTCCGATACGAATTTGCCCCATTTCTCGATGACGGGTTTCACGAGAAGTTCCCACTCTCGCCCCTTGTAGCGTCCCTTCTCAGGACGTGGAAATGCAAATATTTCCCTGTGCATAGCACCACCTGGACCCAGCGTCAAAAATCCTACATTTTTGGCATAAAAAATATGACGATTGCTCACAATCAAGACAGGGCTTCATCGTAGCTTTCTTCGGCGACCCAGAGGTAGAAGGAGAGGTGTCTGAATTGTCGACTTTCGGAAAATTCGAGTCCAGGTATGGTGTGTGGACCACCAAGTCCGCAAGCTCTATGTGTACCAACCTCTCCACACGATGGCACAATGGCCCCGGCTGTCCCGCCTTGATGTTTCCTGTAAGCAGGCTCCCATTAGTGCCGTCATCGTCACTCTCGTCTTCGACTGTGCCTGGCCACCACCCCCGGACAATTGGCACCTTCGAACCACACTGTTTGCCCCATTGATCCAGTCGCTTTGTGAGATTTACAGCGCGCCCGACTTTGAGCTGAATTACACCAGGACGTTTCAGGTCTAACATGAACGCCAAAGATGGTGATATAAATATCAAGAGAAGCTTGACAATTGAGAGCGACGAACCTCGAATTTCGTAGGTGTAGATATAACCAGGGACGTCCGAATTAGAAGCAGCTTTCTCCATTTCGACTCTAAGCGCCAACTGGGTGTCGCGTTGGAGGTATCGCGGTATATAATCTGCCCTGTATTGAAGAGCGTATCAAACGAGATAAATATGGTGCTCACCACTAAATTCTACAAATGTATCTGGCATGCCTTTCCGTCTGACATAAAATCCGGTTTGTGCATGAAACATTGCGTCACGGTGCTGATGACAATACACGACAGGTATTGGGTCAATATGAGAGTGGATCGATGGAAGCTTGACTTGGCGGGAGCATTGCTTCCCGACTTTTGTCATGCTGCTACATTGTGCCGTGTTCCTGATCGCCAAGGGAGATGATGGGGAAGGGGGGACAGAAACAGCACGCGGTCGAGACTTGGGTGTAATATCGAACGCTGGACGTGGGCGCATCCCCACGGAGATAGAGGGATGGGCCATGATACCAGGGGATAGGGAATCCGAGTGAGAACGCGATGGTGAAGCGATGACTGGCGGTGCCAAGGTATCGAGCGCGTGCCGCATCGTCAACGATTGTTTCCCCAACTGAGGAGATGGCATGGTCATCACAAAGGTAGGCGGCTTTGGTAGTGGGGGTGATATTCCCTTGTTGTTTGGAGAGGATTGTCCATTGTGTATGGGTTGTCGCTTCGTCGCGTCTAGCACGTTCGTTGCCAACATTTCGGGTTTGAAACCACCTATGAAACTACTTGCCTGATTCCCGTTGGCAGGGGGAGGGTCAGGTAGTCGCTTGCTCTCGTTTGACTTGCCGGCGAGTGCCATGGCATCGAATGCCTGGATGAGATCATAGCGTTTTGGTGGTATCGGTGGTGCGTACGAAGTCATAGTATTACAGGAAGAAGAGAGAAGTACAAGGCGCCTGCAGGAGCAAGGCCGTGCATACAAGGAGATCAAGACAATAATGGAAGTTAGCTGCGGGTGACTCGAGACAGGGCAAAGATTCGCATATATATAAGTACTATGGACATATGTGAGAAAGAGAACAAGTAGTCTGACGTTAACATTCAATGCATTCGGCCTTGTCCGTTCGTTGATTGCTTCTTCGTATAAAAACCCCACATGACTCAATGTTCCTTTCTAACCCCCATCATGAATCACCTTTAGTTGTAACGCTTGAGGCCTCTGAAGACGCACGCTCAGGTAAGTCTCATTACTGGCAATAATTTGTACAGCTTTTGCTGTCGGTCTGCTCCACAAAAGATGAAACGCACTGGGCTCTGAAAATGATAACTAGATGCCATGCACTACGCTCCAACTAGAGCGGCGGCCTAGAAAACCGTTAACTGATTAAATCAACAACTTTCTTTGTTTTTGTTATGCTTCCTCGAAGCGATTGATGTTGACGTTGACTTTTCCCCACAGTCAAACGTACAACACGTGGCGTGCCGCGCTCGGTTCCTAGTAGCTGCGTCACTTCAAGGTACGGACATATGTCGCGCCTTCAAGCTTATGCAAGACCCCGATGTTCTGAACGTCCGTTATAATTGGAACCAGTAACCACTTGTACTCGACGCGCTAAGAAGACACATTCAATCCGTCTATCGTACATGGAATAATGAGAGTAAGCAAGAGTGTGGAGTTACGCAGGTCACCGTAGCAATTGTTGTCATCAAAGTGACACTGGATGATGCAATTCAGTTGACCGTAGCAGACTACATTGATATGCTGGCCCAAAAGTTGAGATGTAAGGCGCCTCGCACTGGTCGAAAGGTTATATTTATCGCTCATATGCCAGACCTCACCCGCATAAATGTGTTATCTCTAAATGAGTATTTACTTAATTTTCGGACTGCAGCAGTCAATCTGAATATTGAATCCCCACATCGAGCGATGCGGAGCTTGCTCCAGCAAGGCATTGTCTTTGTCAATATTTTTGTCGTGAGAAAAAAAATCAGTTGCTGAAGTGAACCGCGACATTCACAACCCTTTTTGAGATATGCCGCCGGAACCGGACTAAATTTTTTTTTTTTTTTGGACAAGCGATGTATATTAGTAGCAACTGACAAAATCTAGTTCTACAGATATGCGCTATAGCGGGAAACTTGGGGTCCCGGTCCGAGGAGAAAATGCGTTTACGCACTCCCTTGTTGGGGGTGTGTGGGACTCTATACTACCTGGTTGCCTCGTTCGTAGAGGGCCTGGGTGGTTTAATACCCACTAAAACCTCGAGGGCTATCGCCCAGTTTTTTGGAAGGGTATCATCTGATGTTATTATTTCTTTCCACGTGGAGGTGACTAGTTGTAAGAAGGTTTGGGTGCGGTTTATTTTGCGTGCTGTTATTCTGTCTAGTTGTAGTCTTTTGTTTAGGTTTGTCGTCCATCATTTTGTTATTGTTTCTTGGGTAAATACAGTGCCATTGATTGTGCTATCGCATCTAATTGCCCATATGAGATGTGCTGATTCTGACACCATTATTCTCATCAATCTCGAGGCTCCCTTCATAGGTTTGTTCTTTTGGTTGTTTTCTTGTTCGTTGTTGTGATCCTCTTTTTTGACACTTATGTTACCGCATCCTAGGATGGTTCCGATGCCTATCCTGGGCCAGGCGCCATATTTTAGTGGCCATGTTCTTTTGGCTAGGGTCCATACTGTGTGGTTGGCGTTATTCGGGCAGTCGATCATGATGTGCTCCATTGATTCTTCATCTGCGTTACAGTGTGCGCATTTTGCGCGTTGTTCATACATTGGTATGTTGGACCAGAAGTCTCCAATTCTATGTGCGCCGTGTAATGCTTTGTATAGGAATTGTCTTATTTTCTTGGATAGGTCTTTATGTCGGCTGTTTGTCCATATGGATGCGTCTGTTTCGAGGTTTCCCGTTAGGTCTTGGATTGCGTGTCTTGTGATGTCAAGGTTGTTTGAAGTTTTCCTCCATTGTGTTTTCATTTTCATCTCTCTGATGCTTTTATAAGCGAGGGCTTGTGAGATCATTGACAGTTTCGTTCCTTGCAGATTGAATTCGTCTGGGATGTTTAAGTCTAGGGTATCTGGTTGTAGTTTGTTCACGCCTTCTTTTGCTAGGGTGTCTGCTTGTTCATTTCCTTCTTGTCCTGTATGTCCTTTTACCCAGATGAAGCTTGTTTGTGCTGATCTTTTTCTTAGATGATATGCCGTTGCTTTAATAAACTCGCTGTTCGCTACTCCGATCCATCCTGTATCTTCCCATATTGAGAGATGTTTAGTGAGGCTCTCGATTGCGTATCTAGAATCTGTTATAAAGGTAATAGGTATGTAGGGTTCTATTTGTTGTGTTGCTATTAGTATCGCTGATATTTCTGCTATTTGGTTTGAGTGTTTTTTCCCTGGAATTCTGAAGGCTTTATTTTTAGGGTGATTTTCCCCTATCCATATTCCGCATCTGCTCCTCGCATCGTCTTTCCCGTTATTGATGCACAAGCCATCTGTGTAAATGGTTATGGCGTCTTGTGTTAGATTAAGTCCTCTTGTGGGGGAGTGTAGGCGATGGGCGGGGGTGAGTGATGTTTTCTTGGGATCGGTGAATATTCTGAAACAGTCGGATAGGCAGGATTGGTTTGTTACTGTCGGATCGAACAGTATTTCCCCCTGTTTTTTCTTGTGGGCTTGGTGGTTTTTTTTCTTTTCTGTGTCTGGTAAGTGATAAGCCGTCTTTTTTTGGTTTTGTTTTCGTGTTGAACTTTGGGGCAATTTTAAATAGGATTTCGTTTGCGTGTTGTGCGCACGTATGGGGGTTTTTACATCCTTTGTTTCTGTCTTTTTGGCAGTCGGTGCATGGACACGTGCTTCTGGGGAAGTGTTGATTGTCAGCGCTTACTCGCGTTAGACGTTTTCTTATTTTTATTAGGTGTTTTATACTTTTTGAGTCATGTTTTTCTGTTAAGCATTTATCCTTGGATTTATTGTACGTGTTCTTGGATGTTCCTGGGTGGCACCATGCCGGTAGGTTTTTTTTAAGTTCTTTCGAGAGCTTTATTGGGGCGAAACTGACGTTGTATTTCTTTGCGATTTTTAGTAGCATTTGCGCTTCTTGGGGTAGGGAGGCTATTTTCGGGCCTCTGGATGGTGGCGTCCATGATGTGAGAAATGGGTTTGTTCTTTCGTCCTCGCCGTGTGTAGGTCTGATGTTGTTTATTATTAGGTCCATAATTGAGGCCCAGGCTGGTCTAGAGGGGGATAGGTCAAGGTAAGCTTTTATCCATGTTATTTCTATTGCTTCGTTCCTTGACTTAATGTCAAGGAGGCCGATTCCTCCTTCATTTTTTGTATATTGCAGTTGTTCCAGGTTTATTGGAGGGGTTCGTGCGTCGTCCCATATGAAGTCCCAAATGATTTTTGTTAGTGTCGTCTCTATGCTTTTGGGCATTCCCTGAGCTTTCGTCAGGAACTGGGTCATACCACCCACTACCATTTGGATAATTAGTTTCTTTCCATCTAAAGTAGGGTGACCGTTTTTCCATCTTTTTAAAGTTGAGTTGATTTTATTTATCACAGGTTCCCATGGGGTTATATTGTTTGCTTTGTTGCCGATCCACGCTCCTAGTGATCTCACAGGGTGTCCGTCTGGTGCAATCTTTATATTTTCGTTTAATGGTGGTTCTAGTTGGTTTGTTCTTCGTGTTTGTATTATGCGGTTTCGGTGTGTTTTTGTGCCTATTGGTATTATTTCTGTTTTTTCAAGGTTAAACTTGGCGCCTGATGCGCAGCACCATTTTGACAGGATTGTTTCAAGGTCGCTGTATTTGTCTAGTTCACTCAGGAATATTGTAGTGTCGTCAGCGTAGAGATTTACGATTATTTTGTCAGTTATTCCGGGTATGTTGTATCCTTTTAGTTTGTCAGAGTTTCTTAGGGCGCAGGCTAATGGTTCAATAGCTAGATCGAAGAGCAGACATGACAGTGGGTCTCCCTGTCTTACGCCTCTCGTGACTTGGAAGGGTGCGCTGAGTACACCATTTATTGCTATTTTTGTATATGCGTTCTTATATAGCGCTTTGATTGTTTTTATGAAGGTTTGTGGGAGTTGAAAGGTTTCGAGTGTTTTTATAAGGTAGTCGTGTTTTATTCTGTCGTAGGCTTTCTCTTGGTCTAACGCTATTAGTACTCCGTTTTCTTCTGCGATGTCTGCGTATTCTATCATCAATTTCGCGAGTCTTATAGGGTCAAATATGGATCTACAGGGTATGAAACCGCTTTGGTTGGTATGTACTAGTGTGTGTACTTCTCTTGCCAGCTGCATCGCTAATGCTTTGGTTAGTATCTTATAATCTGTGTTTAATAGTGTTATCGGGCGGTAGTTCTCGATGTCGGTTCGATCTTTCTTTTTATATATGGGGCACATCCACCCTAATGCAAAGTCAGTTTCTTCTTCGACACCGTGTTCCTGGATGTCATTTATGATTAATGTGAGTGTTTTTATAATATCGAAGCTTGGTGAGTCTTTCTTTTGGTCATTAAGGTGTTGCTCATTTAGATTTTTCCATATCTCGTAGGGTATTCCATCTATTCCGGCGGCACTTCCGGTTTTTGAGGCATAAAGTGCCTCTCTGATGTGATGTTCCTTTAGAGGGCTATGTAGTGGTGAGTTTTCATTCCATAGTTTTTGATTTTGCGGTATCTCATTCATTGTTTTTAGTATTTCGTTTAGTCTTTCTTCTGCTTCCTGGTCTGATATTGGGTCTTTTTGCAGGTTATCATGGTATTTTCGTGCGGTCTCCGCCATTTTGTCGGAGCGAGAGACGTATTGGTCTTGTCCAGGTATTTTCAATTTATATATTACATCTCGTGGTTTTTTGTTTTTGTTTATCTGTGACCAGTACTTGCTTATAGTTTTCCCTTGTTCTGCCCATTTTGCTTGTGAGTATATTTGTTTATTTCTGAATCGTTTGTTTTCCAGGTGGTTTATTTCACTTTCAATCCATGCTTTGTGTCGTCGGGTGGATTCGTTGTTGTCTATATTGTTCTTAGCTGTCGTTTTGCGTAGGTCCTCTTCCAGTTGTCTCGTTCTTGTTCTTATCTTATTTAAGTGTTCTTTCGCGGTGGTTTTTGCCAGTTGTCGGATTTTTATTTTGAATTCCTTCCATATTGTTTGCGGGTTCTCTGCGTTTGATCTTGGAGTTTGTTGGTGCGTGATTTTACTTTGGGCTGTTATTCCCGCTTTGCTTATGTTCTTTATTAGATCTTGGTCGTTTAATAGGCTTGCTGGCCAAGACCATCGGCCTTTACCGACGAAAGGTGTCTTATTTGGGGCGAATCTCACTAGTACCATTCTGTGGTCTGTTGGGATGGCTGAGGTGCAGGTGTCCCATCCGTAGATGTTTCGTTCGTGTGCAGGGGAAGTGTATATTCTGTCCAGTCGTGAGTACGTATTGTTGTTACTATAGAAGGTGAAGAGCCGTGATGACAGGTGGTTCATTCTCCAGGTATCTTGGACATCAAGTTGGAATCTCAAGTCTCTAAGGGCGTTTAGTGCTTGTTCGTTTTCGGGGCGGGCTGGGGCTCTATCTAGTGCGTCTTCCGTTATATTGAAGTCGCCCATTATGAAGTCTGGGTTGGGTAGTCTCTTTTCTTGCCATGTTCTCGTTAACCGGTTCCAGAATTCTTCGTGTTGTGAGTGGGTGTTTGGGGCGTATATATTCGCTATTGTTAAGTTCGTGTTATTGTGCCATTTTGTTTTTATTGCTAACGCCCTTCCAGGGATGATCTCTGTTGTTATCAGGTCTTCTGGGTTGAATATTTCTTTGTTTATTATGAATGCTACTCCTGCCGAGTTTCCTGGACGGTGTGGGTCTCTTGAGTTTATTATTTTTAGTCTTCGTGAGTAGAGGGCATCTATTTGTGTCTCATGTTCTGGTAGTAGGTGTGTCTCTTGTACGCCTAGTATACCGATTTTTTTCTCTCGCATTACGTGTTGAATCGTCGACCACTTAGATATCTCGCCGTTTCCCAGTTGAGGGGATGCGCGGCCCTTCATGTTCAGGGTAGCGATGAGTATGTTGGCTCTCGTTTTTTTCTTTTTCTTAGTCACAGGTATGTCTCTTTGTGTGTTGTTATGGTTTATGTTTGCCTGGTGGGGCGTTTGAGTTGGGGATCCACCTACCATCTCCTGGGTAGCGTCATTTGGGGTGGCCCCGGTGGTTTGAGGGCTTCCCCCTCTGCTGCTCGGGAGGCTCAAACCAAGGCCAGGAAAAGTACCGTAGAAAGTGTTTTGATTGTTGAGTTGCTGAGTGGTCGAGGTACTGCGCCGTCTGAACGACCATTAAGAGGCGAGGGCTGTCATATCCCGGACAGCCGCGGTGGATATATGCTAGTGCTACTTTGAAACCGTGAGTCCTGTGTTCACCGAGTCATTTTGCGGTCGCTTCAGCATCTCTGCACGGCTAATCCTTGGCCTGAATAGGCCTCCGTTTTTGGCTTGCGCCGTCAGGGCTCCTTTGGCTTTCCTGTCCCGTTTCTGCGGTCAGTATATTTGGGCCGAAGGTGGTAGGTTCTCGGACTTTGCCCTGTAAGTCCAGCTGCACATTGTGGCTGTTGTCAGGGTCTTGCTCACATCGCGTTGATCATGCTTAGGTCCTGGTGAGGGAATTTTATTCAAGTACTGGGATATAATGGGCGGGGGGTGTAGATACGTGGGTTATGGTACTTCAAGGGAGGTGATAATGGTATGTGTAGTATCTAGCGAGAGATGTGAGTATGTATTCAGGTAGGGCCTCTTCTCCCTTTGCCTCTTCCTCTCTGGTTTGAGTTGTTGGGCCTCGTTACCACGTTATGTTTTGGTCCGTTCCATAGCGGGATGTTGGGGAATGGGCAGAGCCCTCATGGGTGCGCGATGGAGTGACAGAGGGGGCAGGGCATGAAGTTGACCGCAGTGCCGGTTCCTTCGAGCTCGGAAGGGTAGGTGAGGGAGTGGAGGTATGCTCTCAGTTTAGTCCAAACGGCGGGGATATTAGTTGGGCTAACTGCGAACACGTTATAACGTGGGAGTAGGATACCGCCACTAACTTTGAAGTCTAGGCGTTCGATCCATAGGGTCTTGATAAAGTCCCAGGATGCTGCGTGAACTTTGTCCTCGGGGATATCACCTTCCGATAAGATATCGCAGATATCCCACCTGGTGATGTCTTCTGTCCAGACTTCGTATACTGCCGCCCTGATAGTGGCGGGTGTCAGTTGTTGAGAAGCCTTGGAGGCAGAAGAGGAGGAGGGGTGGCGTTTTGACTTTAAACTGGTGGGCGGCGAAGGTGATTTCGGTTGATGACCAGACTCGCTGGTTAAGGAGGAGGGTTTGCGTCTCTTCCGAGATGTTATAAATAAGGAAGCTAAGGGGGAGGTTTGTGTCTTCCGTGAGGGCTTCTGGGCACGGAGGTGAGACTTTAACATCCTGGTTCTCCTGGTGGACGAAGTGCGCGATCTCGGACACTGCAATGCGTAGTCTTTCAACTATGACGGGGCCTTTGACAGATGGGTTTTTCCCGTCGTGGTCGAAAACCCTCACTAAAATTTTCGGGTATGGTACCTTTAGCCATGCTGTGATGACTTTTGCCGCTTGATAGTCGAATAGCTGCGCCGCGTGGGCGAGGTGGATGTGGGGGAAGCCTCCCATGGGTACTGGGGTGAACTGGGGGATGACCGTGAGTGAGTTGATGCCGTTTGACTTAATGATGGAGCGGTTTGTCTCAGCGACAGCTAGGTGGGCACACAGTAGGTCTTCCTCTGACGCTTGTGGGGTCGTGGGGGGCTTAGTGCGGGTCGCTGTGGGGCTCAGCGTTATGACAGGTAGGTCTGACATTGTCTCGTCTTCCGTTTGGGCCGGGGTTTGGTCAGGGGAGTGTCGTAGGGTATCGAGGGGCATTTCTATCTCTCTGTCCCTCGAGAAAATGAGGGAGTTAATGGTGGGGGTCGTCGCATTTTCCTCAGATTCTGTGGGTGGGATTTGTGGGATGTTCGTGCGGGGGGATGGGGATGGTGTGGAGGGGGTTGGGGTTCCTTCTGCCGTGGGGTTCCCTTCGTCTGTTAGGACGTTGGGCGGGAAGAATTGTGAGCCTGTTCGCTGGTGTCTGGGGAGGGACTGACGTGTACCCATGGGGGATGGGCGGGCGTTGATGTTTGCGCTTTTGACACTGGATAGGTCCTTCATGGCGAGCTAGGTTGGGGGTACTGTTTTCTGGGTGGTGTTTTATAGTGGGATTTCGGGGGGGGGGGGGGGGGGGGGGGTTTAGGGGCATTACCTACGTTATGCCATGGGATTTTGTGGTGGTGCGTTTGCATATATGGATTAGTTTCATGGGGAGGAGGGCGGATATTGGGGTGGTGCGTTGTATGCGTTTCTCGGTTATTGGTTTTTGGGAGATTTCATTGGGGATGGCTGTTCTTATCGCGCTGGTTTTTGGTTTTCCGGTGTCCGTACACGTATTAGTTTTGGTTGTTTACTGTCGGGTGTTTTGCATTTTGTGTGTCTTATTATGTTTCGGGGTGTCTAGTGTGTGGGGGCATGTTCTCGCCGGAGGGGATTGACATATTGTTTTAGTTGGCTTATCTTCATGGGGTTGTTGGGTTAGACGGGTGTTTTTCGTTCAGGGTATTATTTTGTACGTTTTGTCTTTAGCGGTATCCTCATGGGTTGGTGTAGTTTTAGGGTGTTGTATGTTTTATTGGTGGGGGATGGTTCGTTATTTTCGGGTTTCTGGTGGTGTAGTGTGGTGTTCCGGTACTTTCTACTGTTGGTGGTCTTAGTGGGTGACTCATAGGTGTTTCGATATTATCTCTTTTTCATTGCGTAGGGTTCATGGTGTTTGGGTGTTCTGTGGGGGGTATGTATTCGTGTTAGAGGCCAGTTGATTGCTGTGAGCGGTTGTCGCTCAGACTTGCCCGCAAAATGCGTGGGAAAAAACCGCCATGGTAGTGGTACAGGTTCAAGCCGCCCCCCGGACTAAATTTTTGAATTCACTCAAGCGGTCAGGTCTTCCCTCCTAGTCCAACGACCGTGTTGTATGCAGCAATAACGAGGCGCACCATCCTGCTCGAAATGACGGACTCACAAGTCGTTTGCGGCATACTCGATGAGATGACTAGTAGTATGGCAACAGTACGAGAGTCAATGCAATCCCTCAAACAAAAGTAAAAGTTCGTGCTCATGATAGTGTAGCTCTTATTAACATTGCTCCAGATTAAAAGCTGCAGATGATATGGATATGAAGGACGGAATTTCTTTGCTTTCACTAAAACATCACCTGCTTCTATCTTACTTGCAGTCGCTTGTCCTGCTCTCTGCTCGCCGAGCTACTGGAGACTCGTTAACAGAGAGAACACCAGCTAGTTCCCCTTTCAGTACAGTCGATCGAGAGGCTCGAGGCTCTGGCGCTGGTGATCTCGTTGACTCTATGATAGAGGGTCGCGTTGTACTCGAAAAAATAAAAGTCTTAGAAAGCAGGATGCGATATCAAATTGAAAAGCTTGTCAGATTTGCTGACGAACTACCTTCCGGCAAAGATGTAGTTGAAGGTGTGTCTTTTTACGTTTAATAACAACTCCTTGCCGATATGCCCTCCCAGATCCCCTCGCTTTCCGTCCAAATCCCCAAAACCTCGTCGACAATGAGCAACATTCCGACGAGGATCGAGATGCCCGTTCAGATGTTGGAGACCCCGATGGAATATATCGCCCTCCCAAGCTCGCACCCATGCCCTACACGGAAGCCGCAGCCGACAAGCGTTCTAAACGTCAGCCCGTTCCCAAAGCACTTTCTACCCTCCTCCACCAAGACCCCTCGCGCCCGCACGTCGAGGGTACATCCGGCCTTGGCTCGATGCCCTCCCTCTCGTCCGACCGCGCCCGCGAGATCCAACGCATAAAAGACTTCGAGGAGGAGAACTTTACTCGACTAGTCATGAAGAAGAAAGATGCGCGTAGGCGACGAAAAGATGAAGAGGATTTGGCACTGGGAGGTACGGGCGCTGGAAAGGGTAGGAAGAGGGGCCGGGGCCTGGAGGATGAGTTTGCAGATGTGCTGCATTCAGTCGGGCGCACGAAGAAGGGGGTGCTCGGCGATGGATACGAAGAGTTGAGGCAAAGGGGTAAGAAAGCTGATGCACTGTCGAGATCGCGAACAATATGGAAGGGGGATTTCGAAGGCGCGGATGATGACGGGCCGCGACTGAAGAAGAAGACAAGGTTCGAGAACGCAAAGACGACTCTACACAAGAAAATGAAGGCAAGAAAGAGATAGTTTTGTCCTTCCGAAGTTCCTGTTATGTTTTTCTGTACCTACGCAATCACCTGGTCGCTTCGAGTACTCTCGGTTGTTTCCCCTGCACGTTTTGCAACCAGCCGGGAGTTCCGAAGAAGAGTATTAATTAACAGGAGCTTCTGACGAGTCTCCCCTAGGCAGATCTTAGACGGATGAAGATGGTCGTGAAGCACTTATTCTCTCATATGTAGATCTTCCGATTGCTAGTGAGACTACTAGAGTCAAATGAAATTGTTGCTCTTCAGAACCATAGGTGACTAGATGCGATACATTATCTGTACAAACTCGAGGGTTAGGACTCATGAGTGGCGGCAGCAGGTCCAGCAGCTTGTCGGAATACCACCCTTCTGAGACTGCGCACTCAAATTCCCTAGGAGAGCATATGTTAAGACAGACTTTAATGGTGCCGTCAGTAGTAGCAGCCTTCACGCTAGCGACAGCGGCGAGAATTGCAAAGATGGGGATGGCGGCCTGAAGTTACTGACCAGGCTTCATGATGGTATCTAGTAAGCGAGCTTATATTTAGTGATGGTCATCAGTGCGAGGACACCACACACCAACAAAGGTTTGAATGTGCCGCAGGATGAGTACGCAAAGGGGCTAGCAACTTGAAGGACTTTCGAAAAGCTGCACTATGACGTCGATTTAGTGAAACAAATACAGCCGCGGTGGCAAGGCCACTCACCAAAAGTTTCAAGGCGTTTATGCTGAGGATTATGGGACACTAGGACCCCATTCAATCTATATATTTTTGCTGTTAGCGCAGAATGATGAAATTCGCTACGCACCAGAGCCTGCGAGTGAATTAACATTAACGTGTGTCTGTATGTTCCCAAGCGTTTCCACCCAATCCGAGCAGCCTAAAATGGTAAGTAGATATTGATCACGCATGCTGCACGGTTTGACACGCGTTATTTTCGACAACCTAGACGCGGATTCCGGAAGCGAATTTACGAGGTCAAAAGTAACTGAGACGTTCTCTTCAAGGGTTTTCACTGTGCGGACATTATAGAAAATCGAGAAAGCAAACTCGAGAACAAGATAATTGTGTTATATGTTTGCTAGACCTCAAGCTCATTGTTTTCTTCGATTGATGAACAACTTGAAAGCACAAAGGACACACTTGCCACGATACGCGTCAATGGCCGCCACTCAAGCTCACATTCAACCTTCATCAATACCTGTTCTCAAACCTACCCCAAGCCACAGTACAAATTCAAAATCTCCAGTCATGACTACAGAAAAAAAGCACTTCACGTCGAAACGGTTTGCAGATGCACCCATCTCACAGCTATCTAAGTCTGGAATCAAACATGAGTACGTTCCAAAGTTTGCAACTCTTTCCATGTTGACGGGCCGTCGCGTAGGTTTCTTACAGACGTTCAAGGTCAGTCTCGTGCACACTGTATAATGCGGCTGAGCTGATGCCGTAGCATTTGCCATAGACGCCACACTTGAAGTGGGTGTTGTTGAAAATCAGTCTACTAAGCTAATGTGATCCTTCATTGTAGCATGCTTTGTCGGGCATTGATATTCTCGTGCAGGCCAAAACTGGGACTGGTGCGCGGTGCGACTAAATTATTTAGTCATAGACTAACCCTATGCATAGGAAAAACTATGGCGTTTCTTCTTCCCGCCATCGAACGACTCGCCTCTTCCCGTTCGGCGTCCTCTGACATTGGCAAGATTCTTGTTCTAGCGCCTACACGGGAGCTGGCACTTCAGATTGAGGAAGAGGCAATGTCCCTTCTTGCGCACCACCCATACGGTGTGCAGTCTGTTATCGGAGGTACAAAGTGCGCATTCTTTTCCATACTTCGGCGCATATCATGATATATTGTTTGCAGCATAAACACAGAAAAAAAACCGTCTTAGCTCTCCCACCGCCCGCGCCGACATCCTAATTGCCACCCCCGGTCGGCTCCTTGACCATCTGACTTCGGGGCTCACCCTCCATCCAAGTGTGCTCATTCTGGATGAAGCAGATAGGCTGCTCGATCAAGGATTTCGCAAGGATTTGGAGCGCATCGTAGGATTCTTGCCTGATAGACAGGGAACAAAGCGACAATGTATGCTGTTTTCTGCGACTTTTGACAAGGCGATCCAAAAAGTGGGTGGGTATTGTGTAGAGATAACGGGCGCTGATAATTTGGGCGAGTAGATCGCAAAGATTTACCTAGATCCAAATTATAAGTTCATATCTACGCTACACGCGGATGAGATCAACACACATGAGCATGGTGTGTACATTTTCCCCATAAGCTATCAATGAACTAACGAAGTGGCACACATGTGATATAGTTCCCCAGAGTTATCTCATCACGCCCCTCGAAGATACCCTTCCGACACTTGTTTCCCTTCTCAAGCAGGCGGGCCCGCAAGCAAAGACGATGTTGTTCTGTACAACGGCACGTGGTACGGCCGTCGTTGCGAGTATCTTGCAACAAGTCTCTACTGCGAGCCCACAATCTATGCTTCCCCCAATCTACCAGATCCAAAGCCGTATGTCACAGGCTGCACGTACACGCGCCGCACAGGAGTTCCGCGACTCCCCGGAAGGCGCGGTTTTGGTTACAAGTGATGTGACTGCGAGGGGGATGGATTTTCCAAGGTGGGTCTTATATCAGTATCTTCAAGTATTCTCAGTCCCTTCGTTGGCCAACAATCATGCTGTCAACCTGTCAATTTTCTCTATGTTGACCTGTTTTATTTCGTTTCTTGCCCCTGCAGTCTACTTTCTCTTCATCGCAAGCTGTACTGACATCATCCTACAGCGTAACACACATTATCCAGCTTTCCCTCCCCAGCTCACCCGCACAATACATCCACCGCCTCGGCCGAACCGCGCGCGCAGGGGCTGCCGGTGAAGGCATATTGATCCTCATGCCCGACGAACAATTTTTCTTGCGGCTGCCAGAGATCGCCTCGCTTCCGTTAACGCCATACACACAGCTTGAACATACCGGTAATTTGAATTTTAAACTGGATGAACGCTCCATCGGCCAAGCATATTCGGCTTGGCTTGGGTTCTACAAGTCCTGGCTAAAGCAACTGCGATGGTCGCCTGCGGAGTTGGTAAAACAAGGCGCGGTATGGGCGCAGTGCTTGGGGTGGCCGAGTGTGACGGAAGTCAGCGGTGGACCTAGTACTTCTGGTGGTGCTCCAGCGCAAAGAGGTGCAAGGGGTGGAAATATAGTGGGAACATGGATCCCACCACCTATCGCGAAGCGCACAGTAGGATTGATGGGTCTGCGTGGAACGCCGGGGCTGAATGTGGTGGATCGCCTGGACGATGCGGGCGACGGCCCAGCTCGGAATGCGGGAGGAGGGGGACGCGGAGGGGGACGCGGACGCGGGCAGCTGCCGCCAAAAGCTGCCAAACCATACACAGAAGGAGCGAGCGATAATAGGGCTACGCACACGCAAGGGATCAGGAGGGGTAAGGCGAAAGCGAAGGCTGGACAATAAGCTTTCGAAGTGGCATATATCTCTTGGGGAGAAGTTGGTAATTAGAACAGTTAGAGTCCGACAAACATTGTGCCTATACCTCCATGCATTGTTAATCGATTGTCTTAATACAAACTGCGGCGCTGGAGGACTCAAACATATATCTCTCCCTGAGTAAGCCTGAGTCAGCGAGTGTCACCACCCATCAGCACATAATTATTGACAGCAGCTTGCGCTCATGAGGGCACGACAGGCGGCCGAGACAAGATCTTGATAGGAGACTATCAACGAGTATTGCGGTATTCGAAGTGGCGAGGGCAGGGCACTAACAGGGGTAGGGTGGCATTTGATAGAGTATGGTGAGTGATAATGAATGATATGATATCGTGATATCAAAGCAACAAGCTCGAGTACATCAATGAAACATCTAAAAATCATCGTCATCATCAAAGTCTCGCCTGCGCTGGTACTGGTTGGAAACCATGATCAGCAATCTTCCGTCTCAAAAATTATGTCAGTCATGTGGTCGAATACTCACCACTATCGTGGTCTTCGTAGTTGTCTTGGACCGTGCGTCCTCCATCTGAATACATCAGATTCAGCACTGTACACACCAACACAGACAATATTACACACCTGATCAAGAAGGTCGATCAACTGCTGCTCGCTCACTCGTCCCCGTAGCTGTCCCGACTGAGCCATCCGCATAATGATGGTCTCGACCTGCCGCGATCTCTCCGGGCTCACAAGGGCAATTCGGGACACTGGGTAGTGGACACAATATGATCATATTGAGTACGGGCACTGAGCCAGAAACAGGGAGGAGTACACACATCGCTCTCGGGCAGCACTGTCGAGGATGGTTGCCATCATATCCCTGCGCATTTCATCTTCGGCTGCCTTCCGCTTCGACTCCTCTTCTACTGATGCATTTTGATTTTGTGGTGACAAACCCTGTAAATTCTCCATGAAATGATGTTAAGAAGCGTTTGAAATCGTGAAAGTTGTTGTAGTAGGGGTCAAGCTTAGATGAGATTATATATGGGAACTATTTGGTCATTGCTTCCGTTAACGCGAGCTCGTCGATCTACTAGATTCTAGACAGCGACTGCATCGATTTTGTCCATGACCGCAGCACGATGTCGACATCATACCACATAATAGACCCGATTGCGACGCTACATGATTATGCGCAGCCAGTCACTGCCCTTAGCTTCGACCCCGTCTCTGACACGCTTTGGTCCGGGACCAGTATAGGCACGGTCGTTGCGCTGCACACAATACAGGGCCTCCGTGGCGTGTCTTTCCCCGTCGGCGGTGTTCTTCCTGTCAAGCAGATCGTAGCAGGAGACAACCATGTTAGGGCACTCGGTGTTGCAGGTGAAGGCATCGGCTCGTGGTCCAAAGGTGGGATGAACAAGTGGTTCTTTCGGTACGTGACTTCCCAGTACTACGTTTGTGTATCCTTTCATGAAAGTTGTAGATCAGCCTCTACTATAACAGCATTATCGAATACTACGTATACTTCCAACATCCTTGCAGTTTCAACAACTGGACCTGAGCTTGTGCTCTTGAATGCAATCACAGGCAACTCCGTTCGTGTTGCTCCCTCCTCATCCGTTGCGACACACCTCCAGCTGTCACATTCTACGCTACTTGCAGCGCTCACGGATGGGTACGTACGTGCATATGACCCCCGCACCGCGCTTCTGCGCGAGAACGGAGAGAACTCGGTGCTAGCACATAGTAGTGGTGTTCAAGACCTCCAGATGAGTGGAAACTATTTCTACACAATTGGGTGGAGTATCAGGTTAGCAACGTATAGTCTGCGTATAGAAATACCACTGATGCATTGCAGACGCGGTCACGATTTCCCTGATCCATTAGTAAAAGTATATGACCTGCGTACGATGCGTCCTCTCCCTCCAATCCCCTTCCAGGACGGTCCTTCCTTCATTGATATCCTACCTAAACATTCTTCTAGCCTCGTAGTCACCTCTGCGCAAGGTCTGGTGAACGTTGTTGATGTATCTGATTACAGTAATGTCTCTGGGTTTTATCAGGTATGTTAGTAATACTCCCCAAACTTAATCGCTCATGTATTGCAGCTCGAGACCACATCTTACATCAGCTCAACAGCTGTCTCGTCCAACGGCTCGTTTCTCGCTTTTGGCGATGCGCTCGGTGCCATTCACCTCATGACAGCCATCGCAGAGGACGCAGAACCGTTTTTCAACGGTTTTGAAGGCCAACCAATCGAATGGGCTGATGCTCCCGAACCGCCCCCTGATATCAACTGGACAGATTCAACGTGAGTTATCTTTCACCATTCATACCCCTTGTTGACTTCAACACACCAAAGGCCCCTTAACACTATTGGCATGCCACACTACAACACTCTACTGCTTTCCTCTTGGACACCACAATTCCTTCCGCGCTCTGGGATCTTGAGTCCACCTCCGCCTAAAATTCCGCCGCAAGTCTTAAGTACTATGAAGATGAACGACAATATTGCATATGCGGCTCTTCCCAAGGAGCTGCGTGGGCGAAGGAATCGTGTGCTTGTGACTGCTACCAAAGATCAAGGGCGGTTCAGGAGTGGAAAAGGCAGAAAAGATGATGTGAGCGTGATTATTGTTTGATTATGCCTAATTGACAGGATATAGCTCGAGCTGGAAGCACTGAGCATCGACGATAGCGTTGAGGAAGTACCCCGAATTTATCGAAAGGTAGAAATTGAGTACTCGAAGTTCGGCGTGGAGGATTTCGACTTCGGGTGCGCGTTCTCTGTTTTCATTTCCAAGGACCTTCACTGATGTTTCTGCAGCTTTTACAATAAAACACCGTACAGCGGTCTTGAGACACATATCCTCAACTCCTACACGAATTCGATGCTCCAGGTCATGCACTACACGTTTCCCATACGACGCCTCGCCAAATCGCATATCACGACCAATTGTCCAAGAGAACACTGTCTGCTATGTGAGCTCGGTTTTGTGGCACGTATGCTCGAGGATGCGGGGGGCACAAACTGCCAAGGGGGGAACTTCTGCAAGACTGTTGGTGTGCTAGCTCAAAGTCAAAACCAGATCGAGTTGATCGATTACGGGCGCGAGCCTACTGAAGTCGATTATGCCCATATGATTCAGTCATTCCACCGTTTCCTCATTGACCATCTTTCGCTTGAAGGGAACTCCTTCCCACGCAATCCATACCTCATACACCAGCCATTTCAGGAGGACACGCATTCACCTGCGGCTGCACCTATCACACAGCTCCTCGGTATAGACGCGAAGAACGTCATCACTTGTATGAGTTGCAAGGCTGTGAGGGAGAAGGAGAACATGACACATGTCGTTGATATGGTTTATCCACGCAGAGTCAGGACACTTCATATGCATCCTAGCTTGTGATACTGATGGAGATAATTAGCTCACGCCTTCAGATCCCCCTCCTGCAACAGATTTCGCCAGTATCCTCCGCGCTTCCCTGATTCGCCAGATGACATACAAGGCAACATGTCAGACGTGCAAGCAATTTGGCGCCTTCAGTTCCCGACGCTCAATACCTTCATCAGAGCTTCCACCTGTGCTTGCGGTCAATGCAAGTGTCTACAATGAAGATAATCTAAAGTTATGGTTAGACAACCGACAGTCGAGATTTTTGAGTCCATCGGTGGAGGTGAGAGGCGAGGTTGATGGCGTGGATGAGGCAGTGGGGGTTGTGTATGAACTGAGAGTGAGTTTATCTTCTTACTTACTGCTGTTGCGCTCATTTTCGGTTCGTATAGGCCATGGTAGTGCAAATTATGACGAAAGAAAGACACTCGCATCTCGTTGCGATTGTTAAGGGTAAGCTTTTTATTCTAGCTGTTACCAATGCAACCCCCACTGACAACGACGCAGTTCCTGAAGCGGAGGGCCGCCCCAATCTCAAGAGCGCCTGGTTTCTTTTCAACGATTTCGTGGTGCGTAATATATCAGAAGAAGAGGCATTGAGCTTTCCAAGCACGTGGAAGGTCAGTTGTGATGTCTTTTCTGTACACCAAGGTACGGTACTTAGAGATGAAGCAGGTCCCAGCTATCTTATATTTTGAGCGCGTTGATGTCCGAGAACAGCTCGACTACAGCGGCCTTCCAGACCAATTGGACCCGTCGATATTGAGCCTAGATACCTCTATCTCTGTGTCCGTATATTCATTTCATGGCCATTTTACTCTTTTCATCTTTGGCGCATAGGAACCGTGACGAGAACATCATCCAGCACGAGTGCCTCCGCTTCGAAGAACTCCCTAAACCTGGAACACTCGTTGCAATTGATGCTGAGTTTGTCTCTATGCAGCAGGTATGTTTTATGTACAATTTACGTTGCACCATCCTCATGTATCCTCGTCAGGAAGAAACAGAATACCGTTCGGATGGTACCAACCGTGTCATCCGCCCTGCACGGCTCAGTCTTGCTCGCGTGTCCGTCCTTAGGGGCGATGGCCCAAAAGAAGGTGTTCCGTTCATTGACGATCATATCCATACGAGCGAGGTCATTGTCGATTATCTGACTGAGTTTTCTGGTATAAAATGTAAGTGAGGACCAGTATTTCTTTTCCTGGCTGAAATTATGACAGTCGGTGACCTTGATCCACATTTGTCGCGGTACACATTGACACCCTTGAAACTTGTGTACAAAAAGCTAAGGGTGCTCGTCGACCGGGGATGTATATTCATTGGGCACGGACTCTCGAAAGACTTCCGCATAATCAGTATGTTCCAGCAATTAAGCAAAGACCACTCACTAACTGTCGTCATTGTCAGATATATTCGTACCCCCAGAGCAAGTCATAGACACAGTTGACTTGTACTTTCTGCATACCCGCCAGCGACGACTATCACTGCGATTCCTGTCGTGGTTCGTCCTACATGAGCATATTCAAACCGACACGCATGATTCGATCGAAGACGCTCGAAGCGCGCTCAGGTTGTACAAAGCGTATCATGATTTCGAAGAACGCGGTGTCTTTGACGAAAAGCTGGAAGAGTTGTATCGTGAAGGAAAGCAATATGTAAGTGCTTGTTGCTATTCTTTTCTTTTCCGCACAATGTTGATTGGCCGTGTCAGAACTGGAAACCGCCACCCCAACCAAACACAACCCGCTCGCCCGCTCCTGCTGCGCAGGCCTCGCCTATCGCACAGTTCCCCATGATAAATCAGAATTTTGCGCAATCACCGTTCAATGCTGTGAACTTCCCCATATCTAATTCAGCATTTTTTGCCTCTCCTGATATGGGGCAATTCGGAGTCGGCGGGCAAAGCCAGATTTGGAACAACCAGAGGCATCGATGAAGAAGATCTGTTACATGCATGTAATTTAAGTAATGTTTCAGTTTTGTGTAACAATTGCATCCGCTTTCCTGTAGTTGAGATACTGATATTACTATAATTCATTTCGTCACGATGTGGCGACCCGCATCTAAAGGTGGAACAGAACTGAGAGCCATCCAATCAATCTCTTCCCCGTGTGTCTTCCGTAACCATTCGTTGGCTTTCTTGAAGTGAGCATTTCCAAGAAAGCCCCGATGGGCTGAAAGAGGAGAGGGATGTGGAGATCTGACACATAGTTATCGTCGGCGTGTCCATCAATAAAGTGAGTCAGAGCGTACCTTAACACCAGATGCTTTTCCTTCTCGGTATGAGTCAGTTTCTCCAAAACAAAATGGCAGATGGCCGACACACACCTCGTCAATCCCAAGTCTGTCGTATAGCTTTTGGGCAGGCAATCCCCAGGCAAAGAAAACAACCCCTCTTCCGTCCGGACGGTCGAGCACTGCTCGGATTACAGCGTCGGTGAAGGTCTCCCAGCCTTTTTTTGAATGCGAGTTGGCATTATGCGCCCGCACAGTCAGGCAGGTATTCAACCAGAGAACCCCAGCCTTTGCCATGGGCGTCAGATCCCTGTGTACAGAGTAAGCGAATCACAAGCTGGGAGGAGCCAGAGATGCGACAAACCCAGACGTGGGAATTTTGAAAGTGGGGATATCATTTGAGAGTTGTTTATAGATATTCCTCAGGGAGCCAGGGAGCTTAGTTGGAGGGAGGACAGAGAAAGAGAGCCCTAAAACGTTGTTTCAAACATATTCTTAGTGTACTAGGCATACATACCGTGCGCTTGTCCTACATTATGATATGGATCCTTGTCGAGTATCATGGTAAATGATGGAACACATAAAATCATGCAACGCGCACCTGGCCTAATATAACGGCTTTCACAGAGTTAAGTGGCGTCAATCGTGACCAAGAGTAGACATCGTTCACTAGAGGGTGTTGTAACATCTTATCGATAAACGACATGAGTATCTTACGCTTTGGGTATACGGTGTGCGCACGATGCTCCGCAATGAGGAATTCTTTGAGCTAGAGTAGATGGAGCGCTCAGAGGAGAGAATACCAGAGGGAATGCATAACGGCACACCTTTTGGAAATACGGCTTCACGAATTCCTTGTCTAATGCCGTCCTCCAGGAGCCTCCCATAGTCTCGTATTCTAAATTCTCTATGACAGCCTTTATATCAGGTACACTGCTCTGACATGATTCTTCTACAACTGTTGCGACAGTGACCGTCGAACTACAAGGAAGTTAACTAGGCTTTATTGAAAGGTACTTGCAAAATGGTGTACCTTTGAACCTGGATCTTCCGTCTTTTGGTAGAGCTCAACTCTACAGAGCTAGCTGCAACGCGCTTTCGTGACACTGAAGCCATAGGACGAGTTGAAAAGAAGACGCGTCGCGCGACGTGCCCTAGTGGAAACGCGGGTCGGAGAATACAAGTCATTACACTCGACGCCAATCCTTCGAACTCCCACGTTTACACATTCCTCACTCCTCACTCGTATCAAAGTTTTGCCTCATGATTTGCGAGCTTGGTAATCTGGAGATTCGTCTCGCCGTTCGAGAATGCCGATGAGGCTGAACTTAATCAAATGCGATGCCTCCCCGTTGAAACGGGTCATGAAATTTTGAATGAATCAGGTCTGAGAAGCTGAGATACAGACTGGTACAGACCCAAAAGACAGCCTTGTGGCTAACACGTGACAAGCTGTGCGCTGCGCACGTCGCAGACTCAGCCTACAATCAGCACTAGGGCTATCAATGGCGCGAATAAGAAACACGTCACAGTGCTACTAGTGCTTCTCCCATCCACCTTTCACAGCGGCGGTCTGCAGTATTCTCAATGAGTTAAGGATGCCATTGTCAAAGATGATGGACTCCTGAAGCCAAGCACTGGGTGCTGGCAGGAGGCCTGACTCTCCCTCACACCATGGTGTTGGTACGTAAACATTTTGTCTAGTGGAGAAGTTCGGGAGTTGCCTTGTCCTTTTGATTGTAATCAATTGGCCTACAGACGAAATCTTTCCAATTTTTTTACGCCTCGTTGCATCGCAATTTCGACAACTCAGGAGCCTTAGTTCGACACATCTCCAAGAGTTATCTGTCTACCGCCACTTCGACATATTTACAGGGCATGTACCTCAACTCGAGTGTCTGTAATCGACAATTGCGAGATGAGTCATGTACTGTCCTGCCCTTAGGATCCTTCATATGAATCATGTTGTAGCCTTCAATGCCGACTCGGACAACCAGTGATCGCAGAACAACCTGACACTTATTGAATACGTCACCATCACATTCGCATCCTTTCCGATGTATGAATCGGCAGCTGTGGAGTAAATTGCTTGGGTGTTGAAGGTAGGGTCACGGGGAATACCCTCGGCAACCTGTATTTGCCAGTTCATGGTATCTTCATAAACCAGCCCGCTTCAATTTCAGGGAAGGAAAAGTGATACTGTGCAAACATGCATGGTTCGGTAGTGAGTGATCAAAATTACTAGATGAATCCTCTTGTGACACCAATACAATCATCTCTTTCGTCATCTTCCATACTAATACATATCGTTACCTCCAACAAATCCACTGGAGTTGGATGTGTAACAGTACTAGTGCAGGTTCGCAACAAATACCTATAACCCGTGGGATGCAGTGGGACCGTCATACAGTCACGGTGACCACTACGAACAGCTGGCACAATTCTTGCATGATGATCATCGCACACCTTCTCGGCGCACCTTTCGGCAGTTGATAAGTTTCCTGCTCATGGCTGAAGGCGATTTTTAGTGGCCGGGGGAGTATTCGGTGCAGGATAACTTAAAAAAGGATAACAGGGAGCTGGATAGTATAGGATTTGAAGGCGTGCGGCGTCCTCTTATGATGCCTCATGTTCTCGAGGCTGAATTGTACTTGCCTGTAAAATGCGCCAATAGTGTCAGTTTGCATACTCTGCAAGTTCTAACTAACTGTTGGTGCGGAATTGGCCTCCTCTACCGTGATAGATAGCGGTCCTGTAGACTGTCATTCTTACGTGGCCTACATAGAAATTTGTAGTACTACTGGTAGAATCTGGATGGTGTTGGGGTGCCACAACACAAACAATTAACAATAGATGGAGCGTGGGAAATTATGCAGCCTCATTGTAACTGTTAGTCGCGTTTGCTCAACGCCTCAAACGCAACTCATTCATCCATTTCAACCCTTTGCCGTCATCTTCATCGTCGTCTAACGCAACGAGCACGTTGATCTCCGCATTTTCAAGATGTCTACTACCAGATTACACCACCACCCATCTCTTCCTGCCCCCGTCGTCCACGCTGGCTTCTCCGCTCACCAGTCTAAGTCTCATGTCCTCGCCGGGGTGCAGGACGCGTATTGGAGCGACGATGACGCCGTAAGTCTAATTTTTTTTTGATGATATCATATAACGTCATTTATCTACCGATCCCAGGATGATGCAGATTGTCCGCTTTGTCTCGAAGAGATGGATATTTCAGACCTTAATTTTAAGCCGTGTGTCTGCGGGTACCAGGTATATTCTCTCGTTCATTATGTATTAGGTAGATGCGCTGAGCCCCACCAGATATGTAGATTCTGTTGGCATCATATTAAGCAGAACCTCAACGGCCGCTGTCCCGCTTGTCGCCGTGAGTATACCGACGAAACTGTTCAGTTCAAACCTATTGCGAAAGAAGAGTGCGTTCCGCCCTCACAATTTACTTCTTAAATTCAATATAGGCCTTCCTGGCGTGTTATAGCCATAAACGCCTGACCCAGCAGAAGAAGCAACGTGAACGCGAGCGTAAAGAACTTGACGCCCTTGGTAGGCGCCATCTCGCCAATGTCCGCGTCGTCCAGCGCAACGTTGTATATGTCGTCGGTATCGGTCCTCGATTTGCAAAGGAGGAGGCATGTTACACCTTTCATTTTACTTTTTGCCTCATCCAATAATACTCTTCGACGTAGCTCATCCCCACCCTTCGCTCGAATGACTACTTTGGGCAGTATGGTAAAATCTCCAAGATTCTACTTGTCAAGCGTACATCCTCAGGGGGTGGTGCGCCCATCGTAGGACTTTACATTACGTACCATCGGCGCGAGGATGCCGCACGTTGCATCTCAACCGTTGACGGTGCTCCAAGCCCAGGAGGAGGTCGAGAGGTTATGCGTGCCAGCTATGGGACGACCAAGTATTGCATGGCGTTTCTTCGTGGTGTGTCATGTACTGATCACACCTGCATGAATCTGCATGAATGGGGAGATGAGAAAGACTGCTTTACGAAGGAAGATCTAACGACGTTGTATGTGTGGATTTTGAGAACGTTTTTATGGGTGGCTTACCCGTTTCCAGGAAGCATACCATCAAGGACACAGAAAGCAGGGGGACTAAGAATGGTGATGGTGCGTCGTGATCACACAATTATTCCTGCCTCACTTATACATTACCTCTTTCAGGCCTCCCACGTACTGCAGCATGGGCCAAACCTGCCACTCCAACACCCAGCAGCACGATGCCCACTGCTACCATTCCCCAGCGTCCCCGGCGTGGTGGTCAGCGGCAGGCGCGTACACCACGCCCACAGCATGATCGTAAGGCTGGCTCAGGTGGCGGCGGAAGTACGAAAACACCCTCCATCGCATCTTCATCTCGGCCCCCGACGCCTGCTGTCTCTCCGCGCCCCACAACGCCACCTGAGGTCAAGGCTCTGCGGGCCAAGGAAACAGCACCACTTCCGCCGATGTCGCCCTCACCGTCAATGGCAGTCGACTCGGATGATGTAGGCTCTGGTAGTCCGGATGTGCCACCAAGTCCGGCACGCCCGCGTTCCACAGAGAGTGTGGACAGTACACCAGCTGTACCTACTCCTCCACCACCAGGTTTACCAGATGCCCCACCTGGTCTCCCACCTCCGACTCGTACACCCAAGACGGAGCCTGCGCCTGGTCTCCAGGCACTACAAATGTCTGGGGGAAGCTACCAAATGTCCACCGCCGCACAAGCGCTACTTGATGATGTCAAAGCGCGTCGCGAGGCGGTGCTTTCGAGTACGCAAGTGAGCGTCTTTCCCGATTTTGATCGCACATTGCGTATGCTCTCGGGGAGCGAGGGTGGGTTCAGCTTTAATCTGGACCCAAAGCTTGCAGACGTAGATGTGAATGCGGAAGGAGAGGCAGTATTGAACGCGCTTGAAACGGAAGCTCGCGTGCCTTTTGCTGGTGGCTTTATGGATGCATTTCCTGCACTCAAGCCACAAGCACACCCTCACGCGCATCAAGTGCCAGCCATGTACCCTCATAATCCCGCCCGCTCCATTTATGACCCCCTTGCAATGCGTGAAAGCTATCTTGGGTCGTTTAATCCCTTCGGGGAAACAGAAGGATCCTCAACTGATGGCGGTGCGCGTAGCTCGCCGTCGTACCCCGACGAGGAACGGAAGGTTTCAAGATTTGGATTCGCGCGGGGGAGGCAAGGCTCAACGGCTGCGAGCTCCCCCGTTCACGTGTCATCTCCGTTGAGTGCGAGCGATAGCCATCACTCGTTTTTCACGGCTTCGGAGACTCCTGCGATGACGTCGTCGCATTGGAGTCATGGAGGACATGGAGAGTACGCAGGATATTCCACCAGTTCTCCGCTTGTGCAACAAACGCAGACGGTGCAGTCACCTCCGCAGCAGCACACGCAACCCCAGACACAGCCGACACGCTTCCAGCCATTCGACACGAGTGTGAGCGTGAGCGAGGCCCAGCTCCGTGAGCTGATTCAGTCGAGCAGGGAGCGTGCCGGCTCGATACAGATGCATAACGCTACAGCTGGTAGGAGACTTCTGTTTGTGTAAGCCGCTAGACTGCGCATTGACGATTTGTCTTTCTTCACTTCACTTTTTGTTCTTCAATTTGATTCATCTTGGTTCATGTGTATGCTTCTTGTATGATGATTCTATGTTTTTTGCATCTTTGTTTTCAGTTTCAGATCAACCTCAGTACCAGTTTGCACCTTTCAGTGACCCCGCCATCATGTCAGCACGTTTCGCTTCGCCAGTATTGTCCTGCGCAAATCTGTCGTATGCTGGTACACCAGCAATTGCCACAGCGGCACCAGCTGTTACGACTACGTACGGCCCCCCGCCGGGCCTAACATACCCAAATAGTGAGTCCCTTTCTTTTGTTCAGGGGAGGGAGTCCCAGGTCAGAGTACCGAGCCCTGTGCTTGCAGTGCGCAAATTTTACCACCGGCC
Source organism: Suillus cothurnatus (assembly GCA_016758765.1). NCBI lineage: Eukaryota > Fungi > Basidiomycota > Agaricomycetes > Boletales > Suillaceae > Suillus > Suillus cothurnatus. The sequence continues at coordinate 238,614 of JABBWL010000052.1, read as the reverse complement.
ATGAGAGCCTCCGGGACCTTCGCATTCGGCCAACACTATTTCGATTCTCTCCTTTTGTCCCCTCCCTTTCCCCTCCCCCATGGTTTTAGCCTTGGTTAGATGCATACTGACTAACGGTTGTTTCCCTCCCTCCTTTTCTTTTAATTATCCGTTCGTTCGCCAACTTCGCTTTTAGTCACTCCTTCGGTTTCGTCCTCACCTTCACCAGTCCCGGCACTGTCATCTGCTGATTTTCCTGCCCTGAACGCCGATGTGCTACCTCCACCTGATGCACAGCCTGCCGAGGCATCACCACCCGCCAAAGGTAGTAAGGAACAGGCCAAAGCAGAGCGCAAGGCTGCGAAAAAGGCGGCAGCGGCGGAGCGTGCGCTCGAGCGGCAGAAGGCAGCCCAAGAGAAAGCAGCTGCAAAGGCCATTGAGAAGGCCCGGATTGCGCAAGAGAAGGCTGTGGAGAAGGAGAAGCTAGCGAAGGAGAGAGAAGAGCGAGAGAAGTCGATACGGGAGAAGGCAGAAATGGAAAGGATGGAGAAGGAAAGGCAGGCACGAGAGAAGGCGGCTAAGGAAGAGACGGAGAGAGTGGTCATACTGGAAAAGGAGAGGCAAGCCCTGGCTGAAAAAACTCAAACCGAAAAGGCAAGGGCAGCCCAGGTCAAGGCTCAAAAAGCCGCCAAGTCTGTATTGGCGGTCAAAGCTACGAAGTCTGCAGGTTCCTCAGGTCAGGTGCCTACTACTCCAACTGCTAAGCAGTCCTCCGCTCCGTCTAAGTCATCCGAACCTGCGGAACAAGCACCCATACTGTCCAAGATGCCGAAGAAGAACAAACCCATTACTCGTCCAATCAAGATCCCGAAGGAGGATGTGATTGCTCTTGGAGATGCCTCGGCTGCACCATCGATTTCAGTTTCAGAGGCTGTGAATTTTCCACCACCTCCCAAGACTACGAATACAGTCGTCTCTAGCTCAAACAACTCGAGGGCGCAGTCTGTGGACACATCTTCTCCTGTGGAACCTACCTCACTTGCTGATCTGCTCGATGACATTGACGTCAGGAATCCGAGCATGAATCTTCCCAACCATCCGTTCTTTGATATAGCAAAGATCAATCCCGCTGCTAAGATGCCTCTTGAGTATGGTCCCCTGGTGCATGCGTTGTCTGCCCTTTCTGTGGGCGGTGGGTCATTCGCTACCAACATGCCTTCGGGTTCCATCGATAATGCCGTGTCTTCATTCCAACAGCTGTTAGAGACACTAACACAAACTATCTCCGACCTCCTGCGCCTCCTTCCTCGGACGACGTGGGACGACAGCTCTTCATTTGATGGCGTACTTCGTGACATGCTCAAGGGTGATGATTTCTTAGACGACGGCGGTGATGACACAGCTGGCAAAGAAGACGAAGTCGCCGCGTTGACGCTCGCCCTTGAGCGTCGAGCCCGTTGGATGGAAGTGCAACTGTCTAAGCTCGAGGAACTTCATCGTGATATCAACACGGCTGCAGTACGTGCTGTCCTTGCATTCAACGACAGTGGCTGGGATCGTCACATTTTCATGCCTCGGGTTGGCAATACCCTCCGCCGCTTCGATAATATTGGCATGGTAGAGCAAAGTGGAAAGATGAGACCGATGACAGTGGACGAGTTGGAGAAGAAGCTGCAGGTGGCCAAGGAAGCTGCCATATTTGCGGAGACTGAGTTCCGGGAGGCGATGGAGAAAATGCAAGCTGTGAAGCCCGTGGAAGTTGACGACTTTTAAGTAGGTTAGCAGGAAAACATACAGTAGTTTGATTGGTCGTACTTAATACACGATGAGCTTGTATGTCAAAGGGCGTCAGAGTGATTTTCGTCACGTGCATCGAACGCGCCCAGACACGTCTGGAATGTGATATTGGTATCATGCGGCTGACCATGCATCTCGAGGTTATCGTGTTCAGGTAAATCTAATTACCACCTCAGTTTATTGGCAACCCGCCGACTGACATGGCTGGCCATAGCACACAACGCCAAAAGCAACTCTCTCGGTTCGCTATCATCATCATTGTTATCCTATCCGCTGCTGTGCTGGCACGCCAGCTATTCTCAAAGGCAACCATTCATGATGAACACCCTCGTGCACACAGCCCTCACACCTTCATTGAGGGACGCTGGAAAGACGTGCGGGCGTCACTAGGCTTACCTCCTCTTCCTGACACCGTGATCAACCCATCGGCTGCAATTCTGACCCCGTCGACGCCATTACGCACAGAAAAGCTCACCTCGCGGTTTGATCTCCGTCGAAAACGCGCCGAAGCAGACCTTCGGAGTCAGAGCAGACTTCACCTCGCTGCTGACGTGAGAGATGCACCTCGCGTATCAGTGCAAGCACTAGCTGCGTCATTCCGCCGCGTTGCAGCAGCTGAGAAAGAGATAGCAGAGATGCGAGGCAAACATGAGAAGCCGGGACAAAAGGTACGGGTTCAGAGACATGCCGAGGACTGGCAGAATCCAGCAGATGCAAAAGATGTATTGACTACTGTCACGGATGACTAAATGATGCTTGCAATCGACAATTGTACCAGCAGTGCCAGCAATCAAGTAGACATTATACGATCGACGATGTATGACAGCGACGATTACTATCACTCCTCCTTGGCTGGAACAGGCTCCACGCCATTATCTGCCTTACTCTTCATCCATGTAACGAAATCATCGAGTAATGATGGCCAAGCCTACGGGATTTAGTATACGCATAGTTACCATGCAATATGGATCTGATGTAACGTACCCCATCAGCCTCGTAATTGGACAAGGAAGGGTCCACAGCGTGGCAGAACTCGTGTACCTATCTTGCATCAGTACGTCATATGCCTGACATTAGGGGGGGACTTACCATATTCCATATATCCTTGTTCGCACCTTTGTATGTGCCTTTCTCCTACAGGAAAAGATGAGTGGCATCGAAGGCAGGGGTGGTAGCGACGTACAGGCAAGAAGGTGATCAAATTGTTGATGATTGGATATCGTGGGGCAAGGAGTACCGACCACAGCGCCATAGCCGTCTATATCAAGGGAATGGTAAGATACATGGTTCGCCACGGATGCAGAATTTCTCACCTCTAAATCGATGTTTCGTGCTTGTCTGATATGAATGATCGGAAGGATTGCCTTGTAGAGATAGCTTAGAACTCACGGTGGCTTCGCAAGCGTGAAGCAAAACTGATAGAGATCGGCGAAAGCAGTCTTGCGGTCAGAAGCATACTCCCTGTAACGAGTTCGGTTGTAGGGCTCTTTTGTGCTTGCACTGCCACGCTTCTTCGCTTGACTGGAGGTGGAAGCCGAGCGAGCAAGCGCCTGCTTATCACGAATAAGGAGATCTTCAAGCTCTCTCAAAGCTTGAGCTAGAACTGGCAATGAGGATATTCTGAACACTCGATTATGAAATAGCAACGCACAAATAAACCATAGAGACTCACTCAAGTAAGCCCATTCCATGTGACCATTCTGCCCTTGTGAACTTGCCCATTTCGCTACTCTTTAGCTGCCACGCAAGGATAAGGGGCTGTGCACCATCAAGCGGTATGTCAGCCTCCGTACATAATTTTTCCAGTCCCCCTGGTCCAATCACATCACGGTCATCTTCATCGGCAAATGAGTTGAATAGTGTTTGCGCCCGCTGAGGGACATACGGTTCGGTTGGGGCTTCTTGGGATTCCTTGGACTGAGAAAATGAGAAGCAACGATGACGTCAGAGACGTGCAGAGTATAAATGATGGATACCAGTTGCACGTACCGCCACCTTGTTTATTTCATCTACTTCGTCGCTGCGAGCGGGTGTGTTAGAGACACAGCACAACAAAGACGAGAGGCGCATGAAGGAATGTCGTGAACGACGTGAAGGTTGTGTCGTGAGATACGATTGATCCGTCGTCGCCGTCAGGATTGAAGTGTACTAAAGGCAGACTTACTCGTTCAATGCAAACCTGGTCGAGGTGAGTTTCTGCAAGTGATGGAATGGTTATATAAAGTTGGGAAAAGGATGTCTGCCACATGCTTACATCATCATTACTTCTTTCGTGAACGAGGCGAACAATTTGGGCGTAAGGAGGCCTTCCGTGAGTCCACTGCAGTATACGAGGGCCGGAAGACTCACGCAATCGTTGTATTGGCACGAACTTTTGTAGTTGTTTTTGTAGTTGCTCTTAATGTTGCTTTCGTTCCAGTGTTTCTTGTTTTCTTTTGAAGTGGAGCCACCTGCGGAACAGTGAGTGGTAAAGGAGATTGCCCAACAGCCCGGGCAAGCTTGCGCACATCTATACCATCCGCAGAACTGCCCTTTTCAACCCTGCTCAAAGCATTTATTACCATCAGGACGGAACAAAGTAGGAAGACAGGACGCACGAGGTTCCAACACCGGTTACACTTGTGGTGGCGTTTTGACCTCCACCTTGCATTTCAAGTCATCGGACTGGGATCACTAGGATTATGGGAGCCTACCGGTCCGCATGGAACTTCGCGTCGAACGAGTTGCAGGAGCCCCTTGAGGGTCTGCGTCCGCACGCTTCCGCTGATAAATGGCTGTGTCAACGACAAATAAGTTAGAAAGTGGACAAGACTTGCTTTAGGTGGCATATCCAAGTAAGAGAGCCAGACTGGAGAAACAACAGAGGAGAGCAAGTATAAATGGTTGTTCAAAGGGTAAAGGTAAAGGGAATTATTAGCGCGTTCAGGGCGCGTCACACTGCATCACGACACGTGACAATGTGACTGTCCAAAATGCCAGGGTGCCGTTTGATCAAGATCTACTCATAAATCCTCTTACCATGAACGGAGAAGTCTTCAACGCCAACCCAACCGTCTATGCTTCCAAACGCTCTACCCGTAAATCGAAATTCGAAGCAGGGCAGTCACTATGGATTGACGAACAGTACCAGCCCGAGCCCAGCAGCGAGTCTGAAGTGGAGCCTATTGATGAGGATGAGATATTTGGTGTGTCTCTGGCCTCCTTAACTCCTAAACTCACCTAAATCGCACGCATTGTGACAGACCTGATCCGCTCTATCGCAGATCCTGAGCATCCTAATTCTCTTGAAGAACTCAGGGTAGTGTCTGTAGAGCAGATCAAATTGGGTGACAATCACATCATGGTCGAGTTTACTCCCACCGTGCCTCACTGTGGGATGTCAACATTGATTGGCGAGCATTTTTGCAACGTTTTGAGAGAATGTCTTTTAACCAGCTGCTCAGGGCTGTCCATTCGCGTGCGACTGATGCGAAGTTTGCCTCAGCGTTTCAAAGTGGATATCCGAGTGAAACCAGGATCGCATCAGAGTGAACTTGCAGGTTAGCAGCCGAACTCCTGCTTCTTTCTATTCCTTGTTAACCGCATGTCTCAGTAAATAAACAGTTGAATGATAAGGAGCGTGTTGCTGCTGCTTTGGAAAACCCTGCTCTAGTGGAGACACTAGAGAAGTGTCTAGAGCCTGTTGGAAGGCATGACAGCCGGTAGCAAGTATTAATTCCCTTTATATGACAGATTGTATCTATAGCTTTATCTTACAGGATTGTAGCACCTTTGTTCTACTTAAGTGCGGTTCGTGCTGTAACTTCCAAAAATAGCAACTACCTTCCTTCCTCCTTGTAAGTGATTTATGACCGTGTCAGTACATTATGTTTCTCTAGGAGACTAATCGCGATTCATCATGGCTCTTCTTGCTATCGATACGACCCACATCGCACTTTCCCCATCAGGTTTCTTCCGGGCGCTATCATCGCGTCCCGGTCCAATAGGGTCCAATGTCATGAAGCTTTCTGTCGACAGGCGGTCCGATGTGCTCATGATATTTCGTGGTCCACTGCAAATTTCTACTGCAAAAATGCAAACGACGACAACTAGATTGCACGCTGCGAAAACCACGGAGAGCTTTAAGGACCGACATGGCCAGTTATAGCTGTCACTTGCTCGAGATCTATACCGATATCAATAACATCTGGCATGCTGCGGACTGAACAAGGAGCCCCAAAAATGGACGCACATGAAACGGTTATGATATACTGGAGGGCGTGGATCTTTTCCGCTACCTTCGCGTGAATCAAACAAGCCAGAACAAGAGTGATGCAATAAAATCAAAATCAATGCCCAGTCCGAGATACGGTCAGTTATCAAATTCATCTGTCACTGACGATGACATAGTGCACTGGACCATTGACTTCCTCAAGATTCAACTCTACCCGCCTTTATGATATGGAGTTATGTCACGCCAATGCCGAACTGGATCCGTCTTTGCGGCTGCTATCGCAATCTTCACATGGTGAAAGCGACAACCACGGGTGACCACGCGGCGAGGACATTCGCCTATAGGTGCAATGTGCATTGCAAAAATAATTTTACCCCGGGAAACTTTTTACGAAGTCCGTCAGGGTTAGCCTAGCCGAGTTCACCGTGTCACAGGTTGGAGGGACACCCTTGTAGGAGTGGGTGTTGACTGTCGTAAGACCCTACCACCAAACATCTTCCCACCAGAATCTCCGTCACTGCAACGAATGATAGCGAGCAGAATTAAGTAATGCTTGAGGACTCCTGCCGTTTAGACGTATTGGAACATAAGAATCCCGATGCCACCAGGGGTTTCCAGCTCGACTTCAACACGGACATGGTAAATAGAGCTAGCCGAGCACTCTAACAAGTCACATTGACCCCTCAAATTTCAGCTAGTGGCAGGCTGCCTTCAGGCTCATAAGCGAACACGCGCTGGACCAGCCTTTCCTTGGAGGAATAACAGGTGAATCAGTGGGCTGGTGGCTAGCCTTCCGATCATCGTTCTTGGTCACAACCATGTACTTCGTGTGTCCACAAAAGTAAGATTACGTCCAACAGCCTGGCTAATTTTAATCAAACTGCTACAGGGGCAGAGTGATACTGTTGTGCGCAAGAGAAAAGCATGTGGCTTTCTCAGAGGCGCTAGGCTTGTGTAGTGACTCCTCCTGTACCGGCGGCAAATCACGGACAGTTAAATTTCACAAGCCATCTTGGTGTATGATAGCCGAATACTTTATGCATTAAATGGAATTGATTATAGTTCCATGTGCCTACTATAAGTCTGTCAGTCCGTCGGGGATCATATTGATACAGTGGTGCTTGCGGTAGGTATAAAAAGGCTACATTTGTGCAGAGTGAATGAAAGCATGCTACACTGGGGATATAAAAAAAGAGTGATAACCTAAAAGGCCGTTCCATCGACAGTCAGCGTGTTAAGAAGTGTGTAGGGTTCGAATAAAGTCAGAAACCGAAAAGAGCGACAGAACAATCAACAAAACCTGGCTCTCAATCCTCAAGAAGAAAATCCCAGTTAATATTCCTCTCCGGTAATTTCTTAGAAGTCGAACTAAAAATGCGTTTCAACGTTTCTTTGGGCTGGCTCTCTGGAGCGTTGGTGTGAAGATCCCACATCCTGAATGTCACCAGACCGCGAGTATCGACCCATACTTCGTCGCTGTCCCAATTGTCATCCATCGACATTGCTTCATTCACGCGGACATTTGCCATCATGCGGTTGACGAAACCAGCTGAGAAAGATGGTGTGCCTGAGCAACGAATGTGACCTCGGAAATCTGAAGGTAACCAAACGGTCACGTTGGAAGTGGTAGTTCGCACGTCAAGGAAAAACTTGCAGCGAGGCACAGAGCGGCACTGTAGATGTTCAGACATGATGCAACGAGCCAAGAGATGGGCACTCACAACTTTGAGCTTAATTGGTGACGTCTCGTTACTGACGAACATGGCCAGACGGTGGTCTACTGGCTGATTGCGCGCACGATAGTGTGGTAGTGCCAGAGATATATCAATGGGCTTCGGTGTCTTGAGCATGAAATCATAATCGCTCAGAGCGTTGTAGTGAATCTTATGGGTGCCAGTTGGCTTAATCCTCTGTGTAATAAGTCAGCTACTTGCACGCAAATAGAGCAAGGAGGATTGTATTGTACCAATAGATGAGTCTTTTCGAGTGATAATGAACTCTAAGGCAGACTTTAGCGCGTTGTTACACTGTTTGAAGGACTCCGGACTAACCTCTGAGTCTGATGAGATTGAACAGTTCGAATATCTCGACATAACGCGCAAATTAATTCAGTAATGAACGAAATATCGTGAAGAACGAAATACGTGCGGGGGCAAAAATACGAAGTGCGCCCTTAGGTCGGGAAAACTCTCAAGGCTCTGCATATTTAAGGGATTGGGGGGACGGTGACCTATACGTCACCGAGACGGAGTGACGAGCCCGCAAATCGTTTCCCTTATGCCTTATTTGGGTAGTCTTGTATTCGGAAACAAAAAGCGCGCTTGTAATCTTGATTCTGAAGACGAACAATTATGTCTTCTACTTCGGCTCGACGATGTACTCCGCGTGCCTCGCTCGTGGTGTCAACACACGTGGCCATCATTCAGATAGTAGATCTACCACAACAATACCTATTACGAGTACATAGCTGTATCCAGACAGCACAAATTCAACAACTACCTTCACTGCCCAAAGTTGAGTCCAATAACCTAGAGGACCCTAGACGCCGCTGGAATATCTTCCGCATGCCACGATCCATCCGAGACCAAACCCTATTATTGACATCACCCTCCGTTCTCAGCATAAGCTCAATCTTTCCCTCGGCATGGATGAAAACTTCATCCTCATTTTCGAGTGCACAGCACTCAAGTCTGATAAAACCCCGGCGCATTCGCTCGTTGAAAGTACGACTACAACGAATCTGCCTCCGACTACGCAGGCCCTCGTAGTCGTCGATGGACACGATACCCCGGAAAGAGGGGGGTAATGTGATTTTCACACCGGCTGAGCATGCGAAAATATGGAGGCGAAAGAAGTGATTCTCTCCGCCGGGTGTACGAAACTAAAGAAGCCAAGATTACTAAATTCAGTCGGGTCGGTCATCCAAGTGACCACCTGGTGGGATGCACTTACAATTTCGGCTTTGATAGATCCAAAGCGACTTGAAAGATATGCTACCGATTTGGCTAACGGAGCAGTATCAGATGGGAATGGTGAGAGCATGATGAGCCTCGCGCGAATATGTTGATTGGTTGCTAATGTTTGAAATACAAATGGATCACCAAAGACGGCATCTTGCTTACGGGGGAGAAACTGTTCAGTGACAAATGCAGTGTCCTCTTCCTGAGCGGCAGTCAAGTCGCGCAATATCTGGCATGTTCCATTTAAACTTACCTCTGCTGTGGTTGTTGCTGACAGAGCGCTTAAATTACTAAGAAGCTGTATTAACGTTAGTTCAAGATTCTTGCGAGATGTGGAATTGCTAACCGACAGTGGTGGGGTGAGCCTGCTCATGTTCAGAATAATGTTCAATGTATCATGACACCATACAGATCCGATGATCAAGTTTATATACAGTGTCTTGCCACTCAGACTCGTCAGACAAAGCAATTAAATTGTGGACTACTGTGGAGTGATCGTCACTGGGACAAAGGCTACTGTGGCACTAGTACTGGCGCTTAGCGGGGGGCTTCGCAACGGCACAAAGGAGAAACTTCGGGTTTTCTTGGTACGTTGCGAAACTGCTTCATCCACGGGGGGTGTTGAACTAGACGACCGCCAACGAAACCGAGTGGACCACTTGTGAATTGAACGAGGGCCAGTGAAAAAGGGTATCGTGTACCCAGATTGAATACACGTTACTCACACAGCTCTGGAGTAGCTGACGAGAAAGTAAGGGTGTCTTCACATCGGGCGCTCGCTACCTGCCGAAAGGCATGACAAAACACAACATACAATACAACATTGTCGCCGATAGGGATAGTCTGCTTACGAGAGCGATTGATCTTCTTCAGAATCTGCAACAACGTCATCATCCTGAGGATGTTGCCGCACGATTGTTCGATCGAAGTCTTTTCTAGTCTTACTATTCCGCGCTTCGGCAATTAGCCTTGCAAATTCCCCTTGATTATTCAACTACAGCTTGCGATAAGCATTCTCAGCAATAGAAGGAAAGAAGACCTACCATGTGAGTTGCTGTATTGTCCACAAGGTGTCTTCGCTTTCTATTATCTTCCCAATTCTTCAATTCATTGCGTAATTCTTTCGTAGTCTTCCTGTTAGATTGAGATTTATCCAAATTGGCATTAAAGATCATGACCCAGCTAAGATCCGTTGAGAACTGCGGATTTGATTGAAACCAACAAGTCACGTACCGTTGATGTCGAGCGATCCACGCTTTCCTGTCACCGAGGATGGGTAAATTATGAGCCTGCAACAAGTCTTTGACTTGTTTGTCCTTCAATACATCATAGGAGGCTTTGGGTATGCGCTCCGTTGCATCATCCACGTCAATCCTGCCTCCACGTTCTTGTTAGTTCGTTATGATCAGAATTAAACTAACGCTTACCCGTTGTCCTTACTCTTCCCTTTTTTCAAAAATAACTTTGACCACTGGTCTTTGGCGCCTGATGTCGTAGCACCGGATGCATTAAATGGTTTTTTCTGACATCCCGAGTCTAAATGTGTGTTGATAGCCCCCATGACAATAGACACGTTGCAGACAGGACAGTTTACCATCTGACCTCCTAAGTATGAATTGAGCATCACTGTGCCGTAATATAAAAGGACGCCCAAACCTTGCATCATGTCTTCCTCTTGTGGATCCGACGAAGGCTCCATGTCTTGCCTTCTCGAACGCCTGGACTTGTTTGGTACGGGGGAAGGGGTGAGCTGGCTTGAATTAGAAGGACCCGAGACCACGACGATATCTGAACCGGAAGACACTGAGCTAACACGCCGCTTGCGCTTCTTACCATTGGTTAATGGGGTTTTAAACCGGCAGGGTGTTTGCTCTCCTTGGCTTCTTCTGGTGCGGTCTTGTTCCTCACGAGAGAGGTGGAGGATAGTGGACCTGTGCTTATTCAAACTGCGTCTACGCAAAAGAGATTGTAGGACTCACCGTGCAGTTTTCCATGCACTCACTGCTTCCTCAAGAACTAGGTTTGTCCTAAATTGACCTTCACTTGTCGACTTCCTGCAGCTTGGGCACTCCGATTCTTTGACAATATGTTCCCGAATACACTACCGGCAACATTTAGATAACAGGCTACATGAGAAAGGGGGTAAGGCACCCACAAGTGAGCAGAAGCAGTGCCCGCAGGCCAGCGTTATGGGTGCATCGTACAATTCGCCGCAAATTGTGCACCGCAGACTCGCATCCAGTTGTTGCAAGTCCGGCATAGGGAAATCGCTCGGGTCTGGGATATTTGTAGAAAGAAGAGCTTGAACGTTATTCGTGGGCATGAAGCTTGGTTGGACGAGATTTTGAACTTTGTCGTAGGGAAAAGATGCCAGCAATAGAAGGATGCTAGAAGAGCTCGTCCAAAGATTCCAAGAAGAAAGAAGCAAAGAGGTTCTGGCACTAGCAACGCGTTGTGGTCGCGCAATCTCACTGTCCCACATGTGACTTGTGTGACTTTTCGCGTTTCTGACGTCACGTACTGACTGCACGACACACCAATGAAATACGAATGTCCATCACGAGATGAATGATACACTATTCTACATGCAAATGGGGTGGGTATATAAAAGTACAATTTATATCCGCGAATGATTCTAGTGAGTCAGAAAATGCCTTCAAAATCATACATCTCCTTTCCATCGTCGGGTGAAGCAACATTTCGAAGGAGTGGGTCAAGAGACGTCAACTCATCTTTAATTCCATTTCGAGCGACCTGATCTAACTCCTTCAACAATGCCGAAGTTATTTTCTGTCGTGTTTTGTTCAACATTCATGTACCCATGTCATCCTGAATTTATTACCTTGAATTTCGTATCCACTTTTAGGAGCATATCTCCCATCCCGGGCGTCCAACTAGGTGGCGGGCTTCCAAGGGCACAGCCGTAACCACCGTGCACGTTTGCAATACCCCACAGGCTGGAGTCACCGTCGTCCATTTGCTTTACATTAGAGTCGGCGCCAGAGAACAAATACGAAACACCAGGATGTGGTGCGAGAAGCCCGAGAGGTCCCATCATGTGTTGCCCTGAGTTTGGAAATGGTGAGGGACCCAATATTCGCGATATTTTATTGTATACTTCCGAGATGACGTCCAGGAGGGAGAGAAGGGTCTGATGATAATCTAACGGAAATGGCTGTGAACGTTTCAGTTGGTTTAATCACTATCAAACTCGCAGGGAACGCACTATATGAGGTGAAACGAGGTATGATGTTTCCGATCCGTCCGTATATGGTACAGTATATTCAGCGAAACCGCCTCCAGCTTGCCGTTTCGCTACTTTGGACCGGAATAATCGCTGGACCCACAGTAAGCAGCGAATGACCCATGGTTGTCGGATGAAAGCTTACAATCTTTGGCTGACGGTCGGGCTCCTCCTTTGCCTGGTCATATTCGTTCATGGTATTCATTAGTCCGCGAAGAAAGTCTTGAACTTGAGGTATATCTAACAAATTTGAGAGCGACATTGCAAGGATAGCAAATCGATATGTTCTGTTTCATAATACCTCAGCAAAATCTCTATAGTAATGAATCCCGGGGCTTGCCGCACCGTTTGCGCATTGCTAAGTTATTGAATGCCTTGTCGAGTTCAGTCCTGGACATCATAATGGTATGAAACCAATGACTTCTCCTGTGGGTATTCATGAGGTCAAGGAAGCAATGTAAGGGCAGACCAAACACACCCTTCATGAACATTTCGCATGTAAGTTAACGTGATAATCCGCTTCTGCACCAAATCTCGGAGATATTCGACAGAGGTTCCCTGCGCGATGACAGGCGTGCCATTGCCCACCAAGGTAGCATTAGACGAAAGCGTGTCAGAGTGAACAGACTGGCCATCCCATTCTCTGCCGGATGCAGTAATCGCAGTTGGTGTAGAGACTGAGGTATAAGCGGCGCTGGTAGCCGATGATATACTGCCCACCGTTGCTGCATTGCCAGCGCCGTTCGCAGGCTTAAACGATGACAGCAAGTTCTGCGCCGAACTCTTCCTACGCATGGTTGGACGAGACGACTCTGTCATTGGTGGACTGCTTGGCGGAAGAGCAGCCTGGAAAACAGTCGCCATCTTGCGAGTGAGAATCACAGCCGAAACGTTGATAACCCAAATTGGGAAGGTTATCGATTGCAACTTGTACTTGGCAAGTGCTTACTTTGCCCTACTACCACCATCTCTGCAATCTTCTGTGTCCTAGCTTTTAAACACCATGGATATCACTACCATAGCAAAAAACTTCACTGAGTTCTACTACTCACAATTCGCACTAGGCCGGCAGAACCTGGCCCCTTTGTATGTAAGCACCTCGTGCAACTTTTCGGTATTCAAACACTTTTTGACAACTTCTAGCGGCCGCACTCCATGTTGACATGGGAGGGCAAACAGTTCCAGGGTGGAGCTAACATCGTGCAGCATCTGACTGTAAGTCTTATTGTATTTCAACACACATCGCTTACCGGTCTTCCATATGATTCAGGAACTGCCTTTTGAAAAGGTTGCCCACAAGATCAGCACATTCGACGCGCAGCCGTCATCCCTTGACATGAGTACTCTCTTGATCAATGTAACGGGGTTACTAAGGGTTCGTTTTCTTGTTGATCAATCTCGCGATCTAGCTCCTGAAGATGATGTAGGTGGACGGAGACCAAGAGTTGCAGTTCTCCCAGGTGTTTGTGCTGGCAAAGGAGGGCGAATCATTCTATGTGTATGTCCATCAACTTGGTGCTGAGACTTCCCTTAGAAATCGTTTGCAGGCTCAATGACATGTTCCGGCTCAACCTCGGCTGAAGTGCTGAAGCACAGCATATTGTAAATCTGGTAGATGAGACAAAGATCCCCAGAAGTGTAATGGAGGACGGAAGCTTCTGTTGTTTGTACCTCATAGCTTATTCCATCGAGAGTAGATCAGACTGTTAGTTTTGGAAAGATCGTCGTGTCGAACAACTCGAAGGAGAATCAACAGTACACCACTAAACCGATCAACTTTAACGTTCAACTGACGCGCACACGGGCAGATGTGGAAAACCGTAACAATAGGAAATATGAAGACTAACACCAGGTAGAACATATTGTGTAGAGGGTATTAATACTAGTAGTCAGTCCATAAGCACAACAGACGAGGTTATGTAAAGAATCTGCATGAAACCTCACAATATTTCACGTGTCTAAACCCCAGCAACGATCCTATACGACAATGCATGGTTAGTACAGTATCAAGTCTGATGGGGAAGATTCGACGTACTCTTCAGCCTTGTTCAGTGCCGTGACCATACTAACAACCTCTTTCCGGCGATTGACAACGAAGTCACTCTCCTTCATCAAGTCATCGAGCACTTCAGGTTTGTACAACTCTTGGAGAAGCTCGCGTTGCAAATTCTCTTTCGAGTGGTTGACAAGCGTCAGCACAATAGCCTTTGGAACCATGTCAATCATTTCGCGTTTGACGATGTTGAAGTACGAATGGATCAGTAGCTCTGAACAGGGAGGTCAAATTAATTGTGCGAGTGAAGAAACACGTAAAGATGACGTACTGATAACATCGGTTTCCATTGTCTCCCTCTCACTGAGAGCGGACAGGGGTCTAATTACTGCCGGAGGCTAAGAAACGCGAATATAAGTTGCTATATTCAGGCATATGAGAAGGACGTACCGCCTCCATGACGGGACCGGCCTTCTTAGCTTGCCCCTTCTTGGCAGACGAGAAGAATGAGCCAAAGAAACTCGGCTCTTCCTTCTTGATATCAACATCTAAGTCACGGTTGTTATTGATTTGACCCGGGGCAAGCTTCCCTGACTTGGCGTCTGGGACTGGCGTTGGAGGCTTGTTGGCGTTCAGTCTATCTTGAACTATTGACATAGCCTATGCAAGATGCATGAGCTCGCAAAAGATCATCGAAGTCGTATATACTTGCCCTGTGTCCGTTAAGGAAGTCGGGATGAGTCGTGTTGACATAACATGCTTGCATCCTAACCATCAAGTGCATAAGAATAAAGAAAAAAGATAACATCTGCCATTATAGACGCACGAAACCATGTCAGTTACAAGCTTCGTGGTGGGGTTCATCGCAGCCTTGAAGAAATTAATTACGACGGAGTTGAAGCGCTCCCGGAGCGCAGGGAAACGTCTGAAGGCTTGCTGTGTGATGCCATCAGCACTTTTATTGAATTCGTCAGTCGTGTGAATACGTACAATTTTCTGCAGTAGTTGTCCGAGAATACGAATGAGTTCGTCATATACAAGTTGACAACATTTAACACTCGGCTCTTCCAGTCGCTTGATCTGTTGCTTGACAATAATTTCAAAGGCTTGCGTGCCGACAAAAAGTGATGGTGTTTGACCCTGCATTAAGAAATTCAATTCAACGATCTCCAGTTATGCGAGCAACAAACCCACCGAAGAATTGTACAAGATAGTTCGGATATCCCCATCTTTGACCTGATCGAAAGGGTCGATACTCTTCACACCATTGTTGAACAACTCGTGGAAGACGAAGCTGATTCGTGCACCACCGCTCAATTCATTTAACGAGAGGTCGTTGGTGTTACCGTCAATGACTGTTCGGAATTCATTTGTGAACTCGGTAATGACGGAAAGAACTATGTTGCCAGAAGATGCATCGCCCAAAGGACCGCCCAAGGTAGCCAGCTCGGCAGTGTATTTTTGAAGCTGCTGACTTATACGAGCTTTGATGTCGGGCAGAGTGGCACGAATGTGTTGCATGAGAATCTAAGGCAGGAGAAAGACGTTAGTGACAAATCCGCACAGTGCATGGGGAGCAAATCGAGACATACCAAGTTGAGCTTACGGGCAAGGAAAGGAGTCCCGCAATACTGGGCTTTCCCTTTGTATGAAGGGTGCAACTCGAAAAAGCTGCGCTCCGCGTCTAATGCAGCGCTGATTGACTTGGATGTGTCAATATCGCGTTGCCCTCGGTTTACCACTGGCACGTATCCCAAACGCAACGGAATGACGCGCCCTGCAAGAATGTCCACAACGTCCGTTCCTTGGTCCCTTTTGGCATGTTAGCTTCGAGAACTACACCGCTTTCAAAGCATGGACCTACATAAGGTCGACCTTGGTCAAAACACCGATTGTTCTCGTTCCTTCTGGGTCAACCTCGCGAGCTAACTTCAAACCATCGGAGTTCGCCAAATCTGTATTGGCAGCGGTGACAGCCAAGATGATACATGCTGGCCGTGAGATGTACTTGACCAGCATGTCCTTGATTTGCTTTTCAATATCTTTTGGTTGGTCCCCGACAGGGACTTTGGTTAGACCGGGCAAGTCGACAAGAGTGAGAGTAAGGACATTGGGTGAGAATATACGCAGGTTGATGGGTTGTGGCGAGATGCCTGCATTGCGACCAGTCTTAGCTTCTGTATCTCGGACAATTTCGGCACGGATTTTGTTGAAGTCGTAAAACTTTTCGCCAGGAAGGTGCAGGAATTCACCCCACTCCGATTCATTCGCTTGCTTATCAGTGCCGTTTAGTTGCGCTATCACCAAAGTCAGCTAGGTGAACAGAGCCAAGGAAAGAGGTATACAATTTGGTGTCCCATTCGCCTGCGGCGCAGTTGCGGGACGATTGATGAGTTGAAGGACTAGTGGTCGCCGCGTCACGATACCAGTGCCACGAGGAAGGAAATCTCTTCCAACGATGTTCTAATGCATTGATGTAAGTGGTGCACTTCATATATATCGAATGTCGCGGTGCGCACCTCAAGCACACTACTCTTACCACTACTTTGACTTCCAAGCACGCAAATCTGTGGTAGGTCTATTTGGGATGCTGAGGAACCAACGGCCGAGAATACGTCTTGTAGTTTGTTGATAACAGAGACAATTTCTGAACCGAGACCTGTCGACATGATGGACAGACTAGATGATGATGGACAAGGGCAAAGAATTACAGGAATGAACGAAGCTAGACCGTGACTTGAACTGCGAAACACGCAGTAGGCACGCCTTGGTGTGAACACAGCCACAACTCCAAACCAGAACAAATTTCCCTTTCTTTCTCGTCGTCGGACTTATATTTTCTGGTAAATACTGTTGTTGAAAGCTAAAGGTCTCCTGCCCCACCACTCACTTCTCGCTCACACACTTACATGTTCTTATCGTTTCTCGCTGTCTCACCTCTTTTCTTATCACAGTGATACCTGTGCAGCGCTCTGTTTCCATATGGCTGCAAGCCAGTAACAGCTGGAGATGGCTGGCTAGCTGGGCCAAAAATTGTCTAGCGTGTCAAAACCTTGCTCGATACGCGTGCCCCTATGTCAAATGTTTCACAACAACAGAATCATTATGATAACGCAGGGACATACGTATCGCGAGGATTGTCGTACAGTATTCTTATCACATGAGTCAGAGTCACCTTGAACATTTGGTAAATGTTTGTTCCCCCTTCAAGCTTCTTGATTACAGCCTCACACGAGCCTCATGGATATCTTACGTTCATGCTTGGAAATTCGAATAAATAGTACCCCAGCGATCTTGTGACGACCTTCGTCTTGACTCCCACCATCATGGCGCAGTATAATCAATGCGACCGTTTATTTCGTTCCACTCAGGCATTGTTTGCCCACTGTCGCGACAAAGATGACCACCCCTTCTGCGAGGGTTGCGACAGATTATTCTCGACTTTTACTGGACTAGATCAGGTGCACGATACGCATATTGCCATTTTTCTCCCAACTCATGTACCTTCTATACCAGCACATGCAAAACGCTGCGGTGCATCGCAGCGACAGTGAATCGGACGAGTATGCGTCCGAGAGCGATGATGACGACGATGACGAGCCATTCTGCGTGGGGTGCAATAGGTGGTTTGCTGACCTGGCAAGCCTTTATCAGCACCTTGCTGCCAGCTCAAAGCATAACTGGTGCTTTACATGCTCGCGCGATTTCGCCACCCCGACTTCATTGGATCAAGTAAGTTCTGCTCTTGCCTCCATGCTTCATATATTAATAAAGACCCTGTCGTACAGCACTCATCCTCTCCTGTGCACAGGGGGCTAGATTTCGAGTGCCCTCTATGTTCAAAGAGGTTCAAGACCCCTTCCTCGATTGCCCTTCACATCGAGTCGGGGACTTGTCACAATTTCTCACGAGCTCAAGTAACTGCGGCAGTCCATGCACTCAAGATAGTGCCTACGATTTCAGTCTCTCACCGCATAGAAGGCGGAACGATCCGCGTCGTATCTTACTATGTGACAGAGCGCGCATTTAACGGCACTGCTTACGAATGCTATCTCTGCCACCGTACTTTCCGTACCTTGGGCGCTTTGAACTCCCATATCAACTCTCCGGCGCATGACGCGGATGAGTTCAAGTGCCCAAAGTGCAAGAGGAAGTACAAGTTGGTTTCGGGCCTGATGCAGCATATTGAAAGCGAAGCGTGTGGGATTGCGAGGTTCCAAGTAGTGGAGGACTTTACGAAGAACTTGGTTGACCAGTTTTTGAAGCGATTGAAACTCTAACTTCAATTGTGAAAGATCATGGTTGAATTCCAAGGGGTTATGTACTGTAAGTGTGATATACATGTGTATGTCTATGAGAAAGCGAATCAGAATCGTTATCTCTTGGTGTCGCCACCGAAGAAGTCCTAGCCTAGAGCTCACCTCCGTCGACAACAGTTTCGTGAAAACACACTGAATTTGTTGGACTGACAGGTCCACTCGCGCGCCATTCTTTCCTGTTACACCGTAGTGTCTCTTGTATTTGTGGGGGCGCACACCTCCTTATGAAATGCTGCATGCATCGCATCATGTTTACAAGCCATTTCACAAACATGTTTTGGCAAGGCAGTGGAAATCCCCTCAGAATAACTCCCTGCAACTTCAGGTGATTCGATAGCCCACTGTGAGCCGCGGTCATTTAGGAGGTGTACCAATTATCCGCGGAGTTCACGACGTGATAATACTGGGGAAGCAAGGTTTCTGCCGATTTTGGGAAGGTGCTTCTCGTTGATGCTCTAAATTTGGCTTGGTCAGTGGCAAGTCTGCAGGCTGCAGCTATTGTCTTTAACAGCTCTGGGACTGATTGGCAAGGGGAACTTGAAGTGCTGTGCAAGAAGTCGTGAACCTGTACACAGCCTGTACAGCTATGTGTCGACACATGATGCATATTTAGGAGCGGTGTACATGTTCATGTTTGATAACACTGCCAATGCACAGCCAGTGGGGCCAGCTGGTACATTTAGGTGGGCCGCTGATAAGGGTGTGGCTGCCTTGCCTCCTCTGAGTCTCTCAATCTCATCTGAGCGCTAGAGTCGGCGCTCCCTCCAAAGATACCTCAGGCTGCACAAAGCATAACACTACTACTATGTCGACGCAATTCTGGAACCACTCGAACAGTGGGCTATCTAATTCTAGTGCATTGAATCCGGATGTAAGTTCTCGACCTTCTCACCGTACGTTGTTGCGTCTAAGGGTCGACACTTTCAGCATTCGCTCGATGAGGTGTTCCAGTGCATGTGGGGTTATCCCGGGGGATTGCACTGCAACGCCTTATTTCGTGGTCACAATCTGTCCGCTCATTTGCGCGAAGTTCACGGAATTAATGGCACAGACAAAACACGTTTCTTGTGCCAATGGGACTCCTGTGTTCGGGAATTCAACAAAGAATCACTCGTCAGACATGTGGAAGAGTTGCATATGAGGATTGTATATTCCTGCAAGTGCGGGAACACGTTCTCGCGCAGAGACACCCTAAATAAACACAGGACAACCTGTTCAGGTTAATAGTATGCAGGCAGGCAGTCTCTTAGCGTGGATAGACGCTAGCGCCCAAATGATTGTTCCTTGACCTGTTGCAGTGAGTTTCGTCAGTGCTTCTACGGACTCATGATTTGGGATGTACATTCTAGTATACCACTACCGGGACCATTGTTCAGTATTGACCACACTTACGATAGATACGCACGGAAAAGAACGATTGTTCGTAGTGTCCAACATGGGGCTTCGCCCTACATGACAATAAACGAGGATTCAAAAAAACCCATACCAGTGGCCTCCAGAAAAGACGCTAGCACCGCCAAGATGATTCTCGTTTGATTCGTTACAGCGGGTATTTGTTAAACAGGATTCTTGAGCTCACGGGCGTACATACCTGATCTTTGAGAGGAACATATGGACGGCCTGCCTCTGGTGATGGGAAGTCTCCCCTAGGTACTATGTCTGTCGTACTAGTTCAAGAGACACCTTCCACGGCATGTACACGATAAGTGACGGGGAATCTGTCATGGTCTCCACGAACTTGCAAAATAGTTGCCAGGACGATATGCGTTGATGAGCGGGCCGCCGACTAGGATCATTTGAGATCAAGGTCATACTCTTAGAGGACGGATGCGGTTAAGCGGCGAACTTGGTAAATGTACAACAATACGTTCATGTTGGGCATACCGGTGACACCATCATTGAGTCGGTCCATAACAGTCCACTGGCACGCAAAAGATGCACTGAAGTATGTAGTAGTCAGCTTAACTTGAACGTTCTGTGGAATTGATACCATTGTGACACATCAATTGAACCAGCTAGATAGGTCCTGACCCTTGATTGATATTCTTTAATACTCGATGAATAGTGGCGCCTATCCCTAAATAAGAGGGTGGATGAGACGGAGATAAAATCCAAACATAGACCTCTAATTCATCACGTGACTTGAGGACAATATACTTACATGATTTTGACTCGTTACTCTATTTCAAGTTAGAATTAGCTGAATCTTTTCCATCATCTTGTGGATATGTATAATACCAAAATTTTATACTCAGAATCCTTATTTTCGGCCAATTGAAGGAGTAGCAAATTCGCCCTTGTGACCCATTTGTGACCGATGCTAGCGCGTCTGTCACGTTGGTGGTGCGTGCTTAACAACATAATGCCTACTCGTCTCTCAATAGATCATGAAAAAAAAAAAAAATACATGCCTAGCTTGCTACAAACTATCCGCACATATTTGAGGGAAAGATTAGTTCGCGTTTTGTGTACATTTGTGAGTTATATGCAATTTTATTGACATGTTACGCTAGGTCACATGATGAACTGGTGTATGAACCCACGCCGTGGTGTATCTCACGACCACAGGAAGCTCAACTTTTGACTCTATGAATTGTAGACGCTCATTTCATAGTTGATGGTTAATTATTCTCAATGAACTCATCGTATTGGTCTTGATCCCATCTGGGAACTCAAGCGTGGGAACGTGATAGCCGCTTGCTCTCTGCCTCGACCCATGAAGACATTATGTCATAAGAATGGAAAGATATATCAACTCGGGGCCTAAACTGAAACCGATGCAAATCGCACCACCCTAAATTCATCATGCTATCACGCAATTATTGCATAAATGTTTTGAATAAGCACAAGTGCCTGCTGCGCGTTATAACTTGCCTTCATATGTCCACAAATTACAATTCGGTGTTCATATATGCCGTTGCTAGCTTTTTGTAGTAGGCATCGATGTGTGATGGATGGGTCCAACTACCAGACACGATGCTGAGAGTTAAACGGAGATGAAGAAACTGCGCATATGGTCAGACACGAGACTCGGGTTGCACGGTCGGTGCTAAGCTATGAAGCGAACACGAGGATACATAATGACTCAGAATGACGGGGACTCCGATAGAAGCCACATGACTTCCCTCCTGTGTATTTGTATTTTACAAACCGTCCACTTTATCGCAGCCTTCATTTGGCGGGGGTGAGAGCGAAGTACCTGTGAGTAAACATTCGTATCACTTTTGAAGGTAACTTGAAGAGCTGAAATTATACCGCGCCCATTAGGTAAAGTCCGCAAGCAAGAATGATGCCTTTCACTGCCCCTGTGAAGTAAGAAATGTCATCAGGAGCGCCTCGCCAAAAGATAGAAAGGCACACTGGTATGGCGTTTTACGCCTGCCTGGACTTAGAGAACGGCACGTGAGTCGAGAAGGCTTGGCAGGACGGGGACTCAGACGTCGGCGCAACAGTGGATAAATACCCACCATAGCATTGTCACCAGACGGCAAGACAGTAGCAAGCAAGAGCAAGGATGACGCAGTTATATTCTGAAACGTGCAAGATCAAAAAGTGGACAGGCACGATGATCGCGACGAGCAGGCATTCGCTGAAAGTCTGGGATGCCAAGGGAATTCGACACAACCACCTGGACAGAAATCGGAAGATGAGCACAAAACACTTGTATTAATACGATTTCACCAGAATTCAGTCTCCCGATAATCGCATTCTTGCAAACATATGGGTAGTCGACTTATCGGACCACTATCATGAAACCTAGGTGGAATCTGCGGCCTTTTCTATAGATGGAAGTTGCCTGTCACTGGCTGAGACAACCACACATACCCAGCGAGCCCCGACATTTCAAGATGCTCATTGAATACGTCGAGAATGCTGATATACGTGTCCTATGACCTTGTATACTTGAATAATCCATTTTGAGCAGTATGGTGTTAGTTCTCTACCTCCCATAGGTGATGTGAGTCGGAGTGACCATCACTGGCATGCTACACAAAGGAGATGCATCAGACATCGAATTCAAGTTGCGAGAGCCACACGTAGTCGATGTCCCCTTGCAGCCAAGCCTGCACATTTGTTTGTTTCTCGGTTCTCTTGTTCACCTTAACTAGCCTTAGCCAAGAGGTTAGTGTGACTCGGACAGATTCACCTCCTGGATTCATGGTGCACGTTCGAAACTTGCTGATGACTAGTGACTGTTTATTGATGACCACACCTAGGACATAAGTCATGAGTAAATCCTTGGAGGGGAACCTCAAGAAAGGTCCTTCTCAGCCAGTGATAGCCAAGCGGGGACTACAAAAAATTTGAAATTTGTGTCTAGACCCGTGCCGGTTCCAAACCTACCGGCAATAGTTTTTTGATACATTCAAAATCTGTTTCTCCTGCAGAGCGCTGGTTCGATTGAAACTCGCTGATATCTTGTGATTATCGGTCCCCTCTGCCCGCGCAATTTTTGATCACCTTCGGGCTGATTGAGGGTCCTATCAGACACAGTGTTAGTATTTGGTTAGCTACTAGGAGTCTTGAATTGGCGCTCCGCACTACTAGGCACGCGCTAACTTAGTGAAACAGACATCGCTTTGTTTTGTCGCATCTAGACTCAAGCTAGATTTCCGGTATTGACCGGTTGACCCTTCGATGATACCGACGTGGTACTGTTATATTCCCGCTTACACTTTGCCGCGATATCTTTCTCGTTGTCAAAATACGTATTAAAGTTCGCAGCGCTTATTTTGCCGAACTGAACGGCAGCAAGTCAATGCTGTGTGAAACTTGCAATTTGGGACAACTTGGCCAGTGGCGAGTTGGCAAGGTCTAATTTGATCACTTCATGTGGAAAATCAACATCACTGGGCACGTTCTCTTTTAATTGATTGGCGACTTGAAGTGTGACCAACTTTAATTGCATGCTGTATGCATGATTGGCTAGACTTGTATTCATAGCTAGGGGGCGGGCGAGAGTATAAGTACATTGCTGATGCCCTTCATATCTCGCTAGGTCACTGCTCACTCAGATATTCCAGCTGCACAGCTCCCCTCGGTCATACCATGTCAAACCATTTTTATAACTGTTCCAGCAACGGACTGTCTGATTCCTCCACTGCAGCGGTACCTGTAAGTTTAAATAATTAATGTTTTGATCGTACATCGCTGCATCTAATCAGCGCTTTCAGGTTCCTCATTCTCCTGAAGAGACGTTCCAGTGCATGTGGGGTTATCCGCACGGGTTGCACTGCAACTACTTAATTCGTGGCATCAATCTGTCTGCCCACCTACATGAAATTCACGGAATTCACGGGAAAGAGAGCGTGCGTGCCCAGTGCAGATGGAACCATTGTGGCCAGGAGTTCAACATTGAGGGCCTCTACGAGCATGTGGAAGATATTCATATGGGGATTGTATACTTCTGCGACTGCGGGAGCAAGTTTTCGCGCAAGGACGCTCTTAATAATCATAAGGAGAATTGCTCGGGCCAGCAGCGCTAGATGGGGGGTCTTTGAACATGAACGGACGCCTGGACGCGCCCAGATGATTAATTTAACTCCTGATTCATGTCTGTAGTTAGTGCTTCCACGGACTTATGATTTGATGTAACATACCAGCACCAATGTTTTACATACACGTTTATTTATTCTTGTGGTAGTAAATCCCTAAGTAAGAATTTGCAACTCAATCTCACATCTAAAACATGAGGAGCAAAATAGAGGCAGGGCTTAGTTAGCGACTTGGCCTCGTGTCTGTGGAGCGGGGGCGTGACTCCGTCGATAAATATCCAGAGCTACACAGCCTGACAGGGTGTCACCGTCAATAAACTCATTGTCTTTCGGCTGCCAAGCGACCTGTTGGTTTAGGCAGGATCCATGAGGTCCACGAAAGAGATCTCAACTCCTCTGGTCCGGAACGACCCAATCTATACGTACTGATGCAACAAGTCCGAGTGTGTGTTCATGGCAATGTTGCAAACTGAATGTTTATAACCTCAATTAAACCAAAATCCAACCCTGTCCAGTGACAGAGAAAAACTTGCCTGCAACTGCCAAACGGCCCAAAAAACGGCTCAATTTTTTCCTTGTCAGATTTTTGGAAGCACAGGGGCCCGATGGTCTATAATTAAGGAAATCCCCATAGGATGTTACTATTCCTCTCTCCTCCGCAAGGCACTGTAAAAAGATGCAATTAAGGGTCACATTGCAACCAAGCGGGGGAACGTGTAGACTAGCGTACAATAGTGCAGGGACGCACGACATCAATGGAACTGTCAAAGAACACATGCGTGATGACTGGGGTGCAGGCTTAAAACGGCAGGGCAATAAACCTCATAGAGTCTTGGGTGTTTGGTGAGAGAGGTTGATGCTGCGAAGTATGAAAAACGCTCAGTACATGCATCTCTACGAAGATGGAACAGGAAACCCACGATATGCTCAGCGAATCCGACTCTCAAGTTTCAACTTATAGACTGTCAAATTCCACCAAAAAAGGCGGAGAAGCACATTCTATCATTCCAAGTGCCATATTTGTTCATTGCGATCTTTATAGGCAACGTATGATGGGCTTGGAAGACCATATTCTTCGTCCATGAATATGAAATTTACTAGCGAATGATGGTGTTGTGGGGCCACCGCAATTGAATTCTGTATGAGGCAAGCCGTCGACAGACACGTATTACTATTATGACGCAAGGATAAGCATCGCGGATTCATATCAACGCCCTGCATCGCTTGGATCACTCGAGAGGGGGTGTTAGATTGATGTTGATTCCACGCCAAAGAAGGTACCACAC
Source organism: Suillus cothurnatus (assembly GCA_016758765.1). Classification (NCBI taxonomy): domain Eukaryota; kingdom Fungi; phylum Basidiomycota; class Agaricomycetes; order Boletales; family Suillaceae; genus Suillus; species Suillus cothurnatus. Next base: position 213,328 of record JABBWL010000052.1, on the reverse strand, counting down.
GGTAGGGTCCAAAGTTCACGGTAAGCATCCACCGTAGCGGATGTCATGCTAGTGACTGTCATGATAGACCTGCATCCGATCGATACTTGCAGTAGGTTGGAGGAAGCATTGTGTCTGACGTTGGGGTCAAACTACTTTCGCACCCCTAGCAATCCTTTAATAAGGTATGCCAGATCAGTGTGGAACACGGGGGTACTTATGGTGGAGTAGATGACTAAGTGTGTGTCCCAGAACGCGGCGCTGTCCAACTTTGTCTAATAGGCTCGGAGTTTCATGTGGTGCGACTAGGTAGGTTTGGCGGGGAACGTTATTGTCGATGATGATATTGGGCTCGTGACCAGCCTGGCGTATACTATCACGGGATGCTCGAGTGGCCATTTCAAAAAACGCACGTAGGCAGAATGGTAACGAGTCTATGATGGCATGCCGCGGTAGTATTATGAGGGTGCGGGGCAATATACTACCTGCGAGGCACATGCTGTAAACGCCTCAGGTTATAAGCAGACTCGGAAAATTGACTTCGGCTGCGTGTCCTAACTTCCAAGAAGACGGAGAAATTGAGTCTAGCCCTGAGACACCTGAGCTCCTGCCAAAGAAAGCGTGTCCCAGAGCGAGGTGAAAAGATTATTCTTTCCTAGGACACGCAGGTTTTCGCGAGGAGCCAGCGCCAGATGTACGACGTACCCAGAATTTTCAGCCACGAAAATGATGCAGAAAACAAGTCTCTGTGCTCCACCGCGCGTGCCGTCACTTCGGTAGTCATGTGACCTGGAAAATTCTCAGGTTACCTCCTATGCAAATTTGGAAGTTGGTTTTCGTCGTTCCGAGCACGAAATTACCCCATGAGACTCTTGGATAAGTTCAAGTTCGCATGTCCCATCATCAATGTGACGTCGACAGGAGCCTCAGAACCTTACATCCATTGACTGCCGCTGGAACTTCTACAACACATCTCCTCATCATTAACAACAATGCCAGACTGTCCCAGTATCTTCCGAGTCTTATGTGGATATGACATTTTGGTCAATTTTGCCAGCCCTCCCTTAGTCTCCACCAGAGCCACTTTTGGTCATTGATAACAGCAGGAATGTCGTCGTACAAACCATTTCTTTCATAATTCTTCCAGTGTTGGTTTGTTCGCTCTGGTTGACAGACCGTGCTCGACCTTGGAACGGATTCAAGGCTTTGCTCACAGTAACAGTACACAACATTATCGAGGGTGCGAATGCGAAGAGACAACAATGGATCTATTTGGAGAGACAGACGAAGGACAAGACTAGTACTGTGCTAATATTGTATTTCCCGAGTTGCTACTCCGGCCAAATACCTGATGCTGACCGGTTGATAGTCAGGTGCTTTGTGGCAGTGGCAGTACTGGTGTCCATTGCCCATTAACTGACTCCGTAAACCGTTGCCTTCGTTTTCACGACGCTCTTGGTCATCCTCAATCATCATCTCATGGCATCTGTTGTTTACGCTAAATGGAATACACTGGATCCGACATTTTATCCTCTTGTTCTCTCTTTGATTTTGACATGTGCAATTCTTCGGTGCTTGACAAGTGAGCACAGGAATGAACGAAAGAGAGATACTGGCTTTTGATTTTCATTCATTGTGAAAATGATGTAGGCACAAGAAGGTAGATGTTTACAACGTAACAAAACGAATTGACACATTCCGAGGGTCAAGAACGCAACAAACGTCAGAGTGGGGGAATTCTGACGGTTCACGAGTCAAGAAAATAAATGAAAGCCAGCGAACAAAGGTCCAAAAAAGTGATCAATGGGGTTGTCAGTCCTGGGCTCGGTACGGGCCTACCTATAGGACAGAACACCACTTAACAATCCCATCGACAATTGAGCAAGACGATCTGACTTACTTTTAACGCCCCGATTGTAGACGCCTACGCACACATTCTTCAACATCATTCCGAAGCTCTGCCTCGTCAATTGTCTTTGAGGAGGGCACATTCCTCAACCTCGCAAACATAGCGTCCTTGCAAACGATGTAGACCCTCCGAGGGGAGAGGTTCCTGTCCTCAAGATTCCTCCGTACATTCTCGTTCGTTTCGTGGACGAACCTCCTCTGTTCTTGAGATTTAATTTGCAGAAACCGAGAACGTGTCTCGTCGTCAGTGTCAGGATCACAAGCGTCGAAATCTGGCATCCTGTCGCACGCCATGTTGTTGATGTGCTGATCTGATTTGGAACGAACAATGAACGCCTCAACGGTGCCGAACTGCTGGCAGGCACTGAGGATGGTGAGGTCGGAATCCAAGACACGGTTATCGATGAGGATGATGATGCAGTCGAAGATGTAGAGTCCCAGGTTATTGAAATACTGCCAATCAGGCACATTTGGTGTGCCTGCTCCGGGAACGTCATACCAAGTGATCCGGGAGTTTGGACGTGGATCAGAATACCTTGTGACGGTATTGGTAGTTTCGACAATCCCCGTACGAGCGGCAACGGGATCGTTATTGGACAGGCCACGGACGGCATTAATGAAGGATGACTTTCCAGCTCCAGCAGAGCCAACAGCGATGTGAATAAAGTCTGGGCTGTAACCATAGCGGGCTTTCATCTCAATAATGTCTTGGTCTGAAGGGCGGCACTCGGGGCGAACTCCTTCAAACCATCTGCGCTCAGTCGCAAGCCTTGCTTCATCTGCTCTGCGAAAAGCTTCTTTAGCCTCATCCAATGCTCGCTTCAGTTCTTCCTGACGACTCCTCGCAGTTTCTGCTGCTACATCCGCGACATGGCTCTTTCCGCGGCTTCGGCTCGTCTCTGTGATAATGTAGCCCCTTCCCGAACCGTTCTAAATCTGCTTTCTGCCTTATTTGCCCTGCGCCTCGCCTCTTTCGCTTCCTGCCTCGCAATACGCGCTTGTTCTTCTAGTTCCCTTGCCCTCCATTCTGATCTCCATTGCTTAAATCTTCCGTAACCACCACTCTCATCATCATCATCCGAAAGGAAGCCAAGAAAAGGGAGTACTGAAAGTGCTGAAGCAACTCCGCCCATGCAGTGCAAATAAATGGGGGAAAACTTGACGCTCAGAAGGGTTGCGTGAAACGCGTTCTCCGTATACGTCCGATGCGGCCTAGACGAGGATCAATGAATTGTGGGCTACAGAGCTTCAAGTTTCACTCACCTCTATATGGACTGTAGTAGTGCAAATGCAGCGTCCAAGTGACGAGAACTCTGCAGGGAAGACAAGAGACAATGAGCCGACAGGGGCAAGCAGGGACCTTATACTTATCAAGACGGAAGCCAGGCAAACATGAGGTAGACCTAATAGTCAGTTAAGTTGCGCCTGACTGCACGTGAAGGGCAGGATAGAACTATCACCCTATAAATCTTTGCGTCGGCACCACTAGTCAAATGTCCAGTGCCCTTCCAAACTTTCAAAATTAGACACCACCCTATTAATCTTCGCTTCAACAGCTCTCCAGAGATGAAAAGGGTACATCATCACCGACCTGATCTATGAACTTTGAACGTCTTCACCTTCTAATACCTGCAAGCGCACTTCAACACGCACCCCATAGCTCCCCACCTGGTATTGCGTTTTTCACGAAGTCATATGGCAAGATGATCGTGGCTGCAGATAGATGTCTTATTCATAATTCGATGGTCGGAAGTGGCGGAATATCTGTGTTGAGCCACAAGGGTGAGCAATACTGGAGACCGTCTAAGCGCCTGAGTGCTAGCAACCATCGGTCGAGGCCAGTGTCTAGAACTCAGGTAGTGTTGTGAGCAGAATTCTGCCGTTAATCTGCCATGTGGCATGGCAGAATGTGGCAGAACTCACTCTCTACAATGTCCAAGTCTGGATGTCCTCTCAATTCACTTGTCAGAACTAGGTTCATAAAGGGGGGTCCTAGTACTTCTGCCAAGTCCAACAGATATTGGTAGAATTGCATCTACTATCATGCTTGCGTCAACGGAAGATGGTCCAGGGCAGAACTGGTACTGTCAGGCAGAATGTGGCAGAACTCACTCTCTACGATGTCCAAGTCTGGATGTCGTCCTCCCAATTCACTTGTCGGAACTAGGTTCATAGAGGGGGGTCCTAGTACTTCTGCCAAGTCCAACAGATATTGGTAGAACTGCATCTACTATCATGCTTGCGTCAACGGAAGATGGTCAAAACTCGGCAGCAGGGTCCGTGATGACCTTCGCTATCATGAACATAACGAGTACTGATAACCCGATAATCAGATCACAAGGCAACTTGATGACTTGCCGACGTTGACACTGAGGTTACCAAGCAGCTCAAGACTAATTTCATATTGGTTCCACTACTTAACTTGAAGATGCAACAGTCTCCAGTGGCGTCGGCTACGATCTTGATGATCCAGAATTTATCTTGCCTGACAACATCGATTAATGCTGAGTTCGTTCGACTAGAAGACATTTGAAATAGGGAAAGAACGATGCACGGAAAGTTCAAGTTTGCCTTGGAATGGGACATGTGTGAATGAGACGAAAGTACTAGAAGGGAGAGCATTCGACTTTGCGAAACTGCTGTGTGCTAGATCTGACGTCCATATCGCGTCGAATTATACACATAAATGCCCTTGAATTATGGCGGGGCGAAACTCCCGTTTCCGTGTGCGGTGACTGGCAGTGGCAAAGCTGTTTCAAAATAGCTCACCAGGGTCCGCTACTAAATTGGGTAGTACAGCGGTCGCTTTTACAGATAGCCGTGCTTCTGTCATTCGTCACGGTATAGCCTCGATACATATTTTGGTACACCTCGACCAATCCCAAGCTCGACGCAGGTACACCGCTTGACCCACGTGTTTACATTTGAATAGCTAGTCTGGGTGCTACACGAGGATACCTCCTTTCGGCGTAGCTGACGCATAACCTACAGTTGACCTCCAGATAAATCCACCGTGACGGAGGAGAGTCTTCCCTATCTCGAACCAGGATTCAGCATGGCTAGTTCCATTGACGCTTCAATTCCGATTTGTCCTCTCTACATCTCTGGTACAAATCACTTTATCAACGAAATCATCAATCCTGCTGAATATATCAAATAGGTGTCGATTTCAGCAACTCGAAAAAGAACATGTATTCTGCTCAAGTGTGGATCAGCCTCAAGTCACGCATGCCAATCAAAAGCAGGGCAGGGAAGGCTTTGCGACAGACGTTTTCTCCATCCATGTATTAAGTACTCGACCCCGACGACTGTACCCACCTGATGTGCTATTGTGCTTTATCATAGGATTCGCTCTCTTTGGGATACATTTTCCTTACCTGTACGGTACAAGAGATGCCAGTATGGAACTGAGCATGAAAATATTGTTTTCGAACTGGAAGACATAGTCCGCGTGTGCGGTACAAGAAAAAGACGAGGTGAAACAATATCGCGCCCTCACCTTGGTTGCTCACGGATTCAACCTTACAGGTGCAGAATATAACAAAGTTCATAAAAACATCACAATCGTCGTCGAACTTCCCCGGTGTCCAACAACCAAAGTAAGGTTTCATGCCCCCCATCAAAAAACATCTAAATCATAGATTAGTGGGCTGAGCAACTTGTCTCTTCTTCTGACGAAACTCTGGAGCTCCGGCCTACCACCGACGAAATATGTCGGAAGTGTTCTCAGTGAGTCTTGATCACCGCGAAGTGCCACCCTTCAAGCTAACACCAGAGACTCCCAAGGTTCCAAATTCTAGGGATAGGAAAGGTACCAGGTTTTTGTTGATCTCAGGCTAGTGTTGACACGAAACATCGAATAGACCGGCGTTGGGAAATCTTTGCCGATCAACCACGCATTTGGAGTGCAAAACGCGGTGGGTTGAACACGACACTTTAATGAGCACAACTATTCATGCTATCAATAGACCGCTTCGCACAATAATCCAGGCGAGGCCAGCATCGACCATGAGTTCATCTCACCACAGAATGACAGGTTTGTTCTCCACGACAGCAAAGGGTTTGAACCAGCGGAAAAAGACAACCTCAATGTAGTCCGAGATTTCATTGACCGTCGGAGAGCAATGCCTGATTTGAAAGGTTAGCTACAGGCTGTTTGTTAGGGCATCCGTCTCAGTGTCTTTGTACGGCAAGCTGACGACATATAAAGCTTGGCTTCGACGTACCCTGCGCAGGTGGGGATTTAGAGACCAACATAAAGCAATTTATCACATCGAAGCGCGAAGGAGAGCTGGTAACAGTACGTTGATGGATTATTACCGCTCCGCACAGGTCACAGCTAACACAGGTCGAAGGTCCCATTGTTGTCGTTTTCACTAAATACGACACCCTGCGTGGAGCGAACTCTGGACAAGTCCTCTCTCAAGGGTTTGAGCAAGAAGGTCACCAATGAACTCACCAAGAAAAGTGAAAAAGAAAGTCTGCAGTCTGCATCGCACCCTAGAGAAATTTGCAAGGTTGGATGTCCTGCATGCCATGGTCTCCAGTGGGTGTGTTTATTATCTGCGTTCCCAATAAAATTTTGAGCGCAGCAAATGGAAACCAAGAAGAGACGCTGGCCCGTTCGATCCAAACCACTGAAGAACTCGTTTGCAAGCATGTTGAGACCGACCTGTCCGAGTCAGTGATGTCATCCAAACAATTATCTTCGTTTATCCCTAAACATTCCAATCACAGATGGGCCCAGAGTGTGTCGGAACCACGTCACGAATGCTTCTTTCAAGCCATCAAAGTCCGTCGACTTGGCTTCGAGACCTCAAAGGGTGTTGCAGTACTTATGTAGTTATTTGGTGTCCCGAAGTAGATTTCAAGGAGACGTAGGCTTGAGCAATATTTTCGTCGTAGTATGTATAAGAATCATCTGCTATACGTCCTGACATTCCAAGCCGTCACCTGCGGTCATTGCATGAGTTACAAATAAATTGCATTTATTTCAAAAGGATGCACTTGTACACTATCTTGTTCTTCGTTGTAGACGCAATAAACAGACTCTACAGTGACTTTCGAGGTTGTCAGGCAGTTGGACTTTGACGTATCGACGATAGAAGCCTATAAGCAGTTGCGCAAAGTGCGCTACTACCGACGATCAGCACAATTTCGCCCTGTGCACGTAATGCAGAGGATAAGGTTTTGACTACAGTCAACGATACTCTCCCAGATGTTTGCCACAGTGAGAGAGGTGGCCATCAATGATTTGCAGCAAGAATTCATCAACATTAATGTCATTGCGGAGCGGACGACGTGATCTGCTGCTATTCGATTACTTGATCTCTGTCCAAAGTAGTAGTATTGCAGCATATCCTTCGAGTATGATCAGCGCGAATGTTGAGAGATTGAAGAGTAAGTCGAGGATGATAAGGAGCGAAGGGAGGGCATGCAAATGAATCGCAAGTACACCGCACAGCATGACGAGGTGGATCTAGTCCAGTCCAGAGGGTGTAGCCGAAAACTGGACCATAGCAAATTCGTCAAACCCAGAGCCAGATTTACCAGACCTTTGTGAACGATTCGTATCAGTCAGTTCGTTTTTTGGGGGGCTTCAGACTCGAACCGAACCCAAAAGGTTCCAACAAAGTAAGCATTGAAGTGCAGGAAAACGAGGTGGGTTGAGGCGTACTCATTGAGGGCCTAAAATAATTATGATATCCACTTGGGAGTCGCGACGGACATGCACGCACACGCGAAACAAGCGCGAAACAAGGCAAAATTGATGCCAAGCGGCCTAGTAAGGCTGACTAATTGGGCTAATCAGGTGACGTGCACTGCCACACAAAATATTTGGTGTAGGTACTGAGTATCGCGCTCACCGTCAAGGCGTTAACCATGGCGTCTTCGTCTTCGTCCACGGTGCCTTCGCACCCTGTCGTATTTACGACCCAGACACCCTATGCACTCCCCTCCCAAAAATTTATGATCCCATTGGACTGGAAGCGCTACCAGCTCTCTCAGCTCATCAACAAAGCACTCGACCTCCCAAAACCTATTCCATTCGACTTCCTTGTCCATGGAGAGATCCTCAGAACGTCCCTATGGGAATGGCGCGCAGAGAAGGGTGTCGGGGAGGTGAGAAAAGTGATCAGGTTGGTTTGAGAGAGCGACTGACGTTGTGGTAGGAAGATACATTAGAAATCGAGTACTTCGAAAGTGTTATGCCTCCTCAGCGCATATCTGAGCTTCCCCACGAGGATTGGGTGTCTTCTGTATCATGTCGAATACCTCAGTATGTTCCATCATTTTGAAATCCATTTGCTGAACCTTAAATTATCATTACAGGCACTTTGTAACATCATCATATGACGGTCACCTACGCCTCTTCGACTATTCCCAAAATCCCCTCCTCGATGTACCCGTGCACCAAGCACCCATCACTTCTGTCTGCGTCGTACCGTCACCGTCAACGGAGACCGAGTCTCACATTCTAGCAAGTTCGTCACATGACCTTACTGCGTGTCTCACCCGCATATCTCTGGGCGCTGAGGGTCCAAGTGCATCCACCGTGGCTTCTCTACACCTACACACAAGTCCACTATCTTCAATATCTACTGATGCATCTGGTTCGCACCTCCTCACCTCTTCGTGGGACGGCCTCATCGGTGTCTGGGATACCTCAATACCGAATGACCACCAGGTACCTCTAGACCGCGGCGACGACAGAAAAAAGCGGCGTAAGACCGCCCCTGCAAACATAAAACGGAAAGCACCAGTAGCAGTGCTAAAATCGCACACCGCTCGTGTGTCAAAAGCATTATTTGCCGCCGGTGAACATGCAAAAGGCAAAGCATACAGCTGTGGTTTTGACTCGACGGTCCGAACCTGGGACGTCGAGAGTGGGGTGTGCATCAACACTATTGTAAGTCTTGTCTTTGTGCCGCCCAGACCGAGCTGAATATTTCCCCTGGTCAGAATATCCCTGAGCGACCGATGCTCGATCTCGCTGAAACACCCGACGGTAATATCCTCCTCGGCGCATCGACAGATCGCACCGTGTCTATCTTCGATCTCCGTGTTTCATCTCTCTCGTCTTCTACAGGTACCATGATGCACTCCGCGACTCCATCTTGCATTGCTACATCTGAGAGCGGAAAGCAACAGGTGATCACTGGTGCCTATGATGGTGTAGCACGGCTTTGGGACCTGCGGAGCACAAAAGGTGCTGTGACCAGCTTCAAGGTCTGGGATGGGATGAAAGTGCTTGCGGTGGATTGGGCGAGAGATGTGGTGGGCATTGGAGGCGAGGGGGGAATGGAGGTGTGGAGAATTGATGGGGGATCTTAAAAAAATACGACTGTATGGAGTTGGGTCGACTCGGAGTCGCCAGGTCAGACTCATCAGTAAAACAAAGACACAAATGAACATCAACCTTCGGTCTACTCCACATGTTCTTTGTCCTCGCTTCTAAACTGCACCAAACTGATTATCCATAGGAGTTTCTCGGGCACTCCCGAACGCCTTGCTTCTATCTTCGTTCACTAGGGGGTATTTAGGTTCAATCACTGAAATTAGGTCCTGCCCGAACATCGGTGCTCGTTCAAAGTTCTCGTGCGTTTGCGTCTCGCTGTATCAAATCAGACTCAAATTGGATGGACCTTCCAATAGATACGAGTTCACACATCGCCGAGGAGTACCATATGTTGGTTTTTTTCTTATCAAGGTCTTGTTTCCAGTGGAAAAAATGAACATCACTCCGTACTCTCGCTGCATCGAAGTGATTGGCTCCAGTGATGGTTGCGCGCAACCATGTCGCTTCTTTCTTTGTGCACCAAGGTATTTTCCTCAAAGTTCTTTCTCATTCAGGATGCACTAGTACTGGGGGTCACTTGACTCGAATTAGACTGACCTTCCAACAGATACGCTCACGCATCGCCGAGGAGTACTCTTGTCCTATCAGGACATGGCGCCGACAGAACAAATAGATATCAACCGCCAGCAGTGCCATATCCATTTGTCCTTGCACTGCATCGAAACCATCATCAGTTCCAGAAACCCCTGTGGCACCGCGCATGACCTTGCTCCTTTCTATTTGCATCAGGGTATTTCCGGCTCTATCGGTTCTACCAGTGCATCATTCAAATAAACGAAGATGCGCTAAGAGCTAGCTGCTGCTTGTCCCAAACCCAACTTTGTTGTCTCTCGTATTGAAAGTGAGTATCGCCTCGATCAAGCCCAAGATCGTGAGTTGTCACTGATGAAAGGTCAGTGCTGTGTGAGATCGCGAATTGCGATCTCTGTCTGTGATTCGAGGAGTCGGAGGGTGCGCAAGCATAGATCCACGGACCCTTCGTCCAAGGGTGCCGACGCGCGTCATCTCGTTGCAGAAAGACTTGGCATACTATTATACATCTTCGGTCGCCGACCATATGTGAGAGGAGATCGTGCCAAGGCCAGGGGATACTTTCTCTGGGGGTCGGAGCCATCCGAATCCAATGGATTTCTCCCAGTCGACATCACCCCGCACGCTGCCATTTTTGTAACAAGATTGGATCTGGAACCTTATGCTTGGTTGACAACGAATGCTCCTTGTTTCGTGAATTGCTGACTGCGTTTGCCTTGCGTCCTATTCCTTGTCACAGAGGTCAGACGGAGGCATGCTTAACAGTGCGAAACCATTTAGGACAATCGTGAAATTGCAATCTTTGCCCGCGATTCGGGATGCGCGAACATGGATCCACGGATTTTTGTTACTCTTCGTCCAAGGGTGCCGACGCGCGTCATATCACTGCAGAAAGGCTTGGCATACTATAAAAAATATTCGGTCGCCGACCACATGTGAGAGGAGATCGTGCCAAGGTCAGGGGACACTTTTTCTCTGGGGGTCGGAGGTATCCGACAGTGGATTTCTCCCAGTCGACATTACCCCGCGCGCCACTCCACGCTGCCATTTCAAGATTGGATCTGAAACCTTATACCTTGGTCGACAACGAATACTCCTTGTTTCGTGAATTACTGGCTGCGTTTGCCTGGCGTCCCATTCCTTGTCACAGAGGTCAGACGGAGGCGTGCTTGATACTGGAAAACACGTTTCACACATGGAGGGGCTTCACGATCTCTCAATGTAAGTGTAAGACAATCTAATTCCAATTTCACTGACAAAGCCACTGCAGATATTCATGCTTGTTTGGTCATGAAATTGATATGTCCTCGGGCTGCCTTGCGGACAAAGTTAGGACGATTGTTTCTCCATGGCGAAGTTTTCATTACACGAGTCATCAGGCGCATAGCTCCTTCTCGCTGTCATTATCGCTGGCGTAACAGCATGGCGGAGAATGTAAGGGAATCACGCCAGATATGACTGGATGAGTCAAATATAGCTTGACTTATACCATGACAAACGTCGACTCGGAACGCTAGAGACATTGTAACCATGTGGTGAAGATTAGAGTTCAGTGAGCAATTTTAACATATTGACATATTGACTGCTGTCGCGGAATTACAAAACAACTCACAGGTTCACTCACTCCGACTGTCAATGCCAACCAGCTCTCTATGTGGCACCCGGCTACTACATTAACCATGCTTCATATCATGAAGATCTAAAGCTCCGAGTTGGTAAAATGCCACGAGGGTGAGTCATTCTCTTTTGTGATTCACGTACGCATCATCATGGATACAAGGTATATCACATGGTATTGTCTGTTGCGCCTACTTGTGGGAGCTGACCGGCGGTCTCGGATATATTTGTACTAGACTCGCTTCAGCACAGGGTACCTCGACCTGGGCCCTGTACATGAAGGTACGGCGGGCGCGTACGGCGCATTACCCACGAGGCTATGAGGAGTGGTAGCATTCACATACCCTCGGTTCCGAGTGCTCGGGGAATGCCCAAGCACCAGCATATGCGCGCACTCGTTGAAACCGCCAGGACCTGCAGTCTAGATGCAAGCGTGAATTATCGAGTACGTGGTATTTTAATGGTTTACCAAATATTCTGTTTTTCACGTACGAAATTGTTATCTGGTCGATCGATAGGATACGGCTATTGAGATCCATCGTGGCTGCAACCATTTCCGGATTGCAAAGTGTCCAAGGTCCTCGTTGAGTCATATTGCTTATCGTATGCGTGTTTGTTTTTAATGCATCCCTATAGCCTCGTGATAAGACGCGTGTGTTCATGCAAGTACAGATTAAATCAACTCCTGTATCTGTATTTGCTGATATATTACTTTTCAGCCTGGCATTGTGGCGTTTCTAGAAATCGAATATCCTAGGTAAGGATCTGTCATCCATACCCTTAACCCTCAATAGCGTACCTAATTCCCTGAGAATCTTGCTAATCGAAGGCAACGCCTGTCAAGTCAGTGGGATACTTCTGACAGAATGTACGGCATTTCATGACAAGGCTGTGGAACGGGCCGAGCTTGAAATCTGATTAATATTGTGAGTAACATTATTAATCATATGGGCATAGCTGACCGGATGTCACGAGATCAATTCAGGCAGTATCCGTACCCCGCCCTTTCGGCGATACGAACATCGTCCGTGCGCAGTCATGAGCCCCTATCCCTCCAAGAGTTCAACGTTCAGCCGCTGGGGTAAGTCTTTTTACCCCGCAGGTTCCGAAACTCAACTCCCAAGCGGCGAAAACCCCGCACCACATCTAATCTCACACCGGTCTCACCATTTTTAATGGCCAAAATCCCTCAGCGCTCCTCCGCCTCATCCAAACCCCGCGTAATAATTTAAACTACATCGAATGGCTAAAATCCCTCCGACAGCGATAGACTCGTATCGTCAATCTGATGAGGGACAAAGATAGGCGTTCAAGATTTGGAAAGGGCGGGTGCTGTCGAGCTACGTTACTCGAGGCTCTCGTCGGGCAAAAATCCCTCTAAGATCACACTCTGTGAAACATGTCATGATCCGAAAGCCAGGCCCAGGGGGTCCCAAATTACCTGGCACACGATCAACGCAGCTGGATTTCTATCGCGTAAGCTTCTGCGCTGGATCTATATATGCAGTCAGTCAACGTTGACAACGTTGACAGGGGCTTTGATCCCTTTCATTATGCACATCTAGCTTTAACTGGCTTGGTACTGATGCTGCTAGATTTCCTATCTCGTTGCACTTCTGGATTGGACGTTTCATTTCCTCGCTTTCATGGTGACTTTGACCAGTCGCTTTACTGGTACTCTTATTCGTCTGTAACCTTCCGAACTTGCCCCTAAGACGCGCCATGTCACTGAATCACCTCTTGGGTCACCCTCTCCTTGACAACCAAACTCTAGGGTCGCAACACCTTGCAATTCCAGTACTACCAAATATTCTTGCTGGACTTGGTGGTTGACGAGCTCGATTCGGAATGAGCCGAAACCGGGTTAGTTGAGGCCGAACCCAAAATCCTCGACTGTACCGTACGTATGCCGACACTCTTCTCTGTAAATCTAGTCTTGGTCTTACTTCGACGATGCAGAAACTCAACAATATCCTATCTTTGCACGCGCCCGAAGTCCTGAAGCCGACAATGTCATCAACCTCGTAACTCCTCTTTAACTCCGCTCGCCTTAACTTGCAGCAATATTTACGCGAATAGCTATAAGCTGACCACGTCACGTCTCCGCGGAGACTCTCAGTGCAATTACCTACCACGCAACCAATGGCAACACCATACTTTGTGCACTTCCTGGTTACATAGACGCGTCCGAGTTCCTCGAGAGCTGATATTGACGATGACTTTTATCCCTCCTGTCATGTCAATGTACATCCTCTTAGCCTGATCCTCGCAGTACTGAACGGACCATCCAATAGACCAGTAATGGGCGTCACACGTTCGTCGGCATCACCGACCTCGGAGCCTGTGAACCCCGCAGCACCCAAGTTACGATAATCGGGTACGACCACTAAATTCTTCATCTCGTACACTAGTAGCAACGACTTTCACCCCTCCCCATCTACAAACCCTCCTTAACTCCACTGAACTCCAGTTGTACAACAGCGTCACGTCAGACATAAAATGGATCTTAAACTTTGAATATCTTTTTTTTATTTTTATCTTTATTTTTACTTCTATTTTTTTTTCTCAAAACACCGCGTCGACTCGGAGCTGGTGCCTCGTCATCGATACATATACCGCGGCTCCTCGCTCCTAGGCCCCCCGACCCTAAATACTCGAATTTTACGCGAGGCGCGTATACACTCGTTTCACAGTTACAGGTATTTCATGTAACCGTGCCGGCGCGCGCGCGGCAACATTATACATAATACCAGAACATGAAACTCATCAGATTGTCCCTGGGCCCCCCAGACGTTCCTGTAACACAACTACGAGTAATAGATATCGCGAATCCTTCGAAGCGCGCACTGCAAGAATTTAAAAGTGGAGTTTCAAGTGGATCATCGAGCTAACACCGATTGAGTATGCAGCGGATATAATATAATATAATATTAGGCTCTGGATCATCATCATCACCGCCAGCATCTTCTTTTCGCGTCCCATCCTTTTTATTAAATCAATACGCCTCGAAGGATTTGGCATGTGTTCTGAAACGTCTTGTACCCTGCATATCGTCACTTCTCTCGAGATCTTATCAGATCAATTTACGACATCCGGTTATGAATCCTTTCATGCACGAAGGGACATCCTCTCAAATTTCAAGGGCTCGTTCGTTCGTCTGCATTGTGCAGTAGCACCAAGTGTGATGTATGTGTTATGTGTATGTTGTGTTATGTTATCAATATACATCTTCATCGTCGTGACGAGATCTACGGTATAGCATCACCCCCTCACGGACCCGACTGATGGTCCGAAGTAGATCAAAGATCCTGCCCAAGTATCTACACTAAAAAACCATTACCCCATCATCGTAAGAGAAACGACGGAAAGAAAGAAAGAGACACAAAAACACAACACGAGATGAGACAAGACAGAGCTAGACTGCTGAAGGGTATGACTAATGCATTGCAACGTATAATCCATGATGAAATAAAAAGTCAAGTTGAGATGAGATGATGAGATGAAGCGATTGCAAAAGAAAAGAAATCAAAGCACAACACGGCACGAGACAAGACGAGGCGGGAGAAAGAGCAAACGATCGTATCTCCCCTCAGCACCGTACGACGATGACGAGACGAGTGTACTGTGAAAGAGCGCGATAAGCTTTACTGTTGGAATCCATGGTAATGTCAAACAGGACGTACATCGGTGATACCCGCGTTAAGCAAGCAATACGATCGTTGTTGGATACACTTTAGATATGTAAAGAGATACATGATGTACGAGTGGCGATTGAGGATAAAGGGAGATGTCGAAGTTCATCGGGGCATGTGGCATAGCTATGGAGATGGAGCGGGGAGTTTGCGATGGAAAGGAAGAGACAAAAGCCATCGCTGACGGTATCATTGCAAATCCGGGCTCGAAACATAAAGCCGAACCCTTGCTCCAGTTGGAGTCGAGGACAAAGATGGATATGAAGATTCGATAGAAAAAGTCATCTTGATAGACAGAGAACCACCAATTTGATGACAAAGAGAATCTCCACTTGACTTGATGGAGATAATGATAATTGCCCGGGGATGTCCACGAAAAATCGGGCAGCAAGAGTACTTGTGGATGTGGCGATAAGTAAACTGATAGCACCGGGTTCTAAACCTGGTTCTAGTTCTGAACGCCCAACGCCCAACAGAGGCCTTGCGTGTCGGAGACGAATTCGAACGAACGGATATGAAGATGGATGACGACACGAGGTGAGGATTAAATTGACGCTAGACGCAAGGACCAAAATAGTACTGCATACGAGGATAAAAATGGCACTATTGCGAGGACAATGGATCATTTTCAGTACTAGCTACGATCAGATATGGAGGAGAAGTACCTTAGACGACCATTAATATATCTCCATACCACAAGGACTCGAGTGCCCGCCTTGAATGATAAGCGGAGACAGCACCGGTGTAGTGAGGAAAGCGGTATGCACGATCCAGGAATGATGGGTGATAGAAAACATGAGCGATATACGCATGGATAAGATAGCAGTATTTACGGCGGGCTGTGATGGGTAAGGTAGACGCGCCATGGGGTGGCGTAAGAGAATATGTACAAGGATGATGTGGTGGCGATGTGAACAAGAAGAGCGAAAGCAAATGGATATGGACAGCGAAGTATATTGGAGGAGAGGAGTTGGGTGGGCAGGTTTGCCTCTAAGGACAGGCACGTCAATGCACGGCTTCTTTGTGCCTGCTTATCTTTTCGACTCCGGCACCTAAGGATGTCTTTCGATCCTAATGAAAGGTGAGATGGGCGGGACAAGGGAGAGTAAGTGACGTACCTCTGTCGCGTCAACCTCGCTCTCGTCCGAATCGTCCTCTTTGGGAGTCTCGCCTTCATCGCTGCTACTCTCACTGATTGTGCTTGGGCTGTTATTGGCAGGCTCGACCTGGGAGAGTGCAGTGTCGACTACGGCAGGAATGCGTTTGTGATGGTGATGGGTGGGACTCAATCTGACGGCCTCCAAGATGTAATCTTGAGCTGCGGGCGGGAGAGTATCTGTTGCGCTAGGAGGGGTTGTAGGAGCTGAAGAAGCAGCGAGAGTGGATAGATCAGTGCTTGTACTGCCTACTGCGGAAGACCCGTCGGTACTTGTCCGCCTTGAATCTGTATCAGCGGCTTCTTTCTCCCTGGCGAGACGTTCTCTTTGGAGTCTCCGTTTCTTTACCCAGCCCATACCACTGCCATCATCGTCATCATCTGGGGCTGGGACACCCACGCCATCATTCCTGTCCACGGGTATTGCAGCGCCACCACGGGGGCCATGGAGTGGTATTTTTAACGTTTGCGCTGGAGCATGAGAAAGTAGAGCGGGTGCGCCCTTTGCCAAAACGGAATATTTTGAGTCACTGCTACAATTGACGCTTCCCATTCCGCCGTAACCCCATTCTACGAATTCAGGCTCGTCCCGAACGTTCGCAAAGGGGTTTGTTGGTACGTGATGCTTTGAACCGTAAACGCGACCGTTAAGCATGCGCCTGCCTGATTTTATGGGGATAGATGGGGCAGTGAAACGGTGTTGGGATGATGTATGACGACCACCTCCTGAACCGGCTGAGTTGATTGAGGAACGTGATTTTGGTTCAGATGATTGAGATTTTTGTTGGGGAGGTGATGAGCTGCTTCTGGTTAGAGGAGAGCCAAAGTCCTGATGTTGTGAAGTGGGGGAGCGGCCAAAGATACGTGACGTGACATCTTCTGTTGAAGAGCTTCTTGTAGGTTGTGAACGTTTGAATATATGGCGGAAAAAGGACGATGACTTTGATTTTTGCTTTGATTCGACATCTGGTGAGGTGGGTGTGGATGTTGCTGGTGGTGGTGTTGGCGGTGTCGGTGTTGTAGTTGGTGTCGTGTCGATGGATAGATTCTGTTCTGGTAGAGGCGCGAATCTGATACGACGCGGTGTGTATATGTGCAAGTCTGAGGATGAACAGCTACTTGAGCATGATGAGGATGGTAATTGTTGGGGGGTTAGTCTTGGCGACTGTGTAGGTGAATTCAGTAGAATGCTGTTGGTACGAATCATGTTGTGGGCAAAAAAATGCAACGCCCTCAGTCTCTTCTACTCTTAAATGAATCACTATACGTATCAATGGGAGTCCCCGGGGTCACGATCGATCGAGATCTAAGTACCAAATTGGGACATACTTCCGCTACGCGCCTTTCCCGCCGTCAACTCACAAAGTTTCTCTTAAAATATATATCCTCACGCTGGCAACGTTGGAAATAATCAAAGAACATTGTTCTACCGGTATCTCACCGTGAGATCTAAAATATTCAGATTTACCAAGTTTTAATCAACTAAACTCACGTCATCGGCTCAAACCCTTGACTCCCTCTCGGACCTTTCCGTGCTCGTCTCGTTGAACCATGTTTCTCGAAGTAGCTCAGTCAATGTTTTCAAAAGTGGTCGGACTCCCTTCTAGCCGCATCGAGTGTCTCTCAAGTCACCTCTTACTTCATGTCCTCCCCAGGTCCACGCCAAGTCCTCCTTTTTAGTACCTAAAAAGTCTGATGGAATTTTCAACGTTCCTTGTCGTCGCCAGCTTACGAAACTTAAATAGGAGCGATAACAACATAGGTATTATAACCACCGACTTTATCCTTTCAACACCTTGTCGACTTCAGGGTACTACATCCATCTACACGATAACATCGGTACTCTTACTACCCCAACTTCATCTCAAACGGAACAGCTCCGAGTAAAACTTTCATTGTCCTTATCGTCTTACAAATCACCCGCTGAATCAGACATGGACTCAACTTTACGTCTCCGAGGAGTGTTCAACCGAACGTTCGACATTGATGCCTCCGCCGCAGTCGTAATGGCCATACCCATCACGAATAGTGTCATCATCATCATCCCTGTCAAATCCATATCTTGACCGATGGTCGCGGCCGCCATGACGTCGCTACCAGTAGTGGCCAACTATTGCCATGCCAAGCTGGGCCAAGCTTGACTAACACGGACAACTGATAACTCATCAAGCGCCCCTCAGTCTGCGCTATGAGAATTCAATCAACGCATGAACGTTTGAATGCCGATCACTGCCCCCTTTCCTGTTTTCCCGCTCAGCACCGCAGGATCATACAGGCACGCCTCGACCTGGAAGCGTTTAAGCACTCACGTACCACCCTTGCGTTTTTCTCCCGGAGTTCCCTCGCCAGGGTATCGGGCCCAGGGGTTTTACTCACCGCGTAGCAGGATATCTCCGACAAACCCTACGTTCCTTAACTAGGTGCACCTGGATCGAGCTCACATTGCGGTACTCCATGGTAAGCGGCTTTGCTCTCCAAGAGCATGACGTCGAAAAATACCAATCGAGGGTCATCTGAGTCGGCGCCAACCCGTCTGTCTTACTTCTTTCTTTGCAATTTCCGCCCGGGGTGTTCCGCATCTACATCATGCAGTGAGGTGTGGTGATATCTTTTTCTGGTTTAGGTTTTCTTGTCCCCACGATCACTACTCCATAGTGCTGTGTCACTGTGTTGTTCAAGTGAAGTTGATGGTGGCGGGATCTAGTGCGGCAGAGAGAGAAGTCGTGGTCAAGATCATGGTCGAGTTCTATGCCACCGACACTACACGATAACTCGGAGGTTCTATATGGGTAATCTATACTCCACGACGCTTCTTCCCAGACCATGACGTCGATTGATGGATAAACGAATAGGAGAACCACAGGTTTTATCATCTCGTCCTGTCCTCTATCTATTTGTCTTTGTATTAATATCGTGTTGCGCCGTAGTGATCATCCGTATGCGGGAGTTGCTCCGACCGCCCTTTGCGCATCCGGAGTTTGGAGCCGAGCCCCGACGAAGGTCGAGTGCAAAAAAGAAATGTTTGTCAATACTGCTTTGCGTCAGATAAGCTTAGCGCAATGAGAATACATGAGCTTTACAGCGTGCTCTCTATACACCCGGCTTCGTCTTCTCAACACCTTGTCGACGCGATAAATGAAAACTTCCGAGGGTCTCTCTACCATCCATGTGTCGTCGTATCTCCCCAAACCCCCGTAGGGTGGGGTTTTCCATCCGCTGCCTTACTTCTTCCATTTAGTTCTGGTACCAAGGGCATTTTTGGCTCAGTCATCGATTAGGTTTGGTGCTTGGTTTAAATCATTCTCGTGCTTTCACCGTCCAGATCTACCCTAGAACTCGAATCCGTATCGGACGGGCTGAACCAACCTACCTCCGTTCACCTCCGTCCCTTGCTCTCGCATCGAAGTACTCATGGATTGAGGAGTTTCCCACCCGACGATGTTTCTTCACATACCGGTTTTCGGTTCCTAGATATAGTGACGGAAGGCGCATGTCCTGTTTTGTGTTTTGATTTGTCCACTCTACTGCCCATCTATTCAGTGATGCCTGGTCATTTCAACGTTTTTTTCTTCTCAATTTTGAATTTGATGGTCTTCTTGACTTTAGCTGGCCTTGCTTCGACTCCTTAGATCCAACGTGCGTGCATGTGCTGGATGTTCCTGAAATGGCAGGCGCGAACTATGTACGCAAGTCGCCGTCGATTGGACTTCTTTTTGGACGGAATGCCAACGTCGACTCCACTTGCAACGTGCGATCTATGTGCTGGATGCTCTTGAAATAGCAGACAGGAATCATGCACCGACTGACGCTGAGTTTCATCGGAGCATCCAGCACATAGATCCGACGTTAGTAGTCTCGTACCAGTCAGGAAGTTCCCAGGCACCCGACCAACCGACTTCTTTCTTTTCGCAAGCGTAAATTTGGTACAGCTACGTTACTGAATTAGCTCTTAACCGGAACTACCACATCTGCAGAAAACCTGTGTCGACAAGTTGAACTAGATTCCAATTCAGTGCTAGTGCACTTACACTCCCCCTGTATAACATCTATCTAATAAGCCCTGATCTATCTAATCCGTCCTGTTTGTACTCGTTCAACGGTCTAGCTCTTTCTTGCGCGTTCGGAGTTAGGTTCCGTGGACATTGACACTACGAATTCGACGGACCTTCGAGGAATCCATATAAGTTTAAATGCGGATGCCCCTCATCTTTACTTGCCAACTTATTACGCTCCACGGGCATTTACATCCTCGGCACGACGGTATCGCAAATCGATCGGCGTGGCTCTGTTGTACGTAGCTACACCGCGTCCGTAGCCTTATCTCATCAAATTGATTAGACGACGCTTGTTTCAGGAATAATGAGCGTTCCACCGTCCTCCATTCTACACGAAAAGCCCCTCTTCATCATCTCGCATGAATTTAATGAAAAGGCGTTATATATCGCTCGGGAAAGGTTGTGTTGCGTGTCATCCTGTCGCCATGCTCTCAGCCTCCAGTATATGCGTATTCCGTACACGTCGGCAAAGTGCGCGCGATATTCTTTTTTCCCCAGCGGATAATGTCATCGTATATAGATCTTACGCCGGTGAATTGCAAGGCTGTCGAGGACGGTCGTTTATAAGGGGATACTCCGAGGAGGAGTCCAATCTGACTACTGGAATAACATATGAGGATACCTCAAGGCACCACGTACGGTGACAGCTTCTGAATTCTAGATCTCAGCAGAATCTGTCTTATCATAATGAACATAATCGGTTCTTCTCAGTCACCATAAACGTGATATTACTTAGTCAAGCCATGAGCTGGTCGTTTACGAAATCATCCCAGGCTGCGAATTTCAGACGACAGAATTGCGTGTGTGTTCTGAGGACACACGCGTTTCGGAGAGATGGGGGCATGGCAACCGTATTACTTGTGTGTGTGCGTCATCATCTTCCTGAGAACATTTTCGCCCCTGGTTGATGGACCTTTATGATACCAAGGAATAATGAGCAGTACTAGTGATTAAAGTTGTGGATGCCTTACGACATGCCGATGAGTAACGCGGCCACCAGTTGGTTTCCGGGGGACGATTACTGATTTTATCCCCTGACAAGAGGGCTTAGGTTTCATGATCTGTTAAAAGCTTCGCATCTATCAGTGCCGATCTTAGTTGATAGCACAACGGCGTAAGCTTACGGCCTGGACCTTGCTTGTGAAGTCTATAAAACATAGATTTATAGGTGGGATGGTGGCAGTGTGCGAGATTCCTGCGTCGCAGTTCACAGCACGGTCTCGCAACTTCAGTAGCACGGTAATATGCTTCGGTATTTTTCCTTTTTTGGTATGTTTTGGCTACCATGCATGTCCAAAGTGCGCCTCGTAAGCCTCAAAAGTGTTGCGCCCCGTAAGGAAAATTTTGAAAATTTGCGGAACATAAGGAGCAGCCGGGGTCCTAATACAAGTCGTTGACGTCTCAACGCGCTAGGTATACGTATGTGCCTTGACCTAGAATTCCATTCTATCGCGGAATGCGATAAAAGATAGGTTTGCGGATGACTAACCGCGCCACCAACAAAAGACTACGGAAAGCGGTGTTTCATTTGTCATGTGTTTTTTTTTCCTTCAGGGGTTTTCCATTTATGTACACTGTCCAGTAGTCAAGAACGTTTGTTTTCACAGCCGGGCCTGAATTCCGATTTTGAGTGAATAGTCACCGCGCCTCAAGGCATAATGTGGGGGAATCAAACCCTTTCCTGCAAATTGTATACTAATCAGAAGAACAATAAAGAGATGCCAAGTGCCAAGAAACCCTTGGGACTATACATGACAAATGTATTGTTCAGCAAGGGGGTTCGTGGAATAATCAAGGGGTTCGGAGATTAAGACGTTCAGTAGTAACCGTTATATTGCGGTGTTCAAGCCTGAGTGTGGGGACATACCCGGTACGGCTCATGTCTAGAAATGATCTCGACCTACTTACTACTTAGTGTCAGTCACAAGTAGTACCATCCATGTCACTGCACGTGTCAGTCAAGTTCTCGAACATAACAGATTGATCTGATCGATACGGTAACGGTGACCGGGGGAATAACCATGTCAGCTGCACGGTTTGTCTAGAATTTGAAACTGTTTCAGTTAAATGTGACAGTGCCTTCGACGAACGCACAAAATGGTAATTCAGCTACTGCACAGTGGGACGCGTTGACTTCCACACCTTGCGCAGCCAGAGATTGTCGTCCTAACACAGCCACGTTAGTAAAATAATAATAATCAGATGTCGGTGACAAATGCGGCGGGAAGGGGCGGGCAGCCTGACAACAAAGACTCAGTATCGCGGAGAAACAGTGCGGTTTTAGAGCCATAGGTGCCCACACACACCCCCACCTTCCATATCTTGCCAAGATCGAGATTTCAAAATTGATCGCTATCAAACATGTTTACTTAGATTGCGAATCCTTGGCAAATTCGAAAGAGAAGTTTCTTCTCATCGCCATCACCCGTTCCAGAAACAGACCATGATGCCACGACCCGTGACGCGTGAGCACTGCACATGTACATGTGGAGTTGTGGCGGGAATTCTGCCAGTGGGTTTAAAAGTCAGAGGTGCGTACATGTCAGGATGCTTGATGTGTGAATGACTGACCTTCAGACGGGTAGTAGGGGCTTAGTACTAATGCCAAGGCTTCATTAGGCCGGAACAAGAGCTGATTGAGATGAACTCTGGGTGTGGCCCGACATGCCCATGATCCATGTTTCAAAGATATGGAGCAGTGCCTGAAGTGACGCGGGCTGGGCTGGCAGCTGGGTCCCGGCCGTGTCACCGGGTCAGCTGATTATTTCAATGCGGGGTATTAATTGTAGCATCGATCGTGTCTGCATAATCCCGGGGAAAACGAATGTCTTACTTCTCGACGTGTTGACGTGGACATATCATTCTGTGATGTGTTTGCTGGCCGGGGCAATGTCATGTGACTGCACGTAGACAGATCGAATGGAAGGTTGCTTCTATATTGTCTGTGACGATCACGGCACGAGCTATCGACCGGGAGGAATATTTGGCGGTCTAGACGAATTTGTCAGGTATCGTAGTCTAGAAACTGTAGTAGGGAGTTTTTGCTAAGAGATTTTCTCAACTTACGCGCCGTCCATTTTACGCTTAATTAGAGCAATTGGAGCTTGGAAAAATAACTTGAACTTGCCAAACTCTCGAGTGGACGACTAGAATTTAATACTTATGTGTTAAGCAGTTGATACTTGGACTACACCAAGCGGAACGCCGTTTCACATCGAAAGGTCACTTTTATTGAGATCAAAGTAATTACAGTATCGACGCAATCGTCGACGTCTAGCTACTCAGTCACTGGTACGGCGCAAGTTCTAGACGCCACTCATGATGAGCTGCATGACGTTAAATCTCCTTCAGGACATCGAATGGCTTAAATAAATACCACGATGAAACTTTTAATAAAATGAAAATTATCTCACTCTTTCCAGAAGAGTACTAGTGTCAATCGCATCGAGCATCCCGCGCTACACACCACTGCCAGTCAACACATGTACGCGCTCCTGGAAAACAATCGAAGTCATGTCGGTTCCTGCATCGGGATCGGCCATAAGCTTAGCCTGATACTGCCGAACGCTAAGAATCAGGCGCGGTCCCAGTACAAACATCCGCACGAGTTGGAAGATATCAAGCAAACCAAAGTAAATCTGAGTTCCCAGGGCAATGGTGTGCTGTATAAATGATGAATGGTAGTCGCACGCAGAAGTAGTGACAGATCAGCATACCGCTGGCATCGTCGAAAAAAAATAACCGAGATCGAAGCATGAAACGGCAACGACGCTAGCGTGTGCAGAATATCAGCGGACGAAGGGACTCGCGTTCATTTATGAGCTCACCTCGCAAAGTAAACCATGTGCGTTTCTATCAGCACCGTGAAACAGTCCCCGATAATTCCTCCCGCTGAATATTGTCGCAGTTCACGGAAGTGTTTTACAGCGATCCACACTGTGAAAAACAATGCGAGGATCTCCCATACAGTGGTGAGTATCCAAGTAATGGAATGCAGGAGTAGATCATCGGAGCCAACTGAGCACTGAGAGGTGCCGGAGAGAATAAGCTCCTCTGGTATTTCTTCATGAGCGTTTAAATATTTGAGCCATGATTAAGCGTACCCCATGAATGCTTCCTGACTGTTATCGCAACGACCACTCCATCGAAAATGCCGACAGCAAGAAAGATGACAATGAGAAATATCAGCACCTTTCTAGATCGCCGATACATAGCGTGTAACCGAGCGATCAAGATGACTTGAATGATGTTTCAGTATCATGGAGGTATTGCGCGGCTGCGTAGCTCACCACCCAATATTACATATACGACGACACCTATCCAATTCTCTGCGAGGTTTAGAATAAGGCCTGATAAATCCAGTAAAGTTAGTGGTCAGCTTCAGGGGCTCGCATACTCAAACCAGCTCACAGCTGTGGCGGTCATTAAAGTTAGACTGACAAGACAGTCGAGAATCCCGCTCACCCCTGAATGGGAGTGCAGTTCATCAAATGACCATAGACATTAGTGTGGAATACTCACTGCATCGGTTACTGAGATTGTTGGAACCCAAACTGCATATCGCAAGTCAGAAGAAATAGACATAGTGTATATAAGGAGACATACATACTCAGCACATTGATGCTGATTGTGAGACATGAAATGGACTGATTAGCACAGCGCCATTTAATTAATCTTTCAAACATACACTGCATACGATATTCCAAGATAGCGCACCTATGATATTTTCCACATCAGCACGACCTTTCCAAACACACAAACGGGCTACATACACTGAGATACAAGATGGTCATAAGGGACCAGTGTTGCCCCTGGTGCAAATCAATTTTATTTTTAAGCTGTTCTTCTAGTGCGGGAATCTGCTCACCCAGACCAATTCAACCTATAGAACCATTAGATTAGCCAGATTCTTGCTCCGGCCATGACATGAACGTACCTCTTGTCCGAACGTTAGGACTGAAAATACCATATGAGCATGACCATTTTTGTTGGTAGCTTGCTTACCCCAATCGTATATCACCCCAGCGGAACCGGCAACTGCGAAAACATAGCTCAGTTTACGTCAGGAAATCATCTGACTGATTATCCACGAACCTACAAAATAACTGGAAATACGATACGAATAAATGGATGGCCACCAGCTGGGATTATATGAGACTAAGGTCATAGTATTACGAGAATGGATATGAGCGAGCTTGTGAACTTGGTGGATGTTTGACTATGGTGTTTGTGTCGGCAGATATACTACTATTCCGCGATTGTACGGCCCAAACTAGAAAGGAACGCCATCTTCCTTCGTCTATAAAGGGCTGTCTGGGGGAGACTAAGCCCAAACGAGCACAATGGTATGATATTTGTTGCTGTTTTGGTATTGTGAAGCACACCTCTGGATGATGAGTATTAGTGCTGAACGTTAACAACGGTCCGTTGCTCGTGATCAAATCATGACTATCTCCTGAATCGATACTGATATCATGATCATCATGGCAGTTGGCATTGATCTGTCTGAAAATGAATCTCATGAGCGGCTGATGGCGAAAAAATGTGGGCAGATAGAAGGAACATGGAAGACAACCGACCGTTCCGTCTTGATTAAAAAGCAGACACGTTCAAAGAGTTTGACGAGTCACCACCCTGTCAAACCTTATGGATGTGCCCACTGTTAGCAGTCCAACAAGCATGATGATAGGCAATAGATTTATACCCTTACACAACCCCCACATTTATCGTATGATCTATCGCATATCAATCAAAAACCGCTCATAATTGTTGATGATGAGACACTGACTTTCTTCCCTGAATACCCTGTACAATGAATTGTCTTCCAGATAGCGGACAACATCAGGGTTTTCTGTCGAGCACAGCTGATCTCATCACGGAGCTAGCATCTAGATACATATCACTGTCACGCGCACCCTGTTAACTTGGAAGGGGGCACTGTTATCGCCAACATTCTAGAATGTTCCGCCCTTAATACCTTGGCTGTCCAGGAGGCTTGGCATTTCAATCACTGCGTGTCGGCGGTTGAATTATACTTGTGGTGTGATTAGATCGTATCAGCTGTGTCTCGTGTCCTATTTCCACACGCATCATGATCCTAACCCTGAACCACAAGATGGCGAAAGAATGAACATACCAAGCAAACATCACAGCCATAAGAGTGCTGGCACCGCCCCAACGGACCATACAAGGAAAAATGCCAATGTCCAATGTGAATGAGCGCCAGAGGGCCAGTGCTGGTGTATGCATTGGGCTGAGGGAGGGAGGAAGGACAGGAAGATTTTAGGTAAGTAGCTCACGGCGCAGATATACAGAAGAGTTTGGAATATACGGTGAAGCCTTCACTGTGCGCTTTAAGCTTTCCGTAGCTTTTGACCAAATACCACTTGATTTTAAGTCGAACAAACCTGTGGGTTTTTGGGCAGTTCGCAATCCTGGGTACGTCAATAAGGAACACCGCTTTCCTCTATAAAGTAAAGTATGACGCCCAATGTGATGATCCATAGCAGAATTACACTGATGGCTGGCGAGTGTCCACTATATAAGGCAATATATCCTTCTCAGATATCCTTCAGTTCACTGGTGCGGCAACAAGTGGCAATTAAAATTTTATCAGAAGGGGAGTGGGAGACTTGGCGTACAACGTGACGTACCGCTACCGAATTCATATGCAACATGCGCTGTAATCTCCGACTCGTAAAGGAGGGCTTTCACATTGATCATCAATGGGAGCTTCAAGCCCTGGCTCATTATGGCTCGTTGCAGAAGGCGTGAGACCGCACAGCCACAACTTCGCACTACTGAATGACTGAGTCGATGTACTCAGAGTCAAATTTTTCACAACTCCTCAATTTCCAAAATTCCAACATGTACAAGGTAGCCTTAATCTGCAAGACAAAAAATTGCATTTGTGCTAACTCTATCATAGGTACAAAGTGATCGAATTTCGATAATCAGATACGTTTTTAAGTTTGGGCTAATCCAGTATATGCGCTTGGTACACTGTACGACGAAAACATTGCCCAGACTTATGTCTTCTTTACAAGGATCCACTCCATGACTTAAATAAATACCAAGACAAAAATGAGGCTGAATAAAAACAAATTCTTCTGCTGCTCCCTACAGAGCATAGTGCGAGGTAACCGTTAGCTCCATCAAGCATCTCCCGTGCTATACACCATTGCCAGTCGATATATGCACCCGCTCCTGGAAAGCAATTGAAGTCATGCCAGTCGCTGCGTCGGAGTCAGCTACAAGTTTAGCGTGATATTCTCGAATGCTGAGGATTAGGCGGGGTCCTAGCACGACCATCTGCAAGATCGTCAAAACCTGAACAAGTCCAGAATAAATCTGACTGTCCAGGGAAATTTCGTCCTATATAAATGATGAACCGTTGTATAATGCAGAGGTTGGTGAAGAATTGGCATACCACTGAGGGTGCTGGAGTGAAATAAAGAATGGCGTTGAAGCAATAAACAGTAATAGAGCTACCACGTCCGACCCTTCAGTAGAAAAAAAAGGGGGGAAGTACAATGCGAGCTCACCTCGCACAGTAAAGCATGTGAGCTTTGATCAACACCATGAAACAGTCCTCCATGATCCCTCCTGCTGGATGTCGTCGCAGTTCACGGAAGTGTTTTACCGCAATCCCGGTTGCGAGACATAATGCGACGACCTCCCACACACACCCGACTATCCAACTAATAGCATGCAAAATTAGGCCATCTTCCCCAGTGCCAATCGAGCACTGATAAGTGCCAGAGAGAATGAGTTCCTCTGGTAGTCGTCAATAAGCACCATTTCTTTTGTAATCCACAATTAAGCATACCCCCTGAACCATCCACCGTTGTCATCACGGTAACCACTGCGTCAAAAATGTTCATAGCCAGGAAGGTGACAATGAGAAAAATCAGGATATTTCTGGATCGTTGATACATGGCATACAACCGAGTGATGATGATGACTTGTTTCGATCAAGTCAATATCATTGAGGTCTCGCTAGTGCCAAGCTCACCCCACAGCATGATAAATATCACAAAGCCCGTCCAATCAAATACGACAGCCATAATATAGCCTGGCAAATCCAATTAGTGACCAGCCTCGGGTAGCATGCACTCCAAACAGACTCACATCTGTTGTAATATAGTGTGGCAATCATTAGTGAATCAAGAAGTTAGTAAAGAATCACACCTACCCCTACACGGCACCACAGTTAATTGGAGGGGAATACAGGCATCTGTGAAGGAGACTCACTGTATCTGTCATCGATATGGTCGGAACAACGCCTGTATGCCATTAGTCAGAAGAAACAAAGACAGCGAATGTACTAAGGAGACATGCTCAGTGTGGCCAGGCTGATTATGAAAGATAAACGATTAGCACAACACCAATGGTTTATCCTTCCGAACATACATAGCAAATGAAACTCCAAGGTAGCGCACCTAGGATGCTTTCAAGTCAGCACGATACGGCAACCGCGAAAAACAAGCTACGTACGCTGAGATACAGAACTGTCATTAGGGACCAACGTTGCCTCTGGAAATAAGCGTATTTTCGTGTGTGTTCCTCTGACATGAGACGTTACTCACCCAGACCAGTTCGACCTATAAAACCAAATATTTTTAGCAAAATGGCTGCTCCGGTCATATCTTCAAGATACCTCTTGTCCAAATGTAAGTGCTAGAAATACTTGTAAGCTATTGGCAGTTCCTTCATATAATCAGACCCACCCCAATCATACATTATTCCAACCAAGGCGGCAACTACGAAACCGCAGTCAAGGTTAGATTGAGACGTCAACTTCAACACCCGAATGCTCTCCACGAACCTACAAAATAACTGGAGAAATTATATGAATCGATGACCGGCCGCCAAATGGGATCATCTGAGATTATGGTCATACTGTTAGAGAATGAATGTAGGTAAGAGGCGAACTTAGGTATGTATACGACGATGGCAGTCGTGCTACTTATACCACCATCCAGTGCTTGTGTCACCGAAACGAGATCGAGGGGTGATATCCATTCCTACCTTAATTGGCTGAAGGTAAAATCGATCCAGGGGCTCAATGTCAATGCTGGTTGTGAAACGTTTGCGCCGGCACTCAGGCAGTACTAGGCCATCTAAAAAGCGGAGTTGGTCGAAACTTGCTCTGAAGTGCTTGTGAGCAATTTGTTCTTTTGGTTTAGCTCATATCAAGTGTCCGTAACATCCGAAGTTAGTACAATCACACTTTGTGGCCACTGCAGGTGTATCATGCATTGCGCTCAGACTTGTTTCGTTTCAGCTCAACTGCACCATAATAGCGTGAGTGAAGATGCGTACCTTGGCGAGTGATACCTCTCGATGCATGGTAGGTGTGAGTGGAATCACGATCACGAGTGCCAATGCCCAGTGACGCGTGCTCGGTCAGTTCATCTTAACCGTCCGCAAATGGAGTTGCGTGAATTGGTACTGCGTGTGCATCGCGGTCGAGTTGCAGCCACACCCAATAGACACGCTGAGCTTTTCCCATACTTCGAAGGTTATTGTTCCAAGTTCAGCGCTCAGCAGTGGTGCATCCCCAGCGGGGCGGTGCCGTCCGTAATATTTCTATTCGTCGTCGTCAAGTCAAGTCACAGGTAATAGTATTACGGTTTACCTGTCAGCGCTTCAGCATTTGAATTCTGTTAACACAAAAGCAGAGCGAGTTTCGACCAACTCCGCTTTTTAGATCAGGCTAGGCTACTTTCGAGTCTCGGTGCGAATAAAGGGTCTTTGAGACCCGGTTTCTATACGGAGGATTCTCAGTTTGTAAATATAGCTACAATCTAAAAATATCTTCTGCCTTGTTGCTGCTTCAGCAATGAATCAGCATCACCCTTTGCCAGACCTTTCTTAGACCCTTCGAAACACTGGTTCTTAATACAGGCAAAAATTGTATCACTCAGACCATTGGTCTATATATTTTTAATTGGTTCCTTGCAGACTTGATTGCGACCGGATTGAGTACAGAATTGAACTTCTCCGTCAAATGTTGGGTAAAGAAAAATCCACATTTGGCCGTGTAAGCGGTGGGTGTAGACTCGTGACCAGTCTGACGTACGTCCTTTGAGAGTGGGAAATCTTGACGTACTTACTTCGACCGGCACAACCGGCACTTGCACATCTTCAAACTTCGTGCTTCGCTGCCAAACCTCTCCGAGATCGACCAGCCTGGCTACGTCACTCGACTTGTCCGTGGTTATATAAGCCAGGCTGGTACCGAGCCTATGGTGGGTGCCCGATCCTGCATGTGTCTTCATATGATGCATCGACTCTTTCTGATAATTTGAATGCAGGTTTGGAACCAGCACAAGTTGCTCTATCTCGTGAGGACGTTGGACGCCTAGCTTATCCCATCTTGTGCCACCTCTGAGTTTTCACATGGACAAATCATCAAGTTGATGGCAGCTGCTTTCAAATCTGAATCTATGTGCAGATGGTACTGTACAGACTAGATCGCTAGAGTACAAACGAACATTACTTCGAACAACCTCATATGGTCACAGTATCTCTAGTGTCCTGATGTCCATCATATTAATTGTCAACAGAAGTCATGTCTTTAATCCTTGCAATGATATCATGATCCGACGCAATCCTCTTGAATTCTCCATTGCGTTGCCGCGCTACCAAAAATGCACCAAAAGATTGTCCAAGGAGAGCTATTAAACGTAATGTTCGCGAGTAGGAATCCGAATGAACCGACTCGTTTTGTGCAGCGGGTAAATCGTGCAACGGAGATCCAGACATAAAGCAATCTTCCACGCCCTGCATATCCTCTGCGGGGTCATGCAACTCAAGGCGATCGCGACTCCATGGACGAACAAGCAAGATTGTCTGCCAGGCGAGCGGCGGCCTTGCAGGGGAGAATTGTATCAACTTGTCTCCCGTGGTAATCTGCAGGTCATGAAGCCCGTCTGTTTTGAGTTCATACGTATGTGTCCTGGTCTCGACCTATTATCCGTCTGACTTCCGTAACTGAGAAGACGATGCAAGGTAGATGCAACCGGCGGTGCGCGAAACGGGGAGCGCTCAATCCTAACCCTGAACCACAAGATGGGCGAAAGAATGAATATAACAAGCAAAAATCACAGCCATAAGAGTGCTGACACCGCCCCCACGGACCATACAAGGAAAAACGCCAATGGACAATGTGAATGAGCGTCAGACTCGGAGGGCCAGTGCTGGTGCATGAATTGGGCTGAGGGAGGGAGGAAGGACAGGAAGATTTTAGGTGAAGAGTTCACGGTGCAAACATATGTAGGAGCTTGAAGTGCACAGTTAAGCAATAGGCTGCTGATACTGTACCATACAACATCAGCACTTGCTTCACAGTGCACTTCCAGCTCCTATTATTATATACGCTTGCGCCGTGAGCTCTTTGGCGAGTATGCTACACGTGGACCGGTGACCTTCCGCTGACTAGTAAGGCCACAAATTTCATCGGCGCTGTTCTCTCCATAGGAGTCCCTACTCCAACACCATGAGGATGTGCGTCTACAGTGGGTCAGGAATACTGCAATCATGATAATACTGCTTGACCCATCGTATGAGATACAACCGCGGGCTATTGTACATGATTTACATAACGTCGGTAAACGGTGACCGCCCCTCTAAGAACAATGCCCACCCTTGAAAAATTTCCGGAAGAGTAGAAAACGGGAAGCAAGTGTAAAATTTTCTGGGAGGAATTCCCATCTCATCGCATAGAGATCGTGTCTCTGCGAAGCGCTCGGCAGCTAAATCGAAGTTACAACGCGCAAAGGCAATCTCCCCCAGTCCACGGACGCTGAACGCCTTATACAGCAGGTGGTTTTGCATATCACAACCTTCAATCGTGGCGGTGAAACTAGACTCTGCGATGTCATACTCGCCTGCTGTGAGCTCGATGCGTGCAGAGCCGTAGGATGTGTGGAGAAATGTATATGTGTTACGCAGGGCAAAGAATTGGTGTGATCCCGAGGCTTTGCGGATGAAGTCCCTCGCAAGGTCATAATTCCCCTGCTTGCTCGCAACAACACCTTTCCAGGTGCCATACCAAAGGGCAGATTCTAGATCCTGTTCACTGGTCATTTCTATGCGCTTCTGAAGGATATCCACTGCGTCGGATAACCTGCCTTCGCACATTGCCGCTTCTGCAAGTAAATGAAGTACATCCATGCACGCGCAAAGAGCTTCGGTGTGTGTGCATTGCAGAAGGATTTTTTCCAAGTGCATCTTGACCTGAACAATGTCCCCCCCGTAATACAATTTAGCACCCCAGTGCCAAGTTTGGGACTGCGAGCCGAAGAAGCGATCTTCCATGGACTCTAGAAATAAATCGTCTGCAGATGTTGTGAATGTGTACATGCGGGCCTTATCCAAGAGATACCAAACGCTGGCTTTCGCAGTTTCACCGAGATACTTCCATGAATCGGAGAGCTGGAAATCCTCCAGGACCTGTTGCAATTGATTGAAGCGACCTTGACATCTGTATATATCTCCACATTGGGCAACACAGTCTGCTGCAGATTCATGGGCGCCGGCGGTACGATAGAGTACTGCAGCAGCTTGAAAGGCCGTCAATGCTTCTGTGAGCTGAGAAAGAGTGCTGTAAAGCAGGCCGAGATACCACCAGCAGTGTGCTTTTAACGTCCACGTGGAGGAGTTCTCCACGATGTTGGAAATAGCTGGGATGAGGGTAGTTGGGCGAGGTAAATGCCTCGTCAAGCACCACAAAAACTGTGAGCAAATGACATAGGTCTCTTCGGTGATATCTGGGACGCCGTAGGCAAGGTAAAAAGCAATAACATGCTCAATGTTGAGGTGATCCGCAACAATGATGGTAGCATGATGATCTCGTGCTTCTGAGTTTGGACAACACTGGACAGTGCGATAGTAGAAAGTTCGTATTTCTTGCAACCAGGTGGTATCAGGTGGTGGCAACGAATCTCGCACGTAATGTCGAATGGGTGCGAGCACCTTGATGAAGTTGTCTTGACGATAAACAAGAGATTGCCTACGTAGAACATCGCATATAGTGTCAACTTGTTGGATCAATGGCAACAAATCGCCGGCCAGGTCTTCATTGAGACCCTGGGGCAAGAAGGCGATGATGGCTAATGTACGACGACCATCCTCGCCAAGATCCTGGATAGATGGCGAGCTGAGTGACAGCTGCATGGTGTCTGACAGGCTTTGCAGTTTTCCCTTGCCGGGGTCGAGCACCGCACTGTGCCGATTGTTCCATCTCTTCAGTAGCGTGACTGGAGACCAGTCATTTTGCTGTGCAGTGTTTGCGAGTAAATTGATGGAAAGGGGATGAAAATCCAATTCCTTGAGTAAGTCCTTTATTTCTTCCCCGACATCGCTACGACTGGCGAGACGATAAGTTTGAAAGAACATCATTTCTGCAGATTTCAAGTCCAATGGTGGAATGTCTTTCGTTGTCCACAGCACATTTGGTGCATTCCGTCGACTGCGTGACGTAAGGATCAGAATGACGCCAGAGATGCCTGCAATCTCAGCAATTGCTGGTGGTATCTCTCTGAGTGCCGACGATGCACTGGCCTCTTCGAAGGTCTCAGCATTATCGAGGACAACAAGGGCGCTGGCGGACCGAAGAAAGGTAGATATCTGGCGCATTGGATCAGCACTGGCAAGTTCTATGCCCAGGGCTTCTGCAAAACGAGTCATAAAAGTTTGAAAAGTGATGGTCGAAGGATCCAGGCCATCGTAGGTCACGAAGAAGCGCCTATCAGCGAATTTCTCTATGGTAAGTGGTTCGTGGAGGATAGCTTTGGCAAGAGAACTCTTTCCCATGCCTCCCGGACCGATCAACGCAATATGTTCATCATTGATGACGAGGTTTGTTAACTCTGCCATGAGGTCATCGCGACCATAAAATATTGAAGGCCGAGATGGAGGGGCTGCTGGGCGATACCTGATTGTAATTAGAGGAGATGTATCACCCCAAATGACACCTTACTTGATGACATTGGAGACATTGATGTTGCTCTCGAGTCCCAAAGCTAACTTCTCCACTCTGCTCGCGATTCCAGCAATTCCTTCGGTCTTGAGACATCATTCAACAGCAGAAGTTCAGAGTAGTCCCAGAGACATACATTGAAGAGTAGGAGCACGCGATCTAAGTCTTTTTCCCATCCGGCAATTCGGTCGCGATCAATCGTGACAGAGAGGAGTCTGTGCCAAAATCCTTGTTCCTTCTTTGAGGCTACTTCACTGTTGATGCGATTTACCGATCTGCACAGTGCCATCAGTTTCCAGCAATGGTGGTATTGGTTTGGCTCACTTGTTCAGCTGGGATAAGGCATGCCCCAAGTATCCTTGCAGATTATTGTCGGTAGCATTCTTGGTCGCTCTTTCCAAGATATTCCTGATAGTCTCACACTTATCGATTATTGCACCAAAATCGGATTTATTTTTGATTACTGACTATACATGCAGACATCAGCTTCACGAAGCTTCCTGAGTTAGACTAACGCACCTGTGCAATAGTCAAAATATTTGCAATCGTTCCAAGGATGCCTTTTGCTAGATCGATAGGAACAAGGTCTTTTGTGGCATTGATGCATCAGGAAAAACCTCCCATGGGAATTCCACTGAAATCCTCAAACTCGCATGTAAAACGGCTGAATTCCAGAAACTCTGCTAATTTGACCGAAATCGTTGTATTTCGAAAGTAATAAAATCTACCGGTCAGATTCAACAGAAATCGTTGTATTTCCAATGAACTCGGAGTAAATTCCACCAGTCAGATTATAGTGAGATAAGCATGCCTGTCACTGAATGAGTTTACAAAGAAGCTAGAACAAAGGTCCAGAACAGTACTGCTCGTCCATTCACGAGGTACAACTGGGCCGAATTTTGGAATAAGGTGTACACTCCTGCGAATATCAGAGATATCGATGATGCTCGCGAGACGCTCTCCATTACGAATGACGCGGGAAATTTTGTACAAACCATGGTTTGCCTCGGGTTGCCCGAATGGTGTGAACCACTCCACATAAGCAAAGTGGGTAGGTGCCTTGGCAGGTGTGCGAAATAAGGCAGCTGCAGCATGACTTGTCAGTGTGAAGACGACACGGACTTGTGCAACACGATACCCTGAAATTCATAATCAAATATTAGTGTAGTGAGGGAGTAGTACAAAAAAACACCTACCATTAACACCCGTTGTCCCACCATCACCTTCGTTGACTAAAACAGTGTCAAAACGTCCAGGGATAATATGCCCTTTGTTGTCCTTCCGTGGTGGTTGACAATGCACTGAATCGATTGTAGCTGTTGGGTCACGATATCCACTGGCATTGATTGTGTGAAATTTGACCCTATGGAATGTGGCGACAGTCTGGAAGGGAAGGACAATGTGGGCAGCTTCTCGTTCGAGTTGCACTGCAGACAAAGTGGGTTGATTGGTGCGAACGACATAACGAGCTAACGCCTCCGTGAAAAATGTGGCACCGTAATCACAAATGATACGATCCAATGGAACACGTTTTGCAGTTGGGTGTTTAGTCATCTTGAGTGCGCGACGATAGTCCATGTCAGGCGGTAACCTGTCTTGTACAGGAGGATCGCCAGCGAGGCGCCATTGGACAAATTTATCATGCCATAACATCTTCTCGCGTCTTTCAAGCCAGAGGGTCATTTGTGGATACTCGTCTTTATGGTTGGTAGCCCTGTAAGCATCCTTTGCGAGATCAATATGTAAGCGCTCAGTGTACTCGGTGTTGTAGTTGTCAGTTGTGCCATATAGTTTAATCATATGCACATAATGACGGAAGAAATGAAGTTTCGGAAGGTTGAAATTAGCTCGAATCCCGAGATCGACAAATATCCCCTTGTTGTTGTGAAAGCGCATCAAAGCATCATCAAGAAGGTTGAGAGTTTGATCAGTGTGGCAAGGGTACTGAGCAAGATAGAGGAAGTCGAGGATGGCACGAACAGCACGAATAAGGCGAGCACTGTCAAGATTTCCAGGCAATCGGATATCAATGATGATACCCAGCAGGAAGCGGCATATTTGGTTGTGTTCTGTTCCGCTGACACGGGAAAGGCTACTGATACCTTTCATAAATAGGCGAATGTTATGGTTTGGTGGAAGCCTGCGACAACGAGCATCGATCTCGGCCTCGCTGTATGCTTCCTTGATCCACTCAATCAGATGTTTGATGATGCCCTGATAGAGCTGATGCAATACATCTGGCGTAATTGACTGGAAGATATTAGCGTGCGGGAGGTCCTCCCAAAATGGTTTGAAGACTGGCTTGATCCCACACTCCTGACATGCTCTCGTCCACATGCCGTAGTCCTCGTCAACCAGCGACAATGCAGCAAGAATTGCTACAAGGTCTCGAAGCTTCACAGGAATGTCTGGACATCCCAGCTCATCCCGTGGAACGTCGCACTTCGGACACTCTCCTGATTTGATTCCTGTCGTCAGCAGTTGTTCCGGGTAATCTGCAGAATAACAGGCAAGAATCGGATGTCCTCGGCGTACGACTCCATCCCCACTTGCCATGGCAACACCGTCTTCTCCAGGGACTCTCAATGGCTCTAAGATATGACGCAAGCAGGCGTGGAATAGATTAGTTGAAGTCCGACGTCTAGCTGCCTTGTTGGTAATGTGTTCGAGTTTTGCAGTTGGCAGATATGCGAGAAGGATCCATGCTCGTCGAGATGGTTTTCGACGAATTTCCTTTGGAATATTCCCTATCGTCATGTAGACTGGATACGCGGATTTGTTTCTGAACATGGTGACCTGAGTTTTGTCCGATGAAAGGATAATGGGTATGACAGTGGCTCCGCGTTTCTTGGTCTCGAGCTCCTTCTGTATTGTGAGGCCACAGTAAGCACTTGTGGGCAACATAAATTTACGATCACTTGCCTGGGTAGACCACCACCACTTGCCTGTGTGAAGATCGTGATACATTCTAACAGTCTTGTCGGAATCAACATAATGGCGCTCGGGAGCATGAAGGAGATGTTGTGAGAAATCTGGGTCTGAGTAGAGAGCTTTGACACACTCCATAATATCGCGTGAGTATACATCAAACGCCTCATTGGCAACAATGATCTCTTCGTGTTTGAAACGCGGTCGTCTGCATGGCAGCTCTTGGTCGATGATCTGATTGAGTTCGCGCGAGTTTCGATAGGAAAGACCTAATGCATCATGAAGCTGCAATAACACCGTTCAGAATATTAGCCATCAATTTGTAAATGAAAACTCACTCCGTCAATTGCCAGCAGTTCTGAAAAAGCTGTCGACCCAGCACCACGAAGCTTTGCCCACTTTGCGACCTCGTAATCTACACGAGATGCGAAGGGAGCCCAAATATTTTCCGAGCCAGGCAGTTTATCTTTATAGGAGGTGAAGGCTGTAGTGGCGGCGCAGTGCAATGGAGCTCCTGCACCGCGCCGTGGGAATTTTTCGATAGTGGGGTGTTGGCCAAGGGGTGCTTCTGCTTGTCGTCGTTCTGCATGACATGGCTGTGGTTGCAGAGATACATCCTCCGAGCCAGGAAAATCGATGTCCTGTGATGCAGGGTCCACAGGGAGTTCCCATCCATGCTCAAGCTCTGCATCATGAGCAGCTATGGCATCTCCGTCTCCAAGTTCATCACAGTCTTCGTCCTCGTCCTCTTCCTGAGTTTCAGAGTCAGACTCCATAACTCGACGGATCTCTGGCCACTCGAAATCTTCTTCATTGTAGGTACCAAAGTAGTCACCTGTAAATTCTGTCAGTAAGTAAGGTTCAAAGGTGTCGTGATTATCAGAGTGAGTTGAGCCGTGATCATCGTCCATATCAACACAAAAATTAGAATGATGCTGAAATAAAGCTGCGCATGGTGGATTTTTGGTGGTAGCAAGGTGATGAGAATGCCCAGCAAGTTCGAAGTCTTTAGCGCAGCCTGGACAAGTGATCATTCTGGTGGTAGAAAAACAATGTCCGTAAAGTGACAAACAAACTAACTTGCAAAGGGTCAGCGGACTACGAACTTTTTTCTTCCCTGCCCACCTAGTCACCCAACAACCACATTTTTTCGTCCTCAGACACTTGCGCACCTTTTTGCTCGTATACCATCCAATAACCACATTCTTTTTCGTCCTCAAACACTTGCGCACCTTTTTGCTCGCATACCATAATAGAGTTTTGTTTTCCTGTATCATTCAATTTTATAGCAGTACACTCGTTTAAAAACGTAGCACTTACTCTCCGTTTTAAATGCCTCCCCGTCCATCTTCAACACCATCTGAGATAGCTTCTCAAAAACGGAATGCCAAAAAGACAAGACCAGAGCCTGCCAGCAAGGTCATATCGTCAGACATAGCTGACACGATCACTGATAATAGTAAGCACATCCAGCGATAATCGGATTAAAGCACTTACATATTGCAAAGAACCGCAACGGTCTTCAAAGAAAAAAGCACTAGACCGCAAAGGCAAGTGCATGAGCTCGTACTGTGCAATATGATTAACACTACATACCTATGTCAGTCTGGAACACAATTAACAATGGTCGCAAGCGCGCGCCAACAATGACCGAGCTTCAGTCAGCACCTGCAACTAAGTCAGCACGGAAGACACCTGCAGCAGCGCAGAAAGAAGTCAGAGGTGGTGGTCGTGAGAGAAATAGTACGTGTGACTGCTTGACAACCGAGAAGTGTTGCTCACCTCAAAATAGCTGTGACTTCCACTCGCAAGGGCGTGTCAGTCGATGCTGATGACTCTGCAAGTGAATATGGTATCAGCAATCCTGAATTCGAAAAGTCAGAGGATGATGTGGAAGTACCTGAAGACGATGATATCTTGGACTTACTGTCCCAAAGCCCAGAGAAGCTTCAAGAGGAACTCATGAAAGAGGTCCGTGAGATTTTACTACTTGGTGACGCCGGTCTGTGACTGCTGATGTCACTTACAATGTTAGATTCCACATTTCGTTTCACCCAGTCCTCATCACACCAGCCGCTCAGCTTCAGTTGCATCTGGACGCCATTCACGAACCAACAGTGATGTGTCAATGGCCTCTGGTACAGGTGATGATGGCAAGATACCACAGCTGGTCACAGTCACCGATGAATCAGAACCCGAGTCTGACACCAACTTGACGTCTACAAAATCGACCCACTACCGTGAGACTTCGACTGTCAAATGCAAGCCTGAGCCTGGTGAGAAGAAAAAGAGCAAACTTGAAGTGCGACAAGAACTTGAGGTGATCTAACACTTATTTTTCACTGTGCACTTCTGATTTCCGCATTGTAGAGACCACGATTTGAGCAGCCATCAAATGACACAGAAATTCCCAATGTCTCCGAGTCTGTTGCTACACTGGCCTCATCCGACTCATCCGACCCTTATCCTCCTTTCAAATGGCCTGAATTTACTGATCTAGTTTATGAAGCAGATGGCTCCATCAACCTCCGGGCTCAGAATGCACGCATCCAGATTGTTTTGAAGACCGCCGTTTTAGAACTCAAGAAAATTGCTGTCTTTGAAAATGTATTCCCCACCATTACCGAGAAGCGAAAGATGGCTATGCGAGCGCTCAGTACTGCTGCCTATGAGCACAAAGAGAGAGCCATATTGAAGAGGCTTAAGAATGACATTGACTATGCAGCTGCCCTTGCCAGTGTCGTTCGTGTTTGTTTTTTATACACTTGGTCAATACTGATTCTCTTATTTGAAGCCCGAAGGTCGGATCAGTGCTTTCCGCACTAGTATCAAGAAGCTTGCTCATCAGATTGTCGTATCTCGATTCGGACTGAAGAAGGGCTGTGCCGACCAGGTTGAAGAGCTCCTGAAGAGCCACAAGTATATTTTTCCAACTGATAGCAATGTGAGTGCTTCAAGTTGGTGTCGCATGTCATTCTTGATATTTATGTCACGCCCAGGGCAAGGTCCTTGGCGACCAACCATTCTGCGACGAGGGCATTGTCGATATCCTTCATCAGTCAATGTTCGATGGTGAGAACTCGATCGGAGTTCGGTCACATGAAGATTTTGTGTCGGTCTTAGATGACAATGATGAGCCGGAGCTCCCTGTGGCTATGGTTGCATTGGTTGCAACTATCGTAGGTTTTTAGGTGTTTTTATTCTAGACTGACAATGCTAAGCACATTATTTTCGCAGACTTATGCCATACTGATGGACTGGAGGAGCGGCAATCCACCATCGAGCTCACAAGTCAAATCCTTCAACGCTACCCTCCACATCAGTGTCTACAAAGCCCACGAAGCAACCCTCACTCGGATTTTTGAATGCGGGAAAAAAAAGTATCACGCACTGATGGCACAGCTTTACAAGGCCGTCAGGTGCGTTTCATGTCCCTCGTATTACACCTGCCACTCACACATACTCTGTTAGTGTGTCGCAGAACATGTTACTGCCGGCTGGTTCGTTGAGCAACTTCGACTATCTCAATGTTGACGCAATGTCCGAGGATTAAGGGTTGTTACCTGTGTCTCTATTACTGATCCGACTTGATCATAGTTGCGTCTAATTCAAGCACTAGCGTCTTCGTGCGCTGTTGATACCCATGTTCATGTATATTCTTTCCTGATCGAACTCCATACATTGTGATAGGCCATTTTAATGCAATATAATGTTGATTTTCGTGTAATTTGACATTGACCGATCATCGAGTGAATTGGACGATATTCAGAATAATCCATCGAGCGACAAGTGAATTTGATGGAATTCAGAGAAACTACTCGGAATTCAAAGGAATTCAAAGGAATTCATTAAACGAGCTACCGGACTTAAATAATTCTGCAAAACTTGAATTCACTTGAATTCACTTGAAATCTTCCGAAAACAGAGGAATTACATGGAATTACCTCGATTTCGGGGGGGAGGTTTTCCCTGATGTGGCCGATATAGTGACCCCTAGCAAATGAATCACGCTGTCGTCCTGGGACTTCTTGGTTTCAGAAGGGAGTTGTTTAACATTTGGGTTGTGCTATGTCAGAGTCAAAGTCAAATAAAAGTCATGATTTCTAGATGTGCCTTCTTGCCTCCGAGTTTTTAGACCTCATAGCTTCCAGCTTGCTAGTATTATGCAACGCCCGGGTCTGTGTGGAAGAGGGTTACACCGTTACAGTGATGGAATACGTGCCTCTCCTGCCTCGAACCACTGAGGTGAGAATCCGCACAGCATATACCAGCGTCTATCATCCCAACACAGAAGGAACAATGTGTCTTTCTTCTATTGGGTCTGCGTACAAGGTCATGTTGCTTCTGAAAAAGTTCATTGCGTCATGTGATGTTATTAGCACTTGGATAACTAGGTTATCCGCTTCTTTGCGCCACTACTGTAATGCGCATAACCATAACTTGACATGTGAATCCAATGTGACACAAATGAAAGATAGCAAGTGTATTAAAAATTAAGCAGTCGAGGAGCCCCCCTTTGATGAAGATGCTTCTTTGAGGTTGATCAACTTGATTTCAAGGTGAAGGGCTGCCGCCTTCTCAGACTGAACTTTGGTCTGTGCTTTGAGAAGACGAAGCTTGAGTGCATTTGCCTCCTGTGACCATGCATGCACTGAAGCAGCTTCATTACACTCTATCGTACCTGGTTCTCACTGGAATTGGATATCTTGGCGATTTTATATTCAGAGGTGGCTGCCTTTGCAGAGTAGATGTAACTCATATCGTCAGTGAGAGACCTCACCTGGTCAAGCATATCTAATGTTCCCTAAACTGATGTTCATGAGCGTCCTGAATGTTCGGCGTAGTTACCACATACAGAAGATAGTAGGACAAGCATATGACTGTGACGATGACGTGAAGAAATGATGAGCGTGTAGAACCTTGAGAATGACTGGGTTGAGGATGGTCGCTGCTGCTGCTTGAGGTGCCATGTCTGTGTGATATCGTTTAGAGATCATGACAACCAGTCTTCACGAGAGCGTAGCTGGAGAAAACGCTGGACCTATATCAGGTAACACTTGACTCTAAGTGGCCCACATATTTGTCGCATCGAAACCGCTTGTCGGAGCTCTTCAGGCTATGATTTGTTGTACATATTACCTCCCCATAATACAGTACTCGTCCTTCCACTACAAATTATGACCTGTAATGGTGTCATAGTCCGCCCGCCGCGGCGATTAAGCATTCTCCAAGGCAGAATTTACTTCCATAAATCGCCTGAGATCTTGAGTCTTCGCTACCGTGGCGGTGGATTCCACCAGCGATCCTACTACTGAGCTACCAGCACCACCATCAGATTGCTGTGCTTTGGCAAGTACCTGCTTGCTAGCCCAGTCGAGATAACCCATCTTACTGACTGTATCACTCAGACCATTGGTCTATATATTTTTAATATTTTTAATTGGATCGTTGCAGACTTGATTGAGACCGGACTGAGTACAGAATTGAACTTCCGTCAAATGTTAGGTAAGGCCATGTAAGCGGTGGGTGCCCAATCTTGCACGTGTCTTCATATGATGCGTCGACTCTTTCTGATACTTTGAATGCAGGTTCGGAACCGGCACAAGTTGCTCTATCTCGTGAGGATGTTGGACGCCTAGCTTACAGCTACCTTCAGATCGATAGACCAGAATCTCGTTCGTAGAGCGAGAAGATTTAGGCGAAGCTAAACAAAAGGTACGAATATCTCAGTATTCGATTCGAAACTCGATATTAACAATGCTTGTACCTAAACAAAAGGTACGAATCTACTAGGACGTTAGACATCGACTCTAACGTTACACAAAGGGAAAAGAACATACATCTCAGTATTCGATTTGAAACTGAGATGTTTTGGGTGCTGGCGCCCCAGCTTATAAGGTGAGTGCGCCAGGTACATTTTTATATATGCGAAATATACTTAAAGATTTAGAAACTCTTGCCGATGTCGACACGTCGTTCTGATTCTCCGTTTGGATGCGCTCGCACTCGATATCCTTTCCTCTGGCCCTAGTTTTCGGCCGGTTGCCCTTCTTCCTCCTCAGCTATCACCTGCTCGCCTCTCTCACCTTCGGATTCATCGGATCCCAACACTCCCCCTCGAGCGCTATCCAAAGCCATCATCCTTCGCAGGCGTTGGAGCCTTGGGCGAGGCAAGGCCTTGGTAAACGCGTCCGCTATATTGTCGTCTGTTGGACAGTATACAAGCTTGAATGTGCCGTCCTTCACGTGGCCGCGCACGAAGTGGTACCGTAGGTCAATGTGTTTCGTTCGAGAGTGAAACTTTCCCGTCGACGCTAACGCAATTGCAGCCTGATTGTCGCACTGGATGGGGATGGGAAGAGCTGGAGCTTCGTAGAGTTCGGCGATGAGTAGCTGGAGGAACAGGAGTTCTCGGACCACACTAGTGAGTGCAATATATTCTGCTTCTGCTGTGGATAGAGCAATTAATGGCTGTTTCCTTGCGCTCCAGGCTATAGGTCCTCCGTTTAGCATGACCACGTAGCCCGACATTGAATGTCTATGGGGCTGGGATGCCCAATCGGCATCGACGAAGGCTTCTAGGCCTGCATCCGTGCCCCCCAAGGTGAGTTCCATATTGTCTGTGGCCTTGAGATAACGTAGGGCACGTTTGGCCGCCTCCCAGTGTGCTCTACCCGGACTTCGCATGAACTGCGATAATGTCGCAACCGTGAATGCAACGTCCGGTCGTGTACTCGTGGCTGCGTACATCAGTGAGCCTATGGCTCGCTGATATGGTACGTCACGCTGTAGAGACTCAAGTCTCTACGGGCGCGTACAGACCATATAGCAAGACCTTATACTGGACCTGTTGAAGTGCGGCGACCTTCGCGATTTTCGCGTTTTCGCATTATCACGCACATCGCACTTTTCGCATTTCGCATTTATGCGCGTTTCGCGTTTCGCACTTCGCGTTTTCGCGCATTTCGCATTTATGCGCGTTTCGCGTTTCGCACTTCGCGTTTTCGCGTTTTCGCATTATCACGCACATCGCACTTTTCGCATTTCGCATTTATGCGCGTTTCGCGTTTCGCGTTTCGCACTTCGCATTTTCGCGTCTCTCGCGCATTTCGCATCTCACGCATTTCGCGTTTCAGATTCCTCGCGTTTTCGCGCATCTCACGAATTAGGCACATCTCGCGTTCCCACGCATTTTCGCGTTTTCGCGCATTTCGCGTTCTCGCGTCTCTCGCGCTTCGACATGCGCTACCGCGCGCCTCCCTGGGATCCATCGCATTCCGTTCGCATGTCCTGTCCTCATCCTCCAAGGTCCATTGGTGCGTATCTCACTTTGTTTCACTCGCATTCCATCATATATGTCTTTGCATTCCCCTCTATGTTCATTTATCTTACTAGTTGTTATATTACATCACCCTTGTACGTTTAGCGCTACTTACTCGGCTCCGAGGCCTGGGAACTCGCTTAGCATGCTGACACGTCAGCACATAGTTAGAGGTTTTTACTTCACTTCCTTACTATCACCTAGATTATTAGTTAGTGGGACTTAGCATCACAAATCCATCGACTTCAGAGTCGATCGTTGCATTCCGCAGTAGCCTCAGGATATTCTCGAGAAGCACATCTACTTCTCCTTCAGCATCTACCCTCGAGTTAGAGAGCCCCCGCTTTCGCGTTTTCATAGAATAACGCACTTCGCGATATTTTCGCGCTTTTTCCCACGCTTCGCGACTTACAGCGCATTTTCACGCGCCCTTAG
Organism: Suillus cothurnatus; assembly: GCA_016758765.1. Lineage (NCBI taxonomy): Eukaryota > Fungi > Basidiomycota > Agaricomycetes > Boletales > Suillaceae > Suillus > Suillus cothurnatus. The sequence goes on along the minus strand of JABBWL010000052.1, from coordinate 168,359 downwards.
CCAGACCAAAGCCCAGCCCACGGCTCCCCTCTACTACAGAGGAATCTCTTCTCAGTAGCAATCCCCTTGGGACGAGTCATATCTCGCGTCCAGAGGAGCACTGTAGAGCTCACGTCAGGTCTAGCCCTCACCCATCCATCATTCCTCGCCTTCAACTGGAGCCCACCGCGAGGGGGTCATCTGAGAAGGTTGGTAGGTCATTAAGACTCACAAAGGAGCGCAAAGCAAGAGAAGAAGCCATCGAAGAATTTGAAAGAGCGATTTCTGAATCGCAAGTCGCATCCGCAGAAGAACTCCTAATCCCCGTAACGCGAACGCACCGCGCGCGATTCTTTTCAGAACCCTCCCGCCCCGATCCATCCCTTTTTGCTCCAAATCCGCGAACCCCAGTATCACCTGTAACGCCTTCGCCTAAAGACTCCTCAAAAGGCGAATCATCAGACGAATTTGAAGCGCACGACGAACCGCGGAACCTACTTCCAGGAGCATTCATTAACACTCCAAAACGCGCACCCCTCTCCAGTACTAGCACCCTCTCCTCCTTAACCGCGCTAAGTTCCTCCAGCACCCATTCTCAAATCGCGACGATTACGCGAAAAAGCGCGCCAGCATTAGCAAATGCGCCCTTCATCAAACAAGAAGTGCTCAACAGCGCGTCTGCATTACACCCCACGAGAACAAACACGCCAGCTACCAACATCCCACCCGTTCACCCTGCATCATCCAACACCTCGCAAACAAACATGTCAGCCGTACCCTTTAGAATGCCCGGGCGCGCGACCGATAAGGCGCCCAAGTTTGATGGGAAGGATGAGAGTCTGCTCATCTTCATAGATGATTACGAAGACCTTGCAGATCAAGCACAGCTGCAGAATGCAGATCGCATAAAGGGCCTCATCAAATATGTCCCCACCAAAGACCGCAGCCTATGGGCTGGAATACCCGAAGCAAACGCGGGCGATTACGCCGCGTTTATCACGGCAGTCAAGGACATGTACCCTGGATGCGAAAGCGACAAGCGCTACACGGTGAACGACTTGCAAACAGTTTCGCGAAATCGCAGCTGCAAGCCCATGACAAGCGTCGAGGCAGAAGGAGAGTACTATCGCGAGTTCACAAAAGTGTCAATACCACTCACCGCGAAAGACCGCATTGGTAAAGCGGAGTTGAACAGGCTGTATCTAGAAGGATTCCCCTCCGATGTGCAACAGCAGATCCGCACGCGCATGATGATCAAGTTCCCTGACCACCACCCAGAGGACCCATATCCCATCAAGGATGTGCGTGCAGCGGCGCACTTTCTATTACCGGGAAATTCTTCAGTAGTTCCACTCCCGACTACCACACAAGCGCAAGGCCCATCGCCTTCGCCCCGCAATATTGCGCCACAGGCCCCTATTTACCAACAGCCCGCAGGTGGCGCAGTTGTCAAGCAAGAATACCACGCGAGTCGAAGCGGTGCATATTCCGCGCAAGGATGCATGTTTTGCGGTAGCAAGGAGCATTACCTCAGTCGCTGTCGCGACAAAATCGCGTACATCGAAGCTGGCAAATGTAAGGTGAACGAACACACTCAGAAGCTAGTGCTACCAGATGGCAGATGGATCCCCGGGAAGCCGCAAGAAGGATCGCTAAAGGAGCGCTTGGATCGCTATCATACAAATCAGCAGGCGAACGAAGCGCTACCAAATGCAAGCGTGACAGCAGGAATTTTTGTTCGCGCGGAACCTGAAGTAGGCGCGATTGTAGAAGTGGACTCATCCGCATTTGTCCATACCATTGCGGATGCAAGCTCAGAGGTAGATGAAGATGAGCTAGAAGTAGAGCGCGCGGTTCAAGCGCTCGCGTTAGCGACTGCAAAACGCGATCAGAAGAAGGCAGGCAGCGCGAGTTCATCGAAAGGCCGCAACATGCGCTTTGATGGCGTGGAAATGAGCAGCGGTTCGCGAACACGCCCAGGCCCCGCATCGCGCCAGCTCACGGATGCAGAAGAGATTGTTTCTCCAGCAGTCCAAGTGACGTCAGGGAAAGGGAAAGCACAAGAAATCGCGAAAGCGCCCTCCGCATCCACTACCTCGGCAAGCAAATCTAAAGAGGCAGCCAAGGCGCCTTCAGTCGCATCGACTATAGAATCAGCATCATCCACTGCAACCTCGTCTTCATCCTCCTCCGCGCAATATAGATATTCATTCGCACTCGAAGACAAAGACGCCGATAAACGCGTAGTGCAGCGCCTTTTGGAATGCAATATCAACATGCCTGTTCGCGAATTATTCGCTGTGTCCCCAGATGTCCGCAAACAATTTCGCGACCTGACCACCACAAAACGCGTCACCGTAGGTACCGTGTCCGTCAACGAGCTATCCAGCCAGCAAACGACAGAAGAGTTTATGCGCGCATTTGACCAAGATCGGCTGCGAAGCGACGATGGCAAAGTGGTCGCGGATCACTTCGCGCCCTTGCGCTGTATTCGCGCGGTGACAATTGGCGGTCGCGTTTTAACTTGCGTCCTAGATCAAGGCGCTGAAGTAGTTGTGATGCCTAAAGAGGTCTGGAGATCGCTTGGTGTAGGATTACGCGCAGACCACACTCTCAATATGGAGTCAGTCAACACGACGAAAGATGCGACGCTAGGAGTTGTTGAGAATGTACCACTCGATTTTGGCGCGGGACCCATGTTCTTCCAGGTACAAGTCACAGAACGCGCGAACTTCGAAATCCTGTTGGGGCGACCATTCTTCAAACTCACCGCTTGCAAGACCTTCGATCTCCCAAATGGCGACCAAGATATTCTTCTAACCGACCCGAACACACGCAAGGAGTTGCGCCTTCCTACTCAGCAATGGGTAAAACGCTGTGGTCGCTGTGTGAGTGGGCTGCCGTGTCCGCAACACGCGCCAAAACCACGCGTAGAGGAAGAAATGGAGGAGAAGGATTTTTAAGAATCGATGATCCACAAGCTTCGCGAGGAGACCCTTATACGTCTTATATCACCCCACCCAAGTACTCATTTCCGTCCCGTAAAGGCGCGCAGTTTTTCCACCTCTCCGCGTCCTCGCGCGAAATTCGCGAAATTCGCGAAACACGCGCTAGTCGTTCGCGCGAACCGCTTTTAACAAGCGATAGTCCATCAGTCTCCGTACTTTCATATTCCTGTTCCCCCTCCAATCCGTTATCGTATCCGCATTTATCGGCGCATTATGCGCATTTATCGTCCACCCGCTCCGTTTTAGACCGTGAGGCTATTAATGCCTTTTTATCCGCTTATTCATATGATCATTCGCGCCACGCCCTGGTTTATAAACCAGTCGCGAAGAAAAAGCGCACCGTGCCCACCACTATGCCTGCAGAGTATAGGGTAGTGCGTCAGTTACCAGAGGACCCGTTGGCTGGCATGCCAGAACTGCCTACACACCCGCCCGAATTCATTCCTGGTTCGCGCTTTACGCGCGACCGCGCAAATAAGCTCGATTTAGATCCCGCAAACTGGCTATGGCCAGAAGAGCTAAAACTCATAAGATGGCTTGTGCGTATCCACGAACGCGCTTTCGCGTGGTGCGCCTCTGAACGCGGTCGCCTCAATGAGACTTATTTTCCGCCTTATAAGATTCCGACTGTACCACACACCCCCTGGTCTCAGCAGAATATTCCTATTCCACCCGCAACGCTTGGCGAAGTTATACGCATTATTAAGGAGAAGATTGCCTCGGGAGTTTATGAACCCTCAACCGCAGCATATCGCTCACGCTGGTTTTGTGTCGTCAAGAAAGATGGAAAATCGCTGCGCTTAGTGCACGACTTGCAGCCGCTGAATGCGGTTACAATTCGCGATGCGTCTGTACCACCATTCGTCGAACATCTCGCGGAATCATTCGCGGGGTACGCAGTGTATGGGATGATGGATCTATACTCAGGATATGACCAACGCGCGCTCCACAAGGAGTCGCGCGACTTGACAACTTTTGGTACGCCGCTAGGTCCGCATAGATTGACGACCTTGCCCCAAGGACACGCGAACACGGTGCAAGTCTATCAAGGCGATACTGCCTTCATCCTTCAGCACGAGATTCCGGATTATACGTCGCCCTTTGTTGACGACGTACCCGTGAAATCAGTGAAAACGCGCTATCAGCGCGCGGACGGTTCTTACGAAACTATACCCGCAAACCCAGGCATCCGGCGCTTTATATGGGAACACTGCATAGTACTCAATCGCATTTTACAGCGCCTAGAAAACGTAGGAGCTACAGTATCCATGACCAAGTTTGTACTGGCCGCGCCAACCGCGATCATTGTAGGCCACAAGTGCACATTCGAAGGCCGAGTACCCGAAGACTCCAAAGTGCAGAAGATCCGAGATTGGCCTGAACCCAAGAATGCCACGCATGTGCGCGGGTTCCTGGGGACATGCGGAGTGCTTCGCATTTTCATCCGCAATTTTTCGCGTATCGCGCGCCCGCTAATCAACCTCACGAAGAAGGATGTACCTTTCGAGTTTGGAGACGAGCATCGCGAAGCGGTGCAAACCCTGAAGGACTCAATATTAGAGTCCCCCGCATTGAGACGCTTGGATTACGAATGCGATCGCGAAGTTATCCTCGCAGTAGACACGTCAGTAGTCGCAGTAGGATTTATCCTGCTTCAATTAGGCGAAGATGGAAAACGCTATCCAAACCGCTTCGGATCAATCGCGCTTAGCGAGGTTGAGAGCCGCTACTCTCAGGCCAAGCTAGAACTGTACGGTCTTTTTCGCGCGTTGCGCGCGGTTCGCGTTTACATCTTTGGCATCGCGAATCTCACGGTTGAAGTTGACGCGAAGTACATCAAGGGCATGATCAATAACCCTGACTTGCAACCAAACGCGACAATCAACAGATGGATCGCGGGGATCCTCCTTTTTCAATTCAACCTTGTCCATGTACCCGCCGCGAAGCATGCAGGCGTCGACGGTCTTTCAAGAAGACCTCCTGCAGAGAACGATCCAGAGGAAGATGATGACCATGAGGATTGGGTCGATCGCGCATACTCGTTTGGAGTCACGCTTCTTAATGAGAGAATGCACCAAGTAGATGCGGCAGGCGCGCGAATAACGCGAACAGTGCATAACGCGCCATACGCGCGGTGCTTAGCGCGTTTACCAGACATGCGTGTTTTCCTAGATATCATCGATGCGAAGAAGGACGAACCACCCATACCCCGATCCAACGAAGCGCAAGCGCTAGACGCGAAAATGGTCGCGATCAAACGCTTCCTTAGTTCGTGCAAGAAACCCGTCGACCTTTCAGATGAGGAATTCAAGTCATTCGTGCATTATGCGGCGCGCTTCTTCATTCTGGAAGACAATCTATGGCGCCGAGACCCCCAAGGCAAACATCAATTAGTTGTCGACCCGCGCAAACGCTACCGCATTCTGAAGGAAGCGCATGATGATTTAGGACACAAAGGAGTATACGCGGTGCACATGCGATTGCTCTTGCGATTTTGGTGGCCGCATATCATTGACGACGTTAAATGGTACACGCGCACATGCCACGAATGCCAAGTGCGGCAAACGCGAAAGCTCCATATTCCGCCAACTGTTCCTATACCCGGAGGACTATTTCGCAAAGTTCACATTGACACCATGAAGATGCCTCGCGCAGGAGGATTCGAACACCTCGTGCAAGCGCGTTGCACGCTCACTGGATACCCGGAATGGCGCATGTTGCGCAAAGAAACTACGAAGACGCTACAAGCATTCGTCTTTGAGGAGCTCCTGTGCAGATGGGGACCCATTACCGAAATCGTGACCGACAACGCACCCGCATATAGACTCGCAGTCGACGTATTAGCCGCGAAATATGGTGTACACCCAATTCGCGTTTCGCCTTACAATTCGCAAGCCAATGGTATTGTTGAGCGCAGGCATCGCGATGTCCGGGAGGCCATCATGAAAACTTGCGAAGGAGATGATTCGCGATGGTATCAAGTCGCCCACTCCGTGTTTTGGGCAGAGCGCGTTACTGTGCAGAAAGCGACGGGGCTGTCGCCCTATTTCATGGTTCATGGCGTAGAGCCAATATTCCCATTCGACCTTGCAGAAGCGACATTCTTAGCGCCTTTACCCGAAAGGGGCGCGTTTACGACTACAGACCTTATAGCTTGGCGCGCTCGCCAATTGCAAAAGCGCACCGAAGATCTCACCGCTATCAAGGAGAAGGTACTCAAGGCGCGCTATAGCTCCATTCGCGATTTCGAGAAGCGCTTTCGCGCATCCATCAAAGACTACGATTTCGCGCCAGGCGCATTAGTACTTGTGCGAAATTCAAAGGTCGAATATGAGTTGAGTAAGAAGACGAAGCCGCGGTATCTAGGCCCTATGGTTGTCGTAAGGCGCACGAAGGGCGGCTCATATATATTGGCAGAATTGGACGGCGCCATCTCTAAACTGCGATTCGCTGCGTTTCACGTTATTCCCTATATCGCGCGAAACCCCGCGCGCATCGCGGTGACTAGCGTCACTGGTATGAACGACACCGAATTAGATCGCATAGCCAATGAAGACGATATCGAGCCAGAAGAAGAGCCCGAAGAAGCGCTAGATGTGTAGCGCACACACCCAACCTCCTCGCTGTAAATGTCCGCAAGTCTGTATATGACTTCCCTCCAGAAAACATATTCCACCCAAGAAATAACCCAATAAAAACATCAAGAAAACCATCTAACGCGAAAAACATACATTCCTATAATACTCCCTGTTTATCTCTCTCCGCCCATTTTGTTTCTATCGCATATAACACGCATTGCTTTGAACATATAGCCAACAACCCTACTATATTCCACATAATCGCCAATCATATTATTTCAGTTCAGACTGTTCCACACGCTTCTAATCAACCTCATCGTCACCCCGCGCGATTTCGCGACTTTCGCGATTTTCGCGGTTATGCGACTTGCGAATTTCGCGAATTCAAAAATCGCGCAAGTTACGCGATGCATTCCAACACCTCACTCCAATGAGATACCCGCAAGAATTACGATATATCACCGCTGCATGGCATTCGCGAGATACGCGGTTTGCGATAATTGCGATTTCGCGGTCACGCATTTACATCATGTTGCGATATCTCGCACGGCTCGCGAAATTCACACTTCGACACGCCACACCAGATCGCCATGACTATTCGTGCTGAATCCGCATGCGCAACGAAAATGCGAAAAGGCGCAAACCCAGAAAAACGCGAAAACGCGAAATGTTCGCGTATCGCGCGAACTGCGCGTTTTGCACCGCTAATGACGCGATTCATATTCCCTTAAGCGTACCTACTGATAATGATTTTTCTTCTCACTTTAGCATCAATGGACGTGGACAGAAGACTTGGGCATGCGAAACGCGAAACGTGAAGAACAAGATATATTGAGCGCACTGGCGCTTTGGCATAGGCTATTCTACAGGCGCATTGGCGCCAAAGAGGAGACAAGTATTCAACTACAAAACCTAGTCCAGGAACGCCAACTCTAAGTCCAATTTGGACAACTCCTGGGACATCACGTAGGACTGGGTAGAAAGCGAAATTAGGCGACTTTGCTGAGCGCGCGAGTTCTGGCGCATCCCGCGGATGATAGACTTGAGATGCTCATTCTCAGCCCTCAAACGCTCCAACTCAGAACCGGATCCGCTGGCACCGTCAGTAGGAACGCTAAGGCTGCTTGCCTTACCCTTGCCCTTGCCAGTCGCGCGCTTAGGCAAAGCCTTCACAGCGCGCAAAGCGCGAATGGGTACCTCCTTTTCCTCTACCTCAGACTCCCCAGATGAGAAGATCTCCATCGCGTCAATGGGCGGGGAGGACACGGTTGCAGGCGCGACACCAGAAACCGACTCAGCAGCAACCGCGGTATCAGGCGCGGACTTCCTTTTGCGACGCGCTGCAGTAGCCTTCTTTGGAACCCCTACAGCCAAGAGCGCATTAGCCAGAGTCAGTGCTACGCGAAAAACGCGAACTCACGAGGACGCGAAAATGAACAAGCTTGATGCGATTCACTGCAAGCCTCACAGCGCTTGCCGGGTCTACCAATGCAAGCTGTCTCACTCTCAGCGCATCTTACGCAGGGATCGGGCTTGGGAACAGACATCCGCGCGCCACGGCGCTAAACACTCAGTAAAAAGTCGCGAAGCAGGATAGAACTACTCACCATGACCAGCACCTCTTCAGCATCCTCCCTAGCGTCCCCAGCGTCCTTCTTCGCAGTCAAGACGACCTCCGCGATTAGTTTCTGTTGAGCGCGCCTCGCGCGCGCAGGGGTAGAAGGCGCCGGCTCAGTAATGGCCTTTTTCTTCATCGCGCTAATCTCATTCGCGATCGCTTTGGCAGCGCGTGACCAGTGTCGTCCAGATCGAGGGTGATTTGATGAGCAGCCGCGTCAGCTGCAGCTTCGCTAAAATATGCCTACAAACGCGCCAATCAGTACACAAAACGCGCAGAATCAAGTATCACTCACGCTTAGTTCATTCCAACCCCTCAGCCAAATCTCCCTGTCCTCAAACAAATCCGGCTTATCATCAGGGATGATCAGGACTTGAGTCGCAAGTTTCTCGCGCAAAGCGGCCCAAACGCGACGTGCTTTGGCCTCTGGGGTCTCCTCAACCTCCATGGGAGGGGTAGCAGCCCTTGCTGGAGGAGATGGGCGCTCCTCAGGCTCAGGAGTGGGAGTGGTTGCCAGCATGGATGGGTTGAAGGGTGCCATTGATCCAGTTAAACGCGATTGATGAGATGGATAAGAGAGAAGCAGCAGATTAGAAGCATCGCGCAAATTTTTGACCCACCCCCCCTCTATTTGGCGCGATGTTCACGCGATCACATGACGTCACCCAGCGAAAATTCACTAAGTCCAAATGCGCTATACAGACTGACTGAGGACAGTCAGTAGCCAAGTCCCCCGCAGATGTAGAGACTCAAGTCTCTACGGGCGCGTACAGACCATATAGCAAGACCTTATACTGGACCTGTTGAAGTGCGGCGACCTTCGCGATTTTCGCGTTTTCGCGTTTTCGCGCATTTCGCGTTTTCGCGTTTTCGCATTATCGCGCACTTCGCGTTTTCGCATTATCACGCACATCGCACTTTTCGCATTTCGCATTTATGCGCGTTTCGCGTTTCACACTTCGCGTTTTCGCGTTTTCGCATTATCACGCACATCGCACTTTTCGCATTTCGCATTTATGCGCGTTTCGCGTTTCGCGTTTCGCACTTCGCATTTTCGCGTCTCTCGCGCATTTCGCATCTCACGCATTTCGCGTTTCAGATTCCTCGCGTTTTCGCGCATCTCACGAATTAGGCACATCTCGCGTTCCCACGCATTTTCGCGTTTTCGCGCATTTCGCGTTCTCGCGTCTCTCGCGCTTCGACATGCGCTACCGCGCGCCTCCCTGGGATCCATCGCATTCCGTTCGCATGTCCTGTCCTCATCCTCCAAGGTCCATTGGTGCGTATCTCACTTTGTTTCACTCGCATTCCATCATATATGTCTTTGCATTCCCCTCTATGTTCATTTATCTTACTAGTTGTTATATTACATCACCCTTGTACGTTTAGCGCTACTTACTCGGCTCCGAGGCCTGGGAACTCGCTTAGCATGCTGACACGTCAGCACATAGTTAGAGGTTTTTACTTCACTTCCTTACTATCACCTAGATTATTAGTTAGTGGGACTTAGCATCACAAATCCATCGACTTCAGAGTCGATCGTTGCATTCCGCAGTAGCCTCAGGATATTCTCGAGAAGCACATCTACTTCTCCTTCAGCATCTACCCTCGAGTTAGAGAGCCCCCGCTTTCGCGTTTTCATAGAATAACGCACTTCGCGATATTTTCGCGCTTTTTCCCACGCTTCGCGACTTACAGCGCATTTTCACGCGCCCTTAGCCAGACCAAAGCCCAGCCCACGGCTCCCCTCTACTACAGAGGAATCTCTTCTCAGTAGCAATCCCCTTGGGACGAGTCATATCTCGCGTCCAGAGGAGCACTGTAGAGCTCACGTCAGGTCTAGCCCTCACCCATCCATCATTCCTCGCCTTCAACGCATATCTGCGATCTGGGTGTGAGTTGCAGGGGATTGCTCTGTGGACAGGCTGACTGCAGGCTCCATTGGAGTCTGCACGTTCTTGGCATCGCCCAGTCGAAAATGTTCGACTATAGTTGCGACATAGGCCTTCTGGGACAAGGTGAGGGTACGAGCAACTCTATCTCGCATTACCTTCAAGCCTAACAGCCATTTTAGTTCTCCCAGGTCGGATATCTCGAAGAATCGCTGGAGCTGGGACTTGAACCGGTGGATATGGGCGACGTTGTTTGCGGTAACAGCCATGTCGTCAATGGACACTGTGATGACCATGTGCTCGTTGGAGGTGCGTCTGTAGTAGACAGCTTGATCAACCTTCGACCTACTAAACCCGAGCTTCAGGAATACTCCTGCTAACTCCTCGGCCCACTCGAATCCTGCCTGCTTCAGCCCAGGCAAACTCCTCCTCAGCCGCAACACCTTCCCTCGCATCTCCTCCTTCAGGTAGCCGGGTGGGGCACGCATGTAGATCTCTTCCTGGATGCTGGCATAAAGGTACGCACTTTTTATATCGACTTGATGTATCTCCCAATCTCGCTGAGCTGCCATTGCCAGGACCGTGCGGATCGTGCTCATGCTGGCAGTGGGCGCAAAAGTGTCAAAGTAGTCAATGCCAAGCTTCTGTCTGCGTCCGTTCGCAACGAGACGGGCCCGCAGCTTCAACTTTTCTCCGTCGGGTCCTCGCTTTGTCGCCAACACATAGTGGCAGGGTATGATGTTCGCGCCTCGAGGTGGGTCCACTATCTCCCATGTTCCCAGCTTTTCGAGCTGACTTATTTCATAGTCAAGTGCTTCCTGCCACTCAACTCCGTCCGGGCCATTCAAGGCTTGCTGGAGTGTCGGTTCTGGCTCTGCGGCCGCCAAGGCAAGGTGAATATGGTTTTCCTCGCCCATTAGATCCACTGCTGACGCTTGTAGCAGGTCTTCCATGGCTAAGGCTGCCGTGTGGCCCTCATTTAGCGCCTTGTAGTACCCTGGAGCTGGTCTAGACCTCGTCGATCTGGTGGTTGGAGAGGGAGGTTGGAGAGGAGTAGATGGCTGTGGTTGCAGTTGCGGCGAGATGGAGATGGGCTGGACGCTAGGAGGTGGGATATTACTGCTGCTGGTGTCGTTGTGTTCATTTACCGCAGGAGATACCATAGGAGACTCCCCCTCGTCCAGCATACCATCAGCTGCCAGGATCGGCTCAAAGGTGACATTCCTTTCCACGCCAACACGGTGCTTCCCTGGCCAATACACACGATATCCCTTGCTTTCAGCGTCTACCCCCACAAATACAGCCTCTTCCACCCTCGCCTCTAATTTCCCCGCCTCCAGGACATGGACGAAGACCTTGACGCCAAACTCGTGGGCCTGGGACAAGTCTGGCTTCGAGTTGCGTACCAACTCGTATGGTGTGCTGCCTGGTGTGGCCTTCGAAGGTAGGCGGTTCTTGAGCCATGTGGCATAGTTAACGGCCTCGGCCCACAGATATTTTGGCATGTCCTTGCCCAGGATCATTGCTCGCGCGTGCCCAACCAGAGTTTGGTTGAGGCGTTCGGCAACACCGTTCTGCTGAGGTGAGTCGTGGACTGTGAGCTGCCGCTCAATGCCTTGCTCACGCAAATGCCTGTCGAATTCAGCGCTCAGATACTCTCCTCCTCTGTCGGAACGAACTTTCCGTATGCGGACACCTGGCAATTGGCGCTCGACCCAAGCCTCATAGGCTTTGAAGGCAGTAAGTGCCTCGCTCTTCTGTTTGAGGAACTCGAGCCTCGTTTGGCGAGTGCAATCGTCTGTAAAGCTGATATAGTACTTGCAGCCACCCAGACTCACGGTTTGGGCCGGACCCCAGAGGTCCGTATGAACTAGCTCCCCATAGGTAAGTGCCCGCGTTTTTGATTCCTTGGGGAAGGGCTGTTGGGCTGACTTGGCTTTCACGCAGGTATCGCAAAATTCGGGCTTGGACTCTGGGTCTAGGTCCACCCCCACCACCAGGCCCTTTTTCACAGCCTCAGCGAGTGCGGTCTGCCCCACGTGTCCTAGCCGTCGGTGCAGCTGACCCAGGGTGAGTCGCTCCCTTGCTACGTGTGCGTGATGATGCTGACGGGTCTTGGCCGCCACACTATACAGGCCTTCGACTTGTGGGATCTCGGCAATGACCTCACGGTTGGGGCCATGCGAGAGGATCTTGCACATTGTGCCTTCGAACAGCACGGCCAGGCCTGCGGACGTGATCCGATTTGTGGAGATGAGCATGAATGCCATGGAGGGGGCATACAGTGTGTCCTTGAGGGTGACATTGGTGCGTTTCGCACCTAAAGGTAAGTCAATTTTGACATCTCCACGCCCGGTAGCACTGAGGACGGAGCCGTTTGCTGTGTAGACTTTCTGGGGACTTATTTCGACAAAATTCTCGAATTTGGATCTGTCAGGGCAGAAGTGGGATGTTGCGCCGGAGTCTACAATAGCTCCACGGCGCTCGACAGGTACACGCATGCTCTCAGCAATGCTCGCGAGGTCCGTTGTCACAAAGGCATAGTTATCGGGTGCCTCGGACTCCTTCGCTGCATTCGCACTCTGCTTTTGGGTACGTGCTCCTCGCCTCTGTTTTTGCTTTGGTCCCTGACCCTCTTTTCCTCCCCCTTTCCTCCAGCAGTCGCTCTTATAGTGACCTTTTCGGTTACAGTTCTGGCAGACCACATCGGGGTTGTATGTGGGTGCCGCGCCATCCGAGCCTTTTGACTTGGTGTCGTTCACTCGTGCTGAAAGGGCTGAGTTAGCACCTCTCTTTGATGGTCGTCGATCGGTGAGTAGTAACCGATGCTCGTACTCCTCGGTAATCACATTAATGAGTTCGTAGGTGCTTAGTGGTCTCTGGGTGATCTTCGCTGCAGCATTGATTGACGACAGGATGGGCCGATACGATTCTGGGAGGGAACCGAGTATGATGGCATAGAAGTCTTTTTCATCGATCGACGCTCCCATTCCTGCAAGTGACTCACGGAGCCGCAAGATCTCGCTGAAATGGGCCCGTACATCCCCACTCTCGTCGCATCGTGTCTCCTGGAGTCATCGACGAAGGTCAATCTGCACCAGCTCCGTTTTGCCCTCATGGATCTGACACACCTCCTTCCAGACGTCAGATGCAGACTCGAGTTTCTGTACTCGCAGCAGTAGGCGATCTGTGATTGTGCTGAATACTTGCTGCTTTACTAACGAGTTGCGCTGATAATATTCGTCTAGCTTCTTATCGAGGTCGTCAATCTCTGTCTGAGAGGGCGGGGTGCCATCCGGTTTCGTTACAGCGCCTGTCTTCGCATCTACCACGAACGGTATTGGTTGTACTGCCCGGCCGTCCACATAACGCATCAAACCTCGTGCTCCGATCGCCGTTAACGTACGTTCTTTGTATGTGATCCAATTTGTGCCATCTTCGGCTAACTTGGGTACGTTGAATAGTGACGAACTGGTAGCGGGGAGCGTTGTGTCCATAGCCGGGGCAGGGCTCATAACCTCTCGTTCGTAGAGCGAGAAGATTTAGGCGAAGCTAAACAAAAGGTACGAATATCTCAGTATTCGATTCGAAACTCGATATTAACAATGCTTGTACCTAAACAAAAGGTACGAATCTACTAGGACGTTAGACATCGACTCTAACGTTACACAAAGGGAAAAGAACATACATCTCAGTATTCGATTTGAAACTGAGATGTTTTGGGTGCTGGCGCCCCAGCTTATAAGGTGAGTGCGCCAGGTACATTTTTATATATGCGAAATATACTTAAAGATTTAGAAACTCTTGCCGACGTCGACACGTCGTTCTGATTCTCCGTTTGGATGCGCTCGCACTCGATATCCTTTCCTCTGGCCCTAGTTTTCGGCCGGTTGCCCTTCTTCCTCCTCAGCTATCACCTGCTCGCCTCTCTCACCTTCGGATTCATCGGATCCCAACACAGAATCCATTTTTTTCGATTCGCCGCTTTTGTTTAGTTGTAACTTGTGGAGCTGTACAAACAAAAGAGTCCGGCCTGTTACGATACTTTGTTGGGGGCGGATACCCCAGAATGGCACTGGACTGCGCAACTTCGCAGCTTTCTCATTCGACACTGTCTTCAGGCATCATTCGCATCATGGTTAGAAACTGCTGTTACATTCCAGCAGCAATAAAGTAACAATGGTCACTATGTCTGCCCAAATGTCATCCAAGACCATAGCAGAAGTCACTAACACAAATCACCGAACTATCAACCGAGTTCTTCGGCTCTCTCGTCCCACAGGCTCTGTTATCAGAAGGCCCTTGGAAAGCAGACGTTAATAGTCATACCAGCAGTGAGCTCAGAGGGATGTCAGACGCAGTGTCAGATGAGAAAGCTGCGAAGTTGCGCAGTCCAGTGCCATTCTGGGGTATCCGCCCCCGACAAAACATCGTAATAAGCGGGACCCTTTTGTTTGTACAGCTCCACAACTAAACAAAAGCGGTGAATCGAAAAAAAAATGGATTCTGGTCTATCGATCTGAAGGTAGTTGTATTCCATCTTGTACCACCTCTGAATTTTCACATGGACAAATCATCAAGTTGATGACAGCTGCTTTCAAATCTGAATTTGTGTGCAGATGATACTGTACAGACTGGATCGCTAGAGTACAAACGAAAATTACATGTACATTTTTTGAACAACCTCATATGGTCACAGTATCTCTAGTGTCCTGATGTCCATCATATTGTCAACAGAAGTCATGTCTTTAATCCTTGCAATGATATCATGATCCGATGCAATCCTCTTGAATTCTCCATTGCGTTGCCGCGCTACCAAAAATGCACCAAAAGGTTGTCCAAGGAGAACTATTAAACGTAATGCTCGCGAGTAAGAATCCGAGTGAACCGACTCGTTTTGTGCAGCGGGCATATCGTGCAACGGAGATCCAGGCATAAAGCAGTCTTCCACGCTCTGCATATCCTCTGCGGGGTCATGCAACTCAAGGAGATCGCGACTCCATGGACGAACAAGCAAGATTGTCTGCCAGGCGAGCGGCGGCCTTGCAGGGGAGAATTGGATCAACTTGTCTGCCGTGGTAATCTGCAGGTCACGAAGCCCGTCTGTTTTGAGTTCATACGTATACGTGTCCTGGTCTCGACCTATTATCCGTCTGACTTCCGTAACTGGGAAGACGATGCAAGGTAGATGCAACCGGCGGTACGCGAAACGGGGAGCGCTCAGGCAGTCAAGTGTCTGATACAATTTTGAGGCCAACTCTAAAGTCACAACACCTCGCAGTGAGGAGATAGATGACTGAATCTTATCTTCAGATAGAGAGGGCGGCTTGCATGGTGGGGCTTCGTATGAAGTAATTTCGGCTGGTAGACAGCTATTGAACCCTGATGACTTTCCGACCCAGTCCAGGGCAGTAATGTCGCCTGACTGCGCTACGATTTCCTGCAGGAGCCGCCCGAGCGCATTTTGTATCTTCTCTCCATAATCAACACGTAGGCGGACGTTAAAAACGCCAAATAATGAGTATGCGATGTCTTCTTCCAATGTGGTGATACGTGTCGACGCCCATCGAAGTTTCTCTCGGGCGCCTCTCATCCCCGGACGGAAGTTCATGACCGTTTGTCGATCTATGCCCGTCGCATACTCTAACTCTTGCATGATTGCAACAGAATCCTTGTGGTTGGGAGTGCGTTCACCGAGATAAAGAGACCAATCCTTCTGATAGAAGAGAATGATGTTGGGAGCAAGGAATTCTTGAACCGTCCATCCGCGTGTGTTCCAAGCGCTCTTTGTCAGTGCGCCTGACTTTGACAAAGGCGGAACATCCGAGAGGTATACGACTGTGAGCGCGGAGAGACGATACCAGACGAACATGGACTTGACCGATGCTTGGAGCTCGGCATCGTTGTTCTTGTCGATGCAGCATGTATCGCTCCACGCCCAGCGATACCCCAAATCACGAATAGTTTTGCAGAAGGATTGCAATTTCGTGATGGCGCCAACAGGATCCAACTCATAGACGATCTTACCCTGGATATCCTGCAGTAGTGGCTCCTTGCCTTCCCATCTGTGTGATAGCATGGCATACTGGAAGTACGGCATTATCACTTCTTCGATGTGCTTCATTTCGATATCTCGATGCGTGATTGTTGATGACACAAGCTTTCTATACTTTGTGCTCGTTTTGAAGGTGTATATCTGTGCCTCTCGATCGCATAAGAGACCGGTAGTGGTGTCGAGTACACGCAGCGGAGCATTGTCGAGCTGAGCATCAATGGCTTTTCGAATAGCATATTCAACTTCGGATGGACTGAGATACTCCTGGCGCAACTCTATAGAAACAATTAAGCCATGCTCACGCACGAGTTATTGGCCTTACTTCGTGTCTCAGTATCAGGAGCATCATCCAATTTTGAGAGCATCGCTTGGAAGGTTGCAATAGCTTCGTCATAGCGTTGTGCGCCATGAAGCGCTGCATGCTTTAGATTGTATCCAATGTGGGACAAAGGATTGAGTTCTATGACCTATCCATCACCGAAGTCAACATGGGCTACAAAAACGTAGACGAAATCGCACCTTTTGCGCATCAAGGAGCGCATCCTCCCATAACATTTTCCCTAACTTTGCCTTGCTGCGGTTTGCAAAGACGACATCGGATGCAGAATCCAGGTCAATCGCCGCCGAGTATAGGTCAATAGCCCTGTCATACTCGCTTGCAGCGAGGGCGGCATTTCCGTTGGTAAGACAGAGCGTGCTGCATTTTTCCATGAAAGCTGAGTAAAATAGGGGTGAGAATTGTAGCCTGCGCAACATTACAAACTGCAGACTTGCCGTTGGACCATTCAAGGCAGCTGGCCTTCGTTGTTTCCTCAATATTGTCCATCATGTCTCGGTATGATTTCACGGAATCCTGAAGTTTACCTGCCCAAAGGAGTGCATCACACCGTGTCTGATGTGCCTTTTTCCACAAGGACTTCAGGTCCCAACCAAACAGCTGGACATGACACTCAGTTATGAAAAGAGTTATGTGTGTGTCACCTTAACGGACCACCACTAAATCCTCGTAAATTTCGTGAATGGCCGATTTCCATGATAAATTGTCAGGGTCGAGAGCGGAAGCAAAATGGTCATCTAAGGTTTTAATTCCGAGTTGAACGCGTAAATATGCCTAAGGTACGAGGTTGCAAAGATCAATATTAATGACCAAGCGTGGAAGATACCTACTTGCACGACACAACACGCGAGAGTGTCGGCATTCGGACAACCGGTAGTGAGTTCTTTAATGAGCAGGTTTGCCTCGTCATATTGATCTGCATTGAAGAGGGCGATGGCCTGAAACGCGTGATGAAACGGAGAGTATGTGAGGCAACTGTAACATACCTTGATCAAGAGCAGGAGATGAGTGGTTTGTGAATCTTGGTCCGTGTACATGGATGCAACGTCGAATGCTGCCCTCGCATCTCGGATGCGACCTTTTCCGCAAAGAGCGATACCCTTGGAAATATAGCCTATTAATGAGGGCTGGATGTCGATGGACTACGTCACCGTCAAGTTAACCTTTCAAAAGGGGGCGATGATGGGTCAGTGAATCTCACCTTGATTGCATCCTGAAGGGCGTTGTCCCAGTCGTGTTTCCGCGCCATCACGAATGAGCGATGGGCGTAGGAAGTATAACTGCTGGCATTGGTGTCGATGTCTAGTGTGAGTAGTTGTACCGCAGTAGATAAGTCTCCATTTATGCATGCATTGCGGGCTGTCGTGATAGCTAGGATCTGCACAAAACATGCTCGATTTGTGGTGTATGAGTCAGGGATGCAAACATGCCTTTGGATGAAAATCCTGAGGTGCCCACTCCGAGATCATCTTATCCTTACCTCCGCTGAGGATGTGCTTGCCGTCCACGGAGAATGTGACGCATTGTGTCCAGGATGAGTGCTTGAAGGTAGCAATGGTTCGTCGGTTTGAGAACTGCCAGAGACGGACGTGGTTGTCAAAAGATGCTGATGCGACGAAAGTGCCAGTAGGATTGACGGCAATGGCTTGGATATAACTAGTATGGCCCGTCCAAGGATTACCAACCTGCTGCCAGGTCGTTGTATCCCATACGCGTATAGTAGGATCGTCTTTATTGCCGCCTGTGAGGGTAGGATCACGATCATCGCCGCCTGTGAGAAGGCGTGTGCCATCGGGCGTCCACGCGAGTGACCAATTGTGTTTTGTGTGACCCTTGAAGGATGTGACGCATTCCCTCGTGCCTGGATTATAAATTTGGATATTGAAGACTGTCGCGATGGCAAGAAGTGTGCCAGACGGCGAATACCGTATGCAGCGGACCTCGCTACCACACTGGATTGGACCACCTTGCGGCTGCCAGGTTTTGGTATTCCATAGCTCCGTCGTTTTGTCCCATGAACCAGTGGCCAGCACTGTCCCATCAGAAGAGAAGTCCAGTGAGAGGATATGACTGAAGTGGGCTTTGAAAGGTTGGGTGAGCGATTCGCCAGTTTCTCCGTGCCAGACGATGACCTCTCCTCCAACATCACCGCTTGCTATCAACTGCCCATCTCGTGATACAGCCAATGCTCCCACCTCCTTGCGATGCCCCTCCATCTTCTTCAACACAACACCTGTCTTCAAGTCCCACAGACGAAGCGTTTTATCATTCGAGCCTGTAACCATCCAACCTTTATCGGGTAAAATTGCGACAGCCCTTGTCCAGCCTTCATGACCTTTGAACTCTCGCAAGGGTGTAGTGAATGAAATGGGGGTCGACATTTTACTGGATGTTGATGGCGTCGATTGAGGTGGACTTTGGACGGATTGTGGGTATTTTTATAGAGGTGCTGTGGTTTAATTATGCATCACTGCATTCACCTGTCTCCTTTCAATAGGCGCCCAGGACACGGGGCTGTTCGCTTCACACCTTGATTAGTGTTCCAGCGAGAATGTATCCAATCTCATTCAATCGGCAGTTGGTACTTCCCAGCGCTCGAATATGAGTATCAACCCTGCATGAATATCTTTTGCTGTTGCCACATGTAGTAAGTGAAAAGATATTAGGCAGTACTAGATGACCGGAGATGCAGGACTTCTTACAAAATTTATCTATGAAGCATCATAGTTATAAGGCATATAAGGCATTGCGAGACATTCGTCAGGTCTGTATTGCACTTTCTTATCTTTGAATGGCATTAAGTGCTGTGTTTTCTATTTAAAATAAAAGGTGTACTGAGAGTAGCTTTTTAGGCACCAAGCTTTATATTACATAAAGGGCATATATTATGTCACATAGGTGAACCGTGGCAAGGAATATAAACCAACGGGTCCCCCAGCATTGACCTTGGAGCCCAGAAAACGGCAGGGGGCCAGGGGCCTCGTGTAGAATCGCCTTTATTGTCGGACGGGACAACTGTCTTATCCCTTCTAACTTGCTTCTACCTCGAACATCCGGCTTGGGGAGACTAGAAACCTACAGGTTTATTCTAGATACGCCACAGTGTTGGAATATGTATTATGCATCCACACATCGAACACTTCTAGTTTCTCCTAGAAGTGAGTCGTAGTAGTAAGTGTATCCGAATCATAGTAGGTCCTGACACTACAGGCTCCTTTGCATCATTTGCAACACTGATTGTTCAAATCAGTATCTTGGGCTCAAAAACTCGTTTGGCAAGACTACGGTTGGGGGAGGGCTAGCGGGGGTAGGAAGCTTCAAACCTTAAGTCTCGCAGCCTTGAGCATATCAAGACCCTAAACGTTCCCACTCACCGGGGACCCTTTTTTCGGTTGTTTCCGAACCGAACAGGAATTTTGGCGCCTCGGTGCAAAGGCAATGCTGGACTAACTTGCCAAGGATAGCACTCGGACCATCGAAATCCTTTCTTATCTCCCACCGCCTCTTTTTCCCAAAGGTCATTTTGCCAGTTTACTTCTATTTTTTAAACTCTATAGCAGCAGCCGTACCGGCTATACCTCGAAAGGCAGTGGAATTGAATCAGTGCAGAAGAAGTACTCAGTTCCTGAAATCGAGCTATTGCAGTCGGTTTCGCAATTTAGATTCATCATATACATTGAGGACGTTCTCTAACTTTATCCGCAGGTAAAGAGCTACTGGTAAATCACTCGAGATATGGTTGATGTGATGCACCCTTCTCAGGCCTTCTTGAGCACTCAGACCGTAGATATCGGCACCATCTCTTCAGATCTATCCTTCAACGACCTCAAGTTGGGTCTGTGCCACACATCCCAAGTTACCTGTGTATTACCTGGTTTCCGTGTGAGGCGAATTCTATACCTTTGTGTTTTAATCCTGAATTAATGTACATATCAGTTTCAGTCAGTGACGGCGCGATACACCCAACAATCACATTTATATCTAGAATACCAGCCCAAAATGTCGCCTGAGACAGCTAATACTCCCTCGATATCTGTCTTACCCTCTCCTGAAAGCCTTGCACCACCAGTCATTTCTCCAGTACCTCAAAACCACAACCCGCCTGCGTGGGATCAACAGCCCTGCACGTCAGGGCAGTACCCAGTTCACCCCCCGATACTGTATAATACCAGGCCATTTATCCCAATGCCTTATGATTCGCCTGAGACAGCTAGTATTCCTTCGATACCTGCCTTACCCTCTCCTGAAAGCCTCGCGCCGCCAGTCATTTCTCCAGTACCTCAAAACCATAACCCGCCTGCATGGGCTCAACAGTTCCGAACGTCTGAGCAATACTCATTTCATATTTATCCCCCGACACCGTATAATACTACACCATTTATCCCTCCCGCCATGCTTCAAAGCTACTTCCCCCCTCCTGCTAATCTTCCAAAAATGCATGGGGCGTCACCTGGTAATGGACTCTCGGCTAATCGTACTGGGTATCGTCACAGCAGCTATTCACCTCCTATATCTTCCCAACCTCCTCCTGACACACCTTGGTTAGCGCCAGGGACAGGATACACGTCCCAGCAATCGCTACCCCCAGGTCCTCCCAGCCGGGGTCCCCAACAGGGGGCGTTCACATCTGCGGGATATCCTCTACCAGGGGCACTTCCTACTCCTGCAGGGACAGGAATCACGTCCCAGCATCCGCTACCCCCAGGTCCTCCCAGCTGGGGTCCCCAACTAGGGGTGTTCACATCTGCGGGATATCCTCTACCAGGGGCACTTCCTACTCCTGCAAGAACGCGGGGGATGTATCTATCTGGTGGGCCACTACCGAACAAGGACGCTGGTCACACCGTACCGCCCCCTGCGCCACCACAGGCGCCCGACAGTGCTCATGCGAACTTCCGGTGGACGAGCAATGCGGACCGTATGGACCATTTTGCCGAAGGGCCACATTGTAAGCACCATACATTCATGCTGAGATGGATATTTTCTGATTCGGCATCATTTGATTAGACGGGCCCGTTCTCGAGCCTTTTCTCGTAAGGGTGGTGTCTGCAACAATTAGGATCAATCCCCTCCTATCTCCACCCACAGACTTGCGTGAAGACTACCTCCGCTGGAACATGATTTTCCCAACGAGTGCTTGTTATCGCTCAACTGAGCCAAAGCGTTCATGGGTCAAAGGGCGCGAGGCACCTGCCACGTTTCCGCGCCTGTCAAACATCCGCATCATCTCGCGGTCATTCCCGTGGGTGATCTATGTCAAAGCCAGACGCCAAAACATTGGTGTGACTTGTGGGGAAGTGATTGAAGCCCTTTCTGCCTTTTTTCACGAGAACGCCGCGAAAGAGGAGTACGAAGGCGTTTCAGCCTGTCGCCAGCGAGAGGTTTGGCAAGCGTATCAGCATAACCGCTCAACGGACAGCGACGTCCCCGGTGGCCTCCTGGGTGAGCAGCTGAGACGCCTTGATTGGCTCAGCAGTAATTCGAAGTGGGGTGGTCTTGTCGTTAATGAAGAATTCATCAAGGAGGCCTGTGGAGACGTCTTGCCTTGCACTTTCGAGCTTAAGTGTATCTCGAGCTACCCGCTTACTCCGAAGAAAGCTAGCGAGCAGCAGCGGATCGCGCGGCTTACTGAAAACTTCTGCTCTCATCTAAGGCGTTGGAAATCCAACCCGTCGATACAACACATCGTATTTTTTTCCTTTGGTTTGACCTTCGCTTGCTTGCTTCAACATAGTTACCATATTAGGAAACTCTGTATACCTTACATTCGCAACACTTTTTCCTCTGTATTCCCCAGTCTATTTACACTTGACTGGAGTAAGTCATAGCCCACAGTACTTATAGCCATTAAACCCACAAATGTCACTGGAGTTCAGTTGTCTACATGATTGATAGACCACTGGTTGTTGTCACCATACCTCTCCATGCCTGTCACCACAATGTTACGTAGTCGGAAGCGGTGTTGGAGGTTATGTGCTGTGAGATGAGCGAGGGTGGCTTTTCAAACTTCACGGTGTGGTGAGTTAGTGTTAGCGATATACTTCGCGGGTGCGATCATTGTCGGAAAGTGAGGGAGGAAATATGGGGTAGTTGAGCGGTCGAACAAGCCATCATAGTCGTCAAAATCGCCCAACAAAGGTTGCAGGTCGAGAAAAGGTATCACGTCGTCTTTGTGGCCCTTCTGCTACTAAATAAGAACAGTGTTTAGAAAACGGTCGATAGGAGAATCTGAAAGATACTCCCAAACCCCAAGAGATCGTCGAGTAGTATGTACTACAGCTCTTCGCATACCTCCCCGGGTCCTTCCATTCAGAAACACAATGCTCGTCTAATTGTTCCAGGTTCATACCTAGGTCTTTTAACAAGCTCAACACGTCCTACACTGATATTCGTGAGCGTCCTGAATGTTCAGCGTAGTTGCCACGGACAGAAAATAGTAAGACAAGATAGCAAGAAACGAGGTTGGTAAGAACGACAAATGCCTGTGACGATGACGTTGAGAATGATGAACATGTAGAACCTTGAGAATGAATGACTGTTGCTGCCACTTGAGATGCCATATCTGTGTGATATCGTTTAGAAATCATGACGACCAGTCTTCATGAGAACGTAGCTGGAGCAAACGCCGGGCCCGTATCAGGTAACATTTGACAATAAGTGGCCCACATAGTTGTCGCATCGATCGAAACTGCTTTTCAAAGCTCTTCCCAAAGAAGGCTATGATTTGTTGTACATATTACCTCCCCATAATACAGTACTCGTCCTTCTAATACAAGTTATGACCTGTAATGGTATCATAGTCCGCCCGCCGCGGCGATTAAGCATTCTCAAAGGCAGAATTTACTTCCATAAATCGCCTGAGATCTTGGGTCTTCGCTACCGCGGTGGTGGATTCCACCAGCGATCCTACTACTGAGCTACCAGCACCACCATCAGATTGCTGTGCTTTTGCAAGTACCTGCTTGCTAGCCCAGTCGAGATAACCCATCTTACTGACTTCCCACGGCCGTTTGCCAGGGTCTGCCAATGGCGATTGCGAAAAGGCAGCGACGGCTTCAGGTGTAAGAGGCGGAAGGGACGATACCGCTGAGAACATGGATCGGTACTGTTCTGGAAGGCTCATGAGTTCAGAAACTTGGGGTGCTTGAAGAAAAGAGAGCTGTTCCAGACGACGTTCAGAGCGACGGCGTTTTGCCGAAGACAAGCGGACTGCACGAGTTAACAAACGCTTCAAGCGACGTTGCTACACACCATTAGAATAAGCGGGTTAGATGACAAACTCGGAGACGTACAGCATCTATTTTTCTTCGCAAGTCATCTATCTCTGTCATGAGCTCTGTTTCACGTTCTGGGGGGCAATCGAGATCGAGGCTCTCTTGGTGAGGGACGACGACAGGAAGATCAGCAGGAATGGCGAATATGTTACGAAGTGACCATGTCTCGAAAAAGTCAAAGGCGATGTCCGTGTGGGATTCCAGAAGCGTTTGGAAAGCGACAAGGCCCTGTTCCACTTCTTGTGTGCTATCCCAATCCTCCTTAATCCTTTGCTCTCGCTCAGATGCCCAACGAAACAGGAAACCCTCCAATGCATCAACGGTGTTTGTTATTGCTTCATTTGCATAGTTGATAATGTCGTCGAGGAGGAGCTGAGGGGAAAACTCGAGAATTTCTGGAAGTAAGGCTGAAGGCACGGTAGGTTGTTGTGCATTCATCATGGTCGCGTCCAGAGAATCACGACCACGTGACTGATCATTACCGTAAGCAATGCCGAACTAATTTCTCCCTTATTACTCAGCAAACGCGTGTTGCTCCGGCACACAAATTGGTTATAACAGCAAGCACTGCTTTAAACTAACTTCACCTGCAACGTTGACATTGACTAGCTAGCTCCTAAGCGCTAAGCATAATCAGCCGATAGTTCTTCACGATGTCTGCCGTCTCGCACGGCACTCGTCACCTTAGACAAGGTATCGGCGGGACCAAACACTACGCCCCTGGGGCTGGTCCTGCTCGATCACTTCATAGTTCTGCGTTCATACCACCACTGCGAACGCCTCAGCCGTCTACTGCTCAACGAATTTTCACAAACTCTCGTAACCTTGTCTCCAGATTCTTTGCTCATTTAAGTGCTCCAGGACTTGCGCATTCCGCCTCAGCTGCTGCAGTTGCCCCGAGTCACTCGCTCGTCCGTCCTGCACATTTCCATTCGACTGCTCAGAGCGTTAAATCATCGTACTCGCTCCCTGTGAGAAATGCGCTTTACCGCCCCTTATCTTTACCACGCCTTCCTCGCCCTCCTCCCATCCCCGGGAATGTAGCTAATGTTGGTCTTGGCACTGTTCGTTCATTCCATTCTGCGCGCCCCATATTCCAGAATCTCGTGGATAACGTTCCTATTACCACCCGCGCACTTTGGGAGGCTGAATGGGAATTCAAGGCGAAGAAGAAGGAGGAGCGCAAATTACGCAAAGCTAAGGAAAATGTCGCACCTCCGAAGACCAAGGAAATGCTCAAACCAAAGGAGAAGCTCATTGTTGCTGAAGTCCCTACCGAAGTCGACATCTCTGAACTTGATCATTACCTGCCGCAACCTGCTTTGCCAGAAGTAACGACTTACCTTCTCGTTCCTATCGCGCCTACTCCCACAGCTCGTCTGCCCCTATCTGCACATTCCACCGTGGGCACTAGCTCACTCCACCCGCTTCTTCCTGTACCTGAAATTGCTACTGCGCATAGGATGCATCGTGACCATTCGCTTCGCGTGTCCACTCTTTTTTCCCGATTGGATGCTGCGAACGTGTGGGATGATCCCGGCGTCGGCGTTGATGCCTACGCCTTTGGTCCCGGCTTAGGAGATAATCCAAGCGATAAACAGTGCACGATACTCCGGGTCACTTTTGCAGGTTGGACAGCTGCCCAGGTGCGCAGCGTCACCGGAGAAAGCGGACAAGGATGGTGTGCCCTCGAGGAAGTTTACTCAGACACTATGTCTACTTTCTCGCAGATGAGTACCATCGATGACGAAGAGGTTTTATCAAATCCCCAGTCTGTTGCTTTTGGCATCGAGCTCGATTCAGCATGTTCGTCAGAACTAGAGTTTGGCAAAGATGCTGATGTCTGTTCAGACATCGAACTTGATTCAGATGATTGGAACTTTGGGCTCGGGTTATCGCCCTCTCCCGACGTACAGGACAACTTTGTTCTACCAACACTAGACTTTTCGTCATCATTTGCGCAGGTTGCGTCTCCTACCCAGTCATTGGCTCCACCGCCGCAGATTATCCTTCGCACAGCGTCAGAGCTTTCCGAGGAGTTTGGTGGTGTATGGTCCCCCACTTCAACATCTTCGCTCTCGCCGTCACTCTCGTACGACTATCTTTCTGATTTGGAGCCAGACGAAATCCCACGCGCTGCAGAAAGCAACATGGAGAGGTCGTGGCTGGGTGTTAGCATGGGGCTGAGCTCCTCGTTCACTGAAAGACTTGAGGCGCTGCGATGATGGGAGATTGATCGATGGTACATAAACCCGTGTTGCGTACGCTTCACTCTCTTTTCTTATTTTCATGCTTTCTTTGTCATTCTTGCTCTCTTGAACATTCTGTACCATTTGGAAGTTTATTTGTCAATTCAATGATTGAGTATGTATACAAAGATTTTCACAACAATCAAAGGTGTCCGACATAGGGTACATTACCCCAATGGACACATTGAATTATTTATTTTGTTTTAAAAAACAATCAAAGTTCAACGATCTTTTCATTATGATCTGCACAGGTCTCGTCGGATGACTAGTCCTCTTCTAGTGCTTCCCGCTTGCGCTAGCATGGCCGCTGGTACAGAATTTTCCACGCAGATAATTAAAGGCAGGATCCGGATGATGAGGATTCAAGTCGCCGCATACTTCTCACTTGCGGTCAACACTATGGCCTGAGCGCTGAACTCATGGTTGACCCATCATCACAATTTAATCTGAAAAAGGTGCGAAAGTATTCTTTCCGTCCACCTACCCTGCGTACATGTCACCGTTATACGATAATTCTCCGCAGCAACCATGTATAAGCGTCACGTTGTCCTATCTCACTCTCGACGGGTATATGCTTCCTATTCGACAGGCTTGAAGATGTGAATTACAAGTATTTGTGCTGCTCATCAAGCTTACCGTACACTAAGAGGTCATGCTACCCCCTTTACCGGGTTTCCTACTGGTGAAATATCCATCATTTTATAAATTTAGTGCAGAACTATTCAACGTTGCAACTGCCACTTGTGGCACTATGAATCAAGAAGACTGTCAACACTAGAACTTTAAGCCGAGAAACCCCCTGACACTGTGATACTGGCAGTTTCTCGCTCCGATGTGCTCTGCAGCGACGTAACTACCTCGCATAAAGCTCGTTTGATCAAAGGAAGGCTTCGGATGAGACGACATCACAACTTGAACTTTACTTGAAAAGAACTGAACCGACCCTAATTATAAGACCCACAGTAGCATCGGCTTGTGAGACGCTATCTTGGGACGTAAGCTATTTATATTTCGCTCCGTAACCATGTACGACGTCGTGGCTAGTCGAGCGCGAGGTGAAGGAACTCGACAGGATAGTGTATCTTACCGGTGCTGCAATGTTTTCCCGTCATTATAAGTTGGCAGTACTTATTTGTCACACCAGCATTTCGCGAATCAAACCTATGAGAACGTTCTCATGCATACCTGCCTTTAGTTGGCCTAGTAGCTTCAACCGTGTGCATCAGTCTTAATAGAGCGCGATACCGTCGGTAGTCTTATTTTTGTCGCTCCGCGTTGTTGATCACCCGGAATTCTAATCGTGCTGTCATTCGCGTCCAGGGATGGACAATCGCGGGAAGTACAATGTAGTAGTCCTTCTGGCCATTAATGATATCAAATTAACGGCTCTTCATATTTTGTGGCGACTTCTAAACGACCCTTACACTGCGAAAAGAACAACAAGTGACGATGATAAAGCAGAAAAAAATGAGGATGCTTCTCACCGAGGAAGCGGTTATCCACTCTTACAGCATGACGGGCCTAACAATTTGCCGCTCGTAGAATTTCAGCATTTTTCACTAAAATCGGTCGTTGGACCTTGCAGTTTTCTGAGGTCTTGTCTATATTGTTCATTGTTACATGGCCTTTGTCGAAGAGACGTACTATGCGCGTGCGTTGACTTGAACTCTTGCTAGCGGGCATATAGGCCAACTGAAGGCTCTAAGAATGGATTGGGGGTGTAGTGAGGTTTTGCGCTTATTTACTGATCCTGGAGATTAAATGATAAATAGGGTTAGAGGTTCGAGTCTGCACTATAAGCGAAAGCACCAAGCCCCAAAAACCTTACGATAGAAACTGATAACGAGACAACGTCCAACATAGAGTCGACCCCAAAGGACCCCACTTTGAAGCAAAAAAAAGTTAGAATGGAGGGACACGTACGATCTAGGCGAGGGTTACGTCCATTATCCGCAGGTCCAGGTCCAAGGTATCGCGCTTGATCAAGACTCAAGCGGCAGAGTATTTACCGACCGGTGTATCGATTTTACGTTCATTTGGAACGGTGAGAAGTCCAACTATATATCGATCTGCAAATAACTGCGATACGTTACCGGAGCAAGACGGAACTGCAGTTAAGTTCATTGGAGTGGAAGGCAATGAAAAAACGAAAGTTCCAGTACATATTACGCGAGCGCTATCAACAATTGATACATACGGCGGGCCGCGGTATCGCGATCGAAACGGTGTGTTGTTCCGTGCAATGTGTCGACGTATTCCATCCCAAAATCCCAACACAATCCGGGACAGTTGGTTTGAATAACCTATGACATTCATGAGCAATAACCAACACGATGCGTCGATAGCTTCCTACTATGATCTATGTTATGACTGGTCCATGTCTTCTTGTTCAGGCTCCTGAAGAACAATCTGCTCCGGTTGCTCCGGTTGCTGAACATTCTCATCGCTTTGGCCAGAATCTGTCGCTGATCCTTTCGCGGAATTACTTATCACTTTGGGATCCTCTGAACCTCCAACGTGAATGACAACATTCATTGTCGACTTGACTCTTGTTTTGAATTCCTCGTCATTGTCACCACTGTCTTCATCCTCGCTTCCTTCAAGCATCTGGTCAACAACCTCCACACTACCCGTCTGTACTTCGACGCTCAGCTCGCCCGGCACTATTTGAGGAAGAGAAACGGCCAAAAGAGAAAGATGCGGGATAGCAGCACCCATTGCGCTCAATCGAATCTCTTTAACCCCATCTTCGAGGATTAGAGCCTTGCATCGGCGCAGGTAGGTGGCTAGCTTGGTACGTCGCGTGACGCAGATGTTATTCTTCCCTTCAGTATGCAAGGAGCGCGGTGCTGTGGCAGGTGCGGACGGTGCAACCGTTGGGAATGGCCGTGGGGGCGCGAGTTTCCGGATTCTGGGACGGTTATTGGGAGCCGCTGGTTGCGATGTGGTGGCAGGGTTTTTGGTCGTTGACGACCCTGATTGTCCAGTATTAGTCTCCTTGTCCTTTTTACCCTTTTTCGAATTGGCCTTGGCAGCGGCTCCGCTTTGCAGTTTGACTTTCTTCCGGTCATCGGTAGGAGGGACAATTGACTTGCGCTTTCCAGCTGTACTGCTCATGATGCGGTGAGACAATGCCTTTGAGATAGTTGGCGGTTCGCTTCCGAGTGGACAGTTGGAAGATTATATGACTAGATAGCACCAACAAACGTCACAAAGACTCGGTTAGTGAAAGAATTAAGTCAGGATACTGGAAGTGTCGAAGTCATCATATTGGAAGGCAGCCATGAGGCGGCCTACCCTAAATCCGCCACTGCCCGGTGAAAAAGTTTAAAGTCCTTCATAAGGTCTCAAATCGAACGGGACAGAATTTCAAGGCGTCCCACTTACATTTTCATCAACTGAAAATCGATATCAAAACGTTCAGAAGAAAGATCTGCCCATCATGAGTCAAGATGTCGCAGAGCAGAACATTCAGATGTGGAAAGTAAAGAAACTCATCAAGAGCTTGGACTCTGCACGCGGGTATGTCTTCATATTTATTGAACTAACAGCGATGGCCGCTGATCGCGTGCTGTACAGAGCGGGGACATCCATGATCAGCTTGATCATTCCTCCCAAGGTGCGTCGATCTCAGCGCCCCTTTTGCCATCTTGCTCACTCCAGTCCACCTGCTACAGGATCAAATATCTCGTGCCTCGGCGATGTTGACGCAGGAATATGGTACTGCGAGCAACATCAAGTCGCGGGTGAACAGATTGTCTGTCCTTGCAGCTATCACTAGTACCCAGCAGCGCCTCAAGTTGTATAACCGAGTCCCGCCAAATGGTCTCGTCCTTTTCGTGGGCACCATCCTTACCGACGAAGGTAAGGAGAAGAAGGTGTCATTCGACTTTGAGCCTCATAAACCGATTAATACGTAAGTATATCATCGGATCCATGACCTCGACTTATGCATAAAACAGGTCGCTTTACCTCTGTGATAACAAATTTCACACTGAAGCCCTATCTGAGCTTCTCGAGTCCGACTCTCGTTTTGGATTCATCGTCATGGATGGTAACGGCACCCTCTTCGGCACCCTCTCAGGCAATACTCGTGACATCGTTCATAAATTCACTGTCGATCTTCCCAAGAAGCATGGCCGTGGTGGTCAGTCTGCGCTACGTTTCTCCCGTTTGCGCGATGAAAAGCGCCACAACTACGTTCGAAAAGTCGCCGAGCATGCTGTTCAGCACTTCATCACAAACGACAAAGTCAATGTGACTGGTCTAGTTCTCGCGGGAAGTGCTGACTTCAAGACAGAACTCAGTCAGAGTGACATGTTTGACCCACGCTTGGCCGCAAAGGTGATCAAGGTTGTAGATGTGAGTTACGGTGGTGAGAATGGTTTCAATCAGGTCGGTTCAAGTGTTATCGTGCTTTTACGCGATGACTAAAATTGAAACGCAGGCTATCGAACTTGCAGCAGATGCGCTGGCAAATGTAAAGTTCGTACAGGAGAAGAGGCTCATCCAGAAGTATTTCGACGAAATCAGCCAAGACACGAACAAGTACTGCTTTGGTATTGATGACACGTTGAAGGCACTTGATCTGGGCGCGGTCGAGACTCTGATCGTGTGGGAAAACCTGGATATCACACGTTATGTATTCCGCAACGCTGCAGGAGGTAAGACGCTTGTCGTCATTGCAGATTGCTGGATGACTCATGAAATACGTCAGAGGAGATTATCATCCACGCAAACAAAGAACAGGAGAAAGATCGCGAGAGATTTTTGGATAAATCCACTGGTCTAGAAATGGAACATGTCATTGAACCTCAGCCTCTTCTCGAATGGTTTGCCGAGAAGTACAAGGAGTTCGGAGCGAACCTCGAGTTTGTGACCAATCGGTCGCAGGAGGGTGCGCAATTTGTAAAGGGCTTTGGTGGAATAGGTGGCTTGCTTCGTTACAAAGTCGATCTGACAAACCTTGCGGCTCTTGATGATGATGAAGACGAGTTTTACAGCGATGATGATGACATCTGACGTTATGGTTGGCTCTTAGGAGCCCCGTCCACTGATGGCACGTCGGGCGGGGCGGGGTCAGGGGAAGTAAGAGGAGAACAGGAGGACCGGGTTGCGCAAGTTTCTGCATTCGGTCATGGTTCAATTGTTACACGCCAGTACTTGGTCTAAAGGTTCGTTCCCCCGCACGTTCCAGGGAGTCTTCTAACAAAAGTTATCTCAGGTAAACGGTTCTTAGAGCGTATGAACTACTACATGCGAGTGGAGTCATCCTGTTGTTCGCCGATGAGTAGTTTCAACCTATGTAGTTGTATCCTATTG
Organism: Suillus cothurnatus; assembly: GCA_016758765.1. Lineage (NCBI taxonomy): Eukaryota > Fungi > Basidiomycota > Agaricomycetes > Boletales > Suillaceae > Suillus > Suillus cothurnatus. The sequence goes on along the minus strand of JABBWL010000052.1, from coordinate 137,047 downwards.
TTCGTTTGATCAATGCATTTCCTGTGTGGTGCAGTGTCTCAGATGTACTGTCAGCCTTGTACAGCATGCTCTTCGACCGTGTCAACCAAGTGTCAACATGACAAGATGTTTATTGGCTGGCAGGCTCGCAACTGTGGCACCTGGTCAAAGCGCATACAAAGGGACGTGACGATGCGCGTGACGTCGTCACGTCCCCCTTGCGCCCACCTGTGGTATTTATTGACAACGATATAAACAGACGCGACGATTCGGGATCCACAATTTCAAGCGCATATTTCTTGACTTCTTACACCCATTTCGCATCATCTCCCGTTCTATAACTATGGCTGGTGAGTTCAACTTTATTGTATACATTACAACAGCTCCTATATAATATGCCTGCAGGCAGAAAACGAGCTGCAGAAGAATCTGCCACAGAGAAGCGCGAGACACGCAGTGCCAAGGTGCCCAGAACAGAGGGCCGAAAGAGCGCCAAGGGCGCCGGGAGGAAAGGCGCAGCTCGATTGAAGGTTTGTGTCCCCGCATACCTCAGCCCCTAATTCTCAATGTGCAGTATGACTAGACGGGGATGGGTGCCACTGCGTTCAAGTCGCGTGCGCAACCCTTGCATGTTAACATTTCACACACGAAACCCCCTGCTGATGTTGAGTCGACGGATCCTGGGTTCGTGGAGGCTATAGAACTCGTTTCATCGAGCTTTTCTACTGGGAGCTTCGGGTGGAAAGGGAGCAAACGCATTACTGTGAATTTGCCTCAGTTGGAGGGAGAGGAGGAAGGTGAAAAAGTGCATGTCATGTTAACGTGAGTTCCGTTGGAGAGTTTTTGGTGGTTCCGTAAGTAATCTCTCACTTGCCAGAATCAATGCCACTGTCATTGGCAGCAAAGGAGCCAAGGAGGATGTTGAGGAGGGTGAAGAGGGTGGGAAATCGGAAGAAAAGGCGGGAGAGAAAGCTGAGGAGAAAGCTGAGGAGAAAGAATCCGAGGCGGTGGACCAACCTGCACAAGAGGATCCTGCACCTCCTGCAGAAGAGGCCGAGGGAACAGAACAGGAGGCTTCATAAGCTGTATTTTTATTCGTGCGTTAACAAAGTCCTAGTTCCTGTTTTTTTTTAGTTTATCAGAGGTCCATGCTATCTACGCTACTGCCATGCATGACTGAATTGAATTCGAATTACGAGTGCTTTATTTTCTCATGTCAGCATATGCTACTGTCGCATGTGAGCATACCGTGTGCACAGACTAACGTTACTTCGGAAGCGCTTTGCATTAAGCGCCCATGTATAAACCCCACTAGCCCCGTTCCAGGCTCGTTTGCTCAGCTCACTCAGACGTCGGTTCTGAGGAAGTGAACATGGTCCTCCAGTCCGGCTCGGAGAGAGCGCCAACGACTACGAAAGAGGTCCCAACGTACTACACGACTCGCCATATTAGCTATCAAACAAAGTCTCGTCGGTTACAACTAGCAGCTGTGAAACTAGTTACATGTCTCTGCCTTGCATCATGGGTTTATCGTTTCGCTCTCCCTGGCCGCCCAGTAACACCATATCTCCACACCAAGTACTCTGGAGCCTTGCTGGATGACCCCGCATCCGAGTTTGCAGACGACGACTTCCCTCTCCGTGCACATGAACCATGGGACATCTCTGTGGACTTCCCCTATCTTCGTACACTGTCCTACGAGGTGACAGAAGGTACATGGTTGCGACTCGATGTGCACCCCGTGAGTGGGGATATCGTATTTGACATGGCAGGGGATGTATATTGCCTGCCGGCCGATGCTTATCTAGGAGCTACTGGAAGAGTAGGAGGGAGAACAGAAGCGGTGCCAGTCCTCACGGGTGTCCCACACGATGCGGATCCGCGGTTTTCACCTGCAGGCGACAAACTCGCATTCAAAAGCGATGCGGGGCTCGGCGCTGATAATCTGTGGGTGATGCCCTGGGCGGCGGAGGGGTGCACGGCCATGGACGTCCGCGCACATGTCAGCTCATCGCATGAGCTTGAGCTGAAGATCCACGACGAGGAGCAACTCGCACGAGGTATAAAGGAGACGGGTGAGAGGAGATTGAGGAGATTGATAAGGGAGGGAAGAGTGAATGGTGAGTAATATGAACTACTTCTCTGTCATGCGGGATACTCATGAAAGTATAGCGCAGCGCATCACGAATGAGACGTACAACTGGGTGTCTGACCCGCGCTGGCATCCTTCAGGGGATAAAGTCGTTGCAACAAAATGGTACTACTCTTCTCGCTCGCTTGGAGCTGGCGAAGGATGGGAGTTCCCTGTTCCCGCTGTCCACGCTCAGTCACAGGTCGAGGCAGGCGCCGGAAAGCGTTTGGTGTCAAAGAGCCTACCTATGGGGTGGACAAAGGCGGACTACGTTGAGCAGCAGATCGGACACGAACAGTTCATTTGGGCGGGCGATGATGCGCTGATTTATGCTGGTAATGTGAGGGATGTTGGTGGCAGTTACACGTATTCCAAAGGTGCGTTAGCATTTGCTGTTTCACCGATACGCCATGTACTTGTTCCTCATGTGCATGTAGATGTCCATAAGGGCATCTACGCGATCTTCCAGCGCAACTTGACGACGGGCGTGGAAAAGACGCTCGTCGACGCCTTCCCTGGTGGTGCAAGCCGGCCTATACTCTCGCGTGATGGACGCACGCTTGCGTTCGTGCGCCGTGTAAGGGACAAGGAAGCTCTCGTTCTCAAGTGAGTAGTGATGATGTTCCTCAGAGTTTGTGTAATCTCTCCAGTGTTCTTAACCACTGCGATTCTTGGATCCATATTTTTATATAGGTGCACTATAACTTGGCTTGACTGACATTCCTTCGGTGACAGGGATCTTAACACGGGCACTCTGCATCATATCTGGCACGGCCTCACCTACGACCTCTCGACGATCTATGCACCGATGGGTACATACCCGTCATTTGCATTTACGCCCTCTTCGTCCTCGCCGGGTATCATCATCTGGGCTGCTGGGCAGATCTGGCATGTGCCATTGGCGCATAACGCAGAGGGGGAACTTGTTGCTGCGACCAAAGCCACCAATAACGAAGACCTTGTGCCAAAGGTGATCCCGTTTACCGCGCAAATCTCGAAGAAGCTTGCAGAAACTCGGCGTATGAAGACTGATGTGCGCAAGTTTGAATCCAGTCCGCAGCGCGTGCGAGCCTTCACCCAGCTCGCGCTGGATGAATCTGGCAAGCATGCAACATTTACTGGCGCAGGCCAGACATGGGTGCAGGCCCTTGGAGACTCCTCTATCAACCCGATTACCTTGGATCCCCTCGATGACGCCAATTTCCTTGGGACTTCAAAGCCTGCCCAGCGCATTCCGCACCTACACTCCTCCGCAGGATACTACTCTCCTTCCTTCGTTCCCGCATCTTCCTTCATTTTGCATGCACGATGGGATAATACACATTTCTCTTCCCTTGAGCTGGCAGATCTTGAGAGTGGACAAGTATGGGAGGTCGCTGGACTCCCCAAAGGGCGGTGGTTTGGTACTGTGATAAGTGGATCTGTGGAAAACGGAGTGCGGACAGTTGTGATGGTGAAGACGGGTGGAGATGTGTTGACCGGTAACGTGGTGGCTACTGCACAAACTGGAGTCTGGGTCGGGGAGATCACGCTTCCATCCCACTCCTGCTCCGAAGGCACGGTCGAATTAACTAACCTGCACTACGTCCAAAGTAGTGTCGACCCTTCTGATGTCGTTAAGCTGTCATTCGTGGATGGCAAGTCTAGTGAAGTTCTCGTTCAGCAGTCTGACAGTGTACTCCGTGTCTCGTTGCGCGACGGTACCGAGGAGGTGGTTGCTCGGGGGAAGGGAACTGACGAGCTCATTTTTTCACCATCTGGATCCGTTCCCTCGATGTCTTCAAGACTAGCTGGACGCAACCAAGCAACAGGGGGTGCAGCGTTTGTCAGCTTATTTCACGTATACTATGCGTCACCTTCCTCGGTGGATTCTGAGAAGGCAATGTGGGCAAAGCCTGGGAAGGCACCAGAGAACTTGGCCCGTCTGAGTGGAGACGGTGGGCATGATGTCGTGTTTAGTAGTGATGGAAGTGTGATTGGATGGTTCCTTGGTGCGTTCGTTTCTCTCCTACTTGTTCGTATTCCGCTGTGACCTAGCTAACTGCTACACAAATTAGGGCCATACCTCCATACTCTTGAGCTCTCCCGCCTTCCTTCATGCACGAGCGCAATCGAAGCTGACACATCTAACTTCGGAATCGACTGTGTCCGGGGCTTGCTGGATGTCACAGCAGTAGATGTTGCTTATACCCCTGATGTACAACGGTTGTCCAGGGAGGCACGCAAGTCAATAGCGGATGGCTCACAGAGATCAATTTCAGCAGAGATCAACGCTGACGTGGTCATCATCCACAACGCGACTGTCTTAAGTATGGAGAACGGCGTACTCGCGCAGGATTTAAGGCTAGGCGCGAGCATTGTCATTCGGAGTGGAGTTGTAGAGGCCATTGGCGGCCCGGGTGTTAGCGAGGGACTGACGGGAGCATTTGAAATCAATGCTGAGGGCGGTCGGTAGTTTCATCTATGATCTGCGGAAATAGGCTGACATTGTGTGACACATAGGGTACGTCGTCCCAGGTTTCATCGACTCACACGCACACTGGGCTGGCACAGAAGACAAGTACCCAGCAACATCATGGGAGATGCAGGCTTTCCTTGCGTACGGCGTGACTACACTACACAAGTTCGTGTTTTTCTCTCTGCACATTCATTGACCATTTTACTCCCGAACCTATAGTCCGAGTCTACATAACTCCCTCGGCTACGTCGAGCGTGGACGCATTGAATCCGGACTTATGGCTGGCCCGCGGCTCTTCCACACTGGCACAATTGTCTATGGTGCATCCGAATACAGCATTCATCAGGACATTGCAAGCATGCGCGAGGCGCGCGAAGCACTTATCAGGATCAAGGTCGAGGGCGGAGATGCGAGCTGGAGCTATAAGAACTACAATTTGCCGACAAGGGCTGCAAGACAACGGTTATTGACAGCTGCACGTCAAGTGGGGATGCTGTGTGTGCCCGAAGGCGTAAGTGTATGTTCTCTCGTTCGGTTGAGTGGGCCGCTGATTGTGGTCGTAGGGGATGAACTATGATTGGGATTTGACGTATATTATAGATGGTAAGTACCCGACTCCAAGCCTTGGGTGGCTGCTGATTAGACTAGGGATGACGACGATTGAGCATAATATCCCTGTATCTGTGCTATACGATGATATCCTCACGCTCTATACGATGAGCGGGACTGGATCTACTCCAACGCATATCGTCGACTATGGAGGCATGTTCGGAGAGCAATATCTTTGGGCAACAGAGGATATTCCGAACGACCCGAAGTATGTCTTTGCCTCAGCTTTCACTATGTGCGCTCAGTAACTTGTTTCCAGACTCCGGACGCACACACGGCACGACATCCTCGAAGGAGTCTCAGAGAGTACAATCCGGCCGTTTAACTGTATGCTTCACGTGTATTCATGCCTGGTGACAAGTCGGTTAACTTTTTTGTTCCAGCGATGGCACTATGGAATGTTTCTGCATCTGTTGCGAATATGGTGCATAGAGGGCTGCGCGCTCATATTGGGGCGCATGGCGAGCCACCTCTTGGACTCATGTACCACCAGGAGATGTTCTATGCCAAAGCGGGCGGGTTGAGTAATTATGAGGTCTGTTTCCCCTACATCACACTTGTTTGTTGAGTCTGACCTGACTTGACCTCATCCAGGTGATTCGCGCCGCAACCGCTGATGCCGCAATCACTTTTGGTCTTTTTGATAGCCTCGGGTCCATCTCGGGGGGCAAACTTGCAGACCTCGTCATCTTTCCGCCTGGCTTTGACCTATTGCAGCATGATATCCGTCACACGCGGAATATCAGATATGTCATCCGTGGTGGGCGGATATGGGATGCGGAGACCATGGAGGAGGTGTGGCCCGTCAAGAGGAAGCAGGTGCTTCCGCCGTTCAATGCGGAATAGGAACACAAGGTGCATGGAGCAGCCGGGCCGTAAACACCGTAAGTAGCGCTGGCGGCCAGCAGACTGTCAAACTTGAGACTTAGCCTAAAATAATGAAATGCTCAATCTTTGAAAAATCTTTTATAGCGCTTCAGGCGAGGAATTCTCTCTTCCATTCCCGCGCCGTTATGTCTCTCCAACCATTCATCTCTTTGTATCGATACGCTGTTGAACCAATACCACCGTTTACCCGGTTCGGTACCAAGGTCTGCACCCTCGATTTGGTAGCCGTGTTCAGACTTTGCATCGCTCTGAGACAAATGAGAGAAAAATTGCATGCTAAACACTGTCAGCGAATCGTTCGAGAGAATAGACTTGCACTTGCAGAGGAGAGGTCCTTCGTGAGAGACACATGTGCCCTGCTGACGATTGTATTTGGAGGAGAGGCTATCATAGGTAACACCAACTTTCTTATGTAGGAGGATGTCGGGGCTGCGCATATTAACCGCTCCGTATGCGCAGGCCCTTTACTCGGTATCACGCCATCATTCATGTTCTCGGGTGTTTCTCCCGGATTGTACATCGCCGCACAAGCGATTGTAGAGTATATCCCTGTCCTGCCGTCCATGTCACTCAGTACCGAGCTTCCTCTATCGATTGTCGACGGATTTACCCGTGCAATGCTCCTCTGCAGTCTCATACCACCACCCGTCATCACCCACACATCCCCTATGATCGCATTTTCCCCGTGGGCTCTCCTGCTCTCATCTCTCGTAAGTGATCGCTTCCCGTCATGATTTCCGTCTAGATACCTCTAACCACTCTTGCCTATCACAGGTCATCACTAATGGCGGCTTCTTCATAACAAACATGTTCTCATTCATGGAGCCCACCCCGCTTATACTGACGACCCCTGATGAGCTCAAGCCCTATGGCTGGACAGCCACTGACATTTGGACCGCCCCGCTTATCACGGGACTCTATGCGCTCCTCACACACGCCCAGCCGTTCTGGGCCGAGTTCCATGGTCTAATTTCGACTGCCCTCAGAGGCGGTAAAGTTAGTCCTATGGACCCAGAGTCCGCTCGTGCGCTGTGCGCATTAATTCTCGCAGTATTATTCTGCACCCGGACTGCGAGGAACTTTGGACTTATCTGGAAGAAGGGTGAGTTCTATGAGTTGTTTTTATGCTGGAGCGGTACTGATGATTCTTAAGGCGTTACAGAGAAGATCAAGATACAATGAATACGTGATATAGATTTAAACCACTTGCCGTAGCTCTATACGACATTTATGAATGATATGTCCTTGCCACGAATATTATGTCTGAGCGGCTTAGCGGCGCGTTAAGGGGCTGCTGAAAAACTTGATATGAAGCTCTACATAGAAGAACAATTGACACAAAATATGTCCAGGCTTAGTAGACTCAACTCACTGCAGTCAAACGTGTTGCTTGATAACCTCACATGCACAGAAAAACAGTCTGATCTTTTAGGACTATTGCAAAATCAGCGACACACATTCACAAAAAATTTACCACTGTTTAATAAGGAGGTACAGGAGGAGGCGGCGGAACCATGGCTCCAGGCACATTTTGCACGGCGAAACCAGGTGGTGGCGGAGGCGGGAACGCTCCAGGAGGAAACATAGACATGTTGGGCGGTGGAGGTGGTATTCCCATCCCTACAGGTGGCATCCCCCCCATCACTGGCATCCCTTGTGGAACAACCGCCTGCGGCGGGTTGAAACCGGGTGGAGGTGGCGGCTGAGCAAGCACACCCGCAAACTGCCCTTGATAAGGACCCTGGAACCCTGGCATAGGAGGGCGAGCACCAAAAGCCATCTGCGCAGGAGGAGGGCGGGAGCCGACGGGAAGCGCGTTGTTCTTCCGTGCTTGTGCGGCGAGTAGACGTTCTGCTGAGGTGCCGTGACGCTCGCCTTTGCCGTCCTTTTTGAACGCATACTGCACAGTGATGGCTTTGTTCATGAGGAACTGGCCATTCATAGACTCTGTTGCGGCATCGGAAGACTCAAAGTCGGTATATGAGACGAAGCCATAACCCTTCGAAAGCCCCGTGCCAGGGTCTCGTGCAATCTACCAAATTCCGTTAATGAGGACGAGTTATGCGCGTACTGAGAACGTACCTTTGCTGTAGTGGCCATCATACCAAACGCGCTGAAGGTGTCATATAGCAGTCGTTCGTCCACGTTCTCGTCCAAGTTGCCGATGAAGAGGTTGGCTCCCACATCCAGTTGTTTTTTGTCTGATGATGCCTGCGTGAAATATGTAATTAGTGTAAACCTCCGAAACAACATTCAAAACCACCTGCCTTGTTTACCCTGATGGGCTTACCCCATAATTTTATCTGGTTCATGATTTTGCATGCATACTCGGCATCTTCCTCTGTCAAGAACTCACAGAAACCGTACCCCTGATGAGCCATTGAAATACGATCCTTCGGAAGATGCACGTTTACTATATACAATAAGTTCGAATAGGTGGTGAATTGGATGACTTGCTCACCGACAGGTCCTGCTTGCAGCATCAATTCCCAAATGAGTGCGTCAGTGCATCGTTCATCAAGATTACCCTGTTATCGATGAGTGAGTATGGAATTCGTGGCATGAGGCTGAACGGAGCGCATACCAAATATACTGTGGCCTCCTGGTTTCTATCGTCTTGAGGCCTTCCGGACATTGTCACTGAAGATGAGCGAGTCGCGCACCAATCGCGCACCAGCCAGGTGGCAGGAATCTCCCACGACCACATGATGCCTTCCAAAGGCTTCGATATTGTGATCACCAATTAGGTGACTTCTGCCATCGATATCATTCTCTTCAGCCTCGTCCTGTATATATTATGCAAAGTAGTTAATCCATCCTTTTCTATATCCAACATCATCCATTTCAATTCCAATGACAATTACTCAAGAATCCTCCATACGATCCGTCAACGAGACCATTCTCCCTCGAAGATATCAAGAAGAGATATTTCAACGCGCTCAAGAATGTAATGTCATTGCAGCACTCGACACCGGCAGTGGAAAGACTTTCATCAGCATTTTGCTCATAAAATGGATCGTGTTACAAGAGAGCGCTCGCGGCAAAGTCATCGTTTTTCTGGTACCCAAGGTAGCTCTGGTTGAACAACAGGCCAACTTTATCGCTGCGCACACTCCTTTGCGAGTCAAGAAGTTTCATGGATCTCTCGATCTGGAGCTTACGGATCGTGCCAACTGGAGATCATCTTTCGAGAAGTCTGACGTCGTTGTTATGACTGGTATGTAGCTCCGTCATAGCTTCCCTTTGATGACCGATGTAACGTTATCAGCACAAATATTCCTGAACATAGTCACCCATTCACACTGGAGCATCGACAAGGTATTCAGCTAGCCTCTTAATACCGTCCTTTCTTACACGCAAGATAGGTTTCTCTTCTCGTATTTGACGAGTGTCATCACACTAGGAAAAATCACGCTTACAATGGCATCATGCGGGAATATTTCCAAACTCCGTCGTTCCAGCGCCCAAAAGTGTTTGGCATGACTGCATCTCCAATTTGGAATCCAAAAGATGCTCAGGGCTCTCTCATGACACTCGAGAGGAACCTTGACGCTATCGTCATTGCAGTTCGCGAGCATGTGTCAGAGCTACTTCATAACTCTCCTCGTCCCCTTGAGGTATTCTACTCCCTAGTTTTGGAACACAAGATCTGACGAATTGTTCCACAGATCATCAAGGAGTACTATCCCCCGCCTACCAATTACATCTACCTGCATCCTAATCTGTGGGACTGCGTATCCTTATTCCCCTCTTCCGACGTTGCCATTCCATGGGAGAAGCTTCAGATGAAGTATCATGTCACTCGGAACAGTCTAGGTCCTTATTGTGCTGACCTCTACCTATACCACGATATCAAAGCACGAATCTCCCAAATCATCAATGACCTAGAAGCGTCAATCAAGGACAGACCACGCATTAATTATGACGACGACGCATACCCAGACATGGACATGGACGAATCGTCAGAGACTATCGTTATTCCTCCCGACCTTGAGCAAATTGACTTCATCCTCTGTGAATTTCGACCTTTCTTCGAAGATGATTCCATGCCTCCTGCAGTACCAATAACTGTACCACTCGCATGGTGCTCACCCAAAGTCAAGGCACTTGCCGAAGTGCTACTCGAACATTGTTCTCCAACTTTTCAGGGAATTGTATTTGTGGAGCAACGGCAGGTGGCGGCCTGTCTGGCAAAAATTCTTTCATGTATACCAGAGCTTCGAGGTAGTATTCGATGTGCGGAGCTTGTTGGCCATGGTGGTGGACATGGGCACCGCGGTAAACATGCAGCCACCGCCAATGTGAAGGGGATGGGCCTCGCACGTCAGCAGGATGTTGTGAAGTCCTTCCGTGATGGTACTTTGAACTTGCGTGCGTTAATATCTCCATGCCTATCTCCATACTGATCTAAGGGTGCGTGTCACAGTTATAGCAACGTCAGTCGCTGAGGAAGGTCTGGACTTTCCCGTAAGGATTGTTATCTTGTTGTTATGCGCCAGTTGACCTTCTCTCAGGCTTGTGATCTCGTCATTCGTTTTGATCCACTGCATCATATGGTCGGGTATGTACAATCACGCGGTCGGGCACGCACCAAAACGTCTACTTTCGTCATCATGGTGCAGGAAGGTCACATGGCACACATTAATCGTTACAAGATTTTTGTTGACAGTGAACCCGAGCTCAAACGTGTTTATCAGAGCCGAGAAAATCCTACTCGGCCACCCTCACCGACACCTTCCGACTCGGAAGAAGGTGAAGTAGAAGAGGAGAATCCGGTTGATTTGGCCGCTCGCGAGCGTTATATAGTGCCTTCGACGGGTGCTGTGCTCACATACGGTTCTGCTATCAGTCTATTGAACTATCTCTGTTCCCTAATTCCCCATGACGCATTCACGCCTACCCCACTTCCAAAGTACAGTGGTGATTACGCCACTGTACTTGAGCTGCCATCCAGTCTTCCTCTCCCCATCGATAAATTGGTCTTCCGCGGACCACCCCGATGTTCCAAGCGAGAGGCTCGGCGCGCAGTAGCATTCATGGCCGTCAAGGAGCTTCACAAGCTCGGGGTATTTGACGACTACCTTCTTCCGTCAGCTGGCTCCAAGGGTAGGAACTTAGAGGATGCCGACGGAAGAAAGCTTTTGGATGTGAGCGATGTGCCCGACATCATTGATGTTCCTGTGCGGGATCCTTGGGCTCTGGGGCCGCGGCTGAGAATGCACGTCATTTCCATCGACGGCGTTGACGTTGCAGGACTCGTCACTGGCACGGAGTTACCAACGCTAGAGGTCATGGGCGAAGGCTGTCTTGTCACAATGCGGTGCACTGACGAACTTGTATTTGACGAGGACGAGGAATGGGAGAAGTTGGAGATGCTCAACGAGTATACCAAAATGGGCATCTGGTTCTGCATCACTGGCCGACCCATCACTCTCCCTATCACTTGTTTCCTCGTTCCACTAACTCCTCATAACTGTATCGACTTCGATGCAGTGGAGCGTGTTGTCCGCAATCCTCTAGGAACGCGAGACTGGTCATCTGTAACTGAAGACGATTATCATCACACCCTGATCATGAATTGCAATCAATTCGGACGAGCATTGGTTCTGCGCAAGATACGACACGACCTGACAGCACTGTCTGTGCCCCCACCTGGCTCCCGTGAGTCTTCCTGCTCCACCTACGAAGAGTTCTTCGTACAGAGATGGACCAGGAAGACCCGCGAAGCAGTCGTTCCGACCGACTGTCCCTTGGTTGAAGCCACTTACCTTCCACGTCATCCTTCTGGTCTGTATCGACCAATGCACCGCTTACAGGACATTGACAAGTATAAGCGTCAAATGGCACGCCCGGGACTGCTTATCCCTCAAGGAGCCTGTCGACGAACGTATTTCTCGGAGAACGTGTACCGTGCATTCCTCTTCCTTCCACGCATATGCCGCCGTGCTACGGACTTGTACCGCGCTCAAGAAGAACGGTTTGAGCTAGGATTACCTGCCATCAAGGATGAGCTTCTCATTGAAGCGTCGACCTTGCCCACGACAAGTGCAACGTGGAATAACCAGCGTTTGGAAACGCTGGGAGACTCTGTTCTCAAGCTTGCCACGACCGTTCATGTTATGAACAAGTACCCCCACCGGCACGAGGGGCAGCTGTCTCAGCTGCGCCAGAATAGTGTGTCCAATCGGACTCTACTGGCAAGGGCATTAGAGATTGGCCTTGAGAGGTATCTCACCTCGGAGGGTCAAAGTCTCCACGTGTGGCGCTATACTATCGCAGAAGGTGATGATCGCATGGAGCCTTTCACTTCTGCGAGGCGGCATGCTCGTCGAGCATACCCTCGTCGAAGCTTACAGGACTGTATGGAGGCGACGTTAGGCGCTGCCTTTCTACATGGTGGGATAGATATGGCACTCCGTGCGGGAGACGCCCTAGGTATGACCGTGGGTGGCACTATTCCCTGGACGTTGCGATACTCCCGTCCACCGGAACCATCGCCAGCACCACCTCTTTTCGATGACCTCCAGGCCAATCTTGGATATGAGTTTCATCGAGGCGATCTTCTAATTGAAGCTGCAACCCACCCTTCCTTCGCAACTACTGCTGGATCATCTTATCAGCGATTGGAATTCCTGGGCGATGGTGAGCAAACTCGATGCTTCGCTTCTGAGCCAGTGACTGATGATCTGCTAAGCTGTCATCGACCTCGTCGTCATGAGGTATTTGTTCAACAAGTTCCCTGAAGCCAATTCAGGTCAGCTGTCAGCTGCTCGCTCGCGAGCTGTGTGCGGGCCAACCTTAGCCTCTATCGCTGTGAGACGGCTTGGGCTTCACAAACATCTGCTTATCAACAATGTTGAACTGAGCACTGCGATCACAAGACACGTTCCATTACTTATGTCTCTCTCCCCTGAGGACACTATCAGCAAGGGGTGGAAATACGACCCGCCGAAAGCACTGAGCGACGTGCTGGAAAGCATTGTTGGAGCAGTATTAGTTGACACCCGTTTCGACTTTGAGAAAACGGCAGTAATAGTAGAAGCGGTAATCAGCGATGTGCTGGAAGTCCTCACAACGGATCTACCTCGAGACCCTGTGTCTGAGTTGATGGTGTGGGCAGCTGCAGCGGGATGCAGGCGGATATCCTTCCAGTGAGTTCCCTAAAGGAGTGTTTGTAGGACCCTCGTGACTCGTTATTTTTTCAGGAAGACACAGAGTAACCCCGATCTCCGGCGAAACGATAGTGTTTCTGTGGTCGTGCATGACATAGTTGTCGTCGGCCCTATTACAGCCACCAACCTGTCTTTGTCGAAAGGTCTTGCAGCGGAACGCGCACGCACTGTCTTGGCTGACTCAACGTTTGACAAGTCTCTCGAAAAGTTGTGCGATTGCGTGCGGGACTTGGCTGCTGCTGTCCCAGAAGCGGCAGAAGTTATCATTGCTGATGATACCACTCCCTTAAAGCTCACTGACGAGACTGAAGAGGGCTTTGCTGCCATCGCCAAGCAAAAACTGCTCGACGGGGAGACTGAATCTGCTCATGACCATGATGAGTACGACGACGACGTGGTTGATATGGATGTAGAGGATGATTAATGATTAGAAAGGGATGTCGAACATGTTTTGTTATTACTTTTTTAGGCGCATACGGTTCCGAAGAGTATTCCCAGCCTGTGCGGAAGCAATGGAGTTTCCGTCCAGGGTGGGCTGGTCTGGGCATCCGTAAATGATCTTTGTACTATACAAGATTTATGGTTTTTTGTTTATTTTGAGTAGATGTATTTTCTTACACTGTGTCGCAAGTTGCAGGTTATTTGTACTATCTGAGTCAGCTAAGGTTTGCTTATGATGCACAAACAGTGCCAAACGAACAGTCTAACCTCTGAGAGACTTGAGCGGCATTACTTTTCAAACGTCTTTCCGACCTTCGCTCTCATTTATTTGATAGACCTACGAATCCGATACCATGGGGGACGATTACCCCACACTATTCCGTGCGCGCGAGCTTGAACTGTAATAATTTTGTTTTACTGATGATGTTCGCCAGGTTCGGAGCAGATGAGCTTGATGCAGTTCCTTATCCCAACTGAAGTTGCCCATGACACAGTTGCAGAGCTCGGTGAACTGGGAAATGTTCAATTTAAGGACGTGCGTGCGCTCTATTCAGCTGTTGTCATGCCGCTGAATGATACTACAGTTAAATCCTGCTGTCAATCCATTTCAACGTTCCTTTGTCGGTGAGATACGGAGAACAGAAGAAATGGCACGACGTGTTCGGTTCTTTGAATCTCAGATTCAAAAGGAAAAGGATGTGGTTCCTACCCGTCCTCTATACGATTCAGCGCCGTTAGTCACGGTTGGACCGAGTGCTGCGCACAATATTGACGAGCTTGATGTCACACTTGCCGAGCATGAGACGCGGCTCATGCAGATGAATGATAGCTATAAGACGTTGAGTGAGCGCACAAGGGAATTAGTGGAGGCACGGCATGTTCTCCGAGAGACTGCGGTGTTTTTTGAGAAGGTGAGTCTGTTTGATTGACGGGTCCGCGTACTCGGCGAACTGATTTGCGGCATGTAGGCTGAGACCCAGCAGACTGACATTAGGACTTCTTTCGATGATAGCTCTGCACCTCTTCTACAACATGATGACCGGGAACAACAATACTTATCCAGTGTACAGTTTGACCTCGAGTATGTCCGTGGATGCCCTTACAATTATTGTACTGACACGAAGGTAGATTCGTTGCTGGCACCATCGACCGTACTCGTATATCGACGTTCGAGCGCGTCTTGTGGCGTGTCCTAAGGGGTAACCTTTACATGAATCACACGGATATCACAGAGCCCTTCGTCGACCCTGCTACTGGCATCGAGACGCGCAAGAATGTTTTCATAATTTTCGCGCATGGCGATGCCTTGCTTGCGAAGATACGAAAGGTGGCAGAGTCGATGGGTGCGACACTCTATCCAATCGACGCTAATGCCGATAAACGATCAGACTCTCTGCGCGAGGTCACTGCACGCTTGGAGGACCTGGAAACTGTGTTGTATAACACAGGTGTCAACAGACGCAGCGAGCTGCTGAGAATTGGAGAGAATCTGGCTAGGTGGCAGGATGTTGTCCGCAAGGAGAAGGCGATCTATGAGACGATGAATCTTTTCAACTACGATGTCAGGAGGAAGACGCTTGTTGCCGAGGGTTGGGTCCCAACAAGGGACCTTGTCATGATCCATATGGCACTCCGTCACGCCACGGTAAGAGAGTCGCATATTCTAGATAACTTCTCAGTCACGCAACCAATCTCAGGAGGAGTCTGGAACGAGTGTTGTTCCTATCTTGCAAGAATTACGCACGAACAAAACGCCACCAACCTTTACGCGTACCAATAAGTTTACCGAAGGCTTCCAGACCATCATGGATGCTTACGGTATCGCAACCTACCAAGAAGTCAACCCTGGTCTCTTTGCCATCGTTACATTCCCTTTCTTATTCGCCGTGATGTTTGGTGATATTGGTCATGGATTGATTATTTTCTTTGCCGCATTGTACATGATTTCCCAAGAGAAGAAATGGGCAAGACAGGAACTCGATGAGGTGAGTCATTTTTGGGGTTGGTACACATGCAGCATTTAACTTTAATTGTTGTGCATACCAGATCCTCGGCCAGTTCTTTTAGTAAGTTCTAGTACGATTGAATCGATGCCCTCGCTAACATCGACACCAGCGGTCGATACATCATTCTTCTCATGGGCATGTTCTCCGTCTACACCGGCCTCATGTACAACGACATTTTTTCGAAGAGTCTCCACATCTGGCACTCGGGATGGGACTTCTCTGAGCCTGGGTCGAATCATGTTTCATACGCCGTTCCTAATGGTCATATGTATCCCTTTGGGGTAGACCCTGCCTGGCATGGTGCAGATAACGGGCTCGTGTTTACAAATTCATACAAGATGAAGATGTCAATCGTGCTTGGAGTCATTCATGTGTGTTCTCATTTCCACTGTGGGGCCGCTCCATCATCACGCTCAAACGATCGCGTTTTTCCAGATGACTTTTGCCCTTTGTCTACAGCTCCCCAATCACATCAAGTTCAAACGCCCGCTTGACATTTATGCCAACTTTATCCCCCAAATGATCTTCTTGCAGTCAATTTTCGGTTATTTGGTCGTATGCATCCTTTACAAGTGGTCGATTGATTGGTCCACTCGAGACACGGAGCCTCCCTCGTTGTTGAACATGCTAATTGCGATGATCCTGTCACCAGGAAAGGTAGATGCGAATGCACAGCTATATCCTGGACAAGGTTTTATTCAGGTCGTGCTTCTTCTACTCGCGGTGGTTTGTGTGCCCTGGATGTTGTGCATGAAACCATACTTCCAATGGAAGGAGATGCAAAAGATCCAGGGTCAAGGGTACGTTGGACTTAGTCACCGCAACGGTGGACCTCGTGAGAGTACAGATGAAGTTCTTGAAAGTGAGGAAGAGGGTAACGGTCGTGTCATTGTGGAGGAGATGGAGGAAGAGCATGTACGTTATTATTAATTAGCAGATAGGGGTGCTATCGTTACTGATCATTATCTACAGGAACAACACGACTTCAGCGAGGTGGTAATCCATCAGATAATCCACACCATCGAATTCTGTCTTGGTTGTATCTCACATACTGCATCTTACCTCCGGTTATGGGCCCTGTCATTGGCACATGCTCAATTATCCGAGGTGCTGTGGTCAATGACAATCGAGAAATTTTTAGGGCTGTCCGGTATTTTTGGGATGATCGCCCTCGTGGTGGTTGTTGTTTTCTGGTTCTCAGCAACGGTGTTCATTCTGTGCATCATGGAGGTGCGTGTCCAAACGTGCCCATCATGCGTGGATCAGATATACTCATGTTTCATGCCATGTTCCTATCCAAAATAGGGTCTCTCGGCATTTTTACACGCGCTTCGTCTGCACTGGGTTGAAGCGAACAGTAAACATTACCAAGGAGAGGGATATGTACGTGACGCTATTTGTATGTGCGTGTGGTGCGCGTGCTGATGTATTTTTTCTGAATCACAGTTGTTCACACCGTTGAGCTTTGCTAAGCTAGACGAGAAGGAGTGACCTCACAAGTTACCCATATTCATTTCTGATGTCCTGTAGGTATGATATCGAGCAATAGGACGGTTAGATAATTAAAGATGCGGGGTAAGGCAGTGAGAGTATGCGCACAGCTCGGTGGCGGTGATGTAAGATTAGCCGGTCCACCGCTTTTGTCGGCCGGCGCAAGGTGAGATAAATTAGATTATCTCGATTTTTCCAACTCCGCAAGAGGCTGTTGCTTATATCGCAGGGAGCGTTTCCTGATCGATTTTCTTCACTTGTCTCTCACTTCTTTTTCTTCCTCTTCTTCATATCTCAATAGAGGTTCGTCCTCCTCTATATATATGATCTTTTGTGACTGACCTGTTTTCAGGCATTTAGCCACTTAGTAGACATAGAGCGTGCTCTTGTAGCTTTTGTTTGCTTAATCCCACCTTCATAGAAGAAAACTTACTTTCAACGTCTCTACTAAAGGTACACTCATGATCTCGCACTCTTGTCTTCTGTGCGCTCATGCCCAGCTCAGATTCTAGAAATGCCTGCTGCTACCGCTACCGCACCTGCTATTCCTACTCCCGCCTCCCTCAAGGGCCCTGTTGATGGTCAAGTCGATGTCGCCGCCCTATTTGTTGCTGACAAAGCTACCCGTGATGCAGCCGCAAAGGTTCTGGCCTCGGCCGTGCAAAATGATGGCCCCGCTGCCATTGCCGCTGTCGGTTTCGTTGAAGCCGCAGTAAAGGCTCTTGCCGACAAAAAATCCGCCGCTGCCCGTGAGGGTGCAGCTGATGCTGTAGTCGCCCTTGCCAAGGCGGGCGCTACCAGGGCCCTTGAACCCACTTTTGTCGATTCTGGTCTTTACGCAGCTCTCATTGAGGGTTTCGCCGACAAAATGCCTGCCCCTCGTAATGCCGCCGTCGAGGCAGTTCGTGAGTTTGTAGCCTCCATGAACCCATGGGCTACCGGTCTTCTTCTTCCCGCACTTCTTCACGAAATTAAAACTGCCGGTAAATGGCAAGTGAAGACCGGCTCGCTTATTGTCCTGAACCAGCTCGTCGTGTCTGCGCCCCTTCAAACCGCTCGCCTGATGCCCGACATCGTCCCTATTCTTGCTGAGGCTATCTGGGATACCAAGGCAGACGTGAAGAAAGCTGCACGCGATTCTCTTACAAAGGCTACTGCGTTGGTTTCGAACAAGGACATCGAACGCTTTATTCCAGCTCTTATCAAAGCTCTCATAAATCCTGTCGAAGAGGTGCCGAATACCATTCAGCTCCTCTCGGCCACTACATTCGTTTCCGAAGTAGACTCTGCCACTCTTTCCTTGATGGTTCCCCTTTTATCCCGTGGTCTCCTAGAGAAGCTTACTGCTACGAAGCGTAAGGTTGCAGTGCAAGTATTTGAGTTCTTTATTTTTTGGACACAGATCTCATTTCGCATATAGTATCGTCGACAACATGGCTAAACTTGTGGACTCTCCTGTCACTGTTCGCCCATTCTTGCCCAATCTCCTCCCTGGCTTGATCAAGGTCGAGACTACCATTGGTGACCCCGAAGCCCGTGGCATAGTTGGCAAAGCCATTGCCACTCTCCGCCAAGTTGGTGAAGTCCCCGCTGAAAGCGATGGTACCGACCTTCCCGCACTGAAAGTTGCTGAGGCATCACAACTTACTTCATCCCTCGCCGCTATTTACAAGAAAGCAGGTGCTGCCGCTCTTTCCACCACTGACGCTTCTGCCGTCTACGTCTCGCGCCTTGCTGCCAACCTTGTCAACGCCAAGAACTTTGACGTTCCCGAGTGGGACACACTCGCTTCTTACCTCGCATTCCTTACCCCCACTCCTGACCCTGTTTCCATTGCAAGGGAATGGGTCGTTCGCTCTGCCAGCGAGGACACTGAGGATGATACAGTTCCTGACGATGAGGAGGAGGGTGAAGACCTGTGTAACTGCCAGTTCTCCCTTGCCTACGGTGCAAAGATTCTCTTGAACACCGCTACCCTCCGCCTCAAGCGTGGCCACCGCTACGGTCTCTGCGGTAAGAATGGTACAGGGAAGTCAACCCTCATGCGTGCTATCACCAACGGACAAGTCGAGGGTTTCCCCTCCCCTGATGAGGTTCGCACATTCTATGTCGAGCACGACATCGATGGCAGTGAGGCCGACACGTCGGTCCTTCAGTTCATCCTTTCTGATTCACGCATTCTTGCTGGCGAGGCTGAAGTTATCGAGACCCTCGCTTCCGTCGGCTTCAGCGATGAGCGTCAGAAGCACGCCATTGGCAGTTTGTCCGGTGGATGGAAGATGAAGCTTGCCCTCGCCAGGGCCATGCTTTTCAAGGCTGACATCCTCCTCCTTGATGAGCCCACTAACCACTTGGATGTTGTCAACGTCGCTTGGCTCGAGAACTACCTCGTCAGCCTGAAGACCTGTACCTCCATCATCGTCTCACACGACTCTAGCTTCCTCAACAACACGATCACCGATGTCCTCCACCTTAACCGCTTCAAAGTCAAGAGATACCGTGGTAATCTTGAGGCTTTCGTCAAGGTCGTCCCTGAGGCGAAGTCTTACTACACTCTTGAGGCTGCTGAGGACTACAAGTTCAAGCTCCCAGACCCACCTTTGCTCGAGGGTGTCAAGACCAAGGAGAAGAGTTTACTCAAGATGCGCAAGGTTGGCTTCCAGTACCCCACGCAACCCGTCCAGCAACTGTACGATATCAATCTTCAAGTCTCTCTTTCGTCTCGCGTTGCTGTTCTTGGACCTAATGGTTCGGGCAAGTCGACACTAGTTAAACTCCTCATTGGCGACATGGAGCCCAACAAGGGTGGTGAAATCTGGAAGCACCCCAACTTGGTCATCGGTTACGTTGCTCAGCATGCCTTCCACCATATTGACCACCACCTCGACAAGACTCCTCTCGAATACATGCTCTGGCGTTACCAGACTGGTGAGGATTTGGAAGAGATGCAGAAGGCCAGCCGTCAAATTACCGATGCCGAAGCACAAAAGATGAAGGACGGGTCCCTCTATGTTCACGAGGACGGTTCCAAGAGGTTCATTGAGGAGATCGTCGCGCGCAAGAAATTGAAGCAGTCCTACGAGTATGAGGTTTCTTTCAAGAACATGAGCTCTTCGGAGAACGTGTGGATGCCTCGTGATGAACTCATCAAACGTGGCTTTGAAAAGGTTCGTATTATTACTTCTAGCAACTGCTTTATGCTGACGGCTTATCTCTTTGCAGAAAGTTCTCGAGGTGGATACCCGCGAAGCCCAGCGTCTCGGTCTCTTGCGCCCTCTCGTCCGTCGGGAGATTGAGAAGCACTTTGCTGACTTCGGTCTCGAGCCCGAGTTCGTGTCACATAACACCATGAGGGGTCTCTCTGGTGGTCAGAAAGTCAAAATCGTTCTCGGTGCCGCTACATGGCGCCGGCCTCACGTCATCTGCTTGGACGAGCCGACTAGTATGTTCGCTCACTTTTTTCCCTCTTTCATTTACTTATGTCCGACGCAGACTATCTTGACCGTGAGTCGCTTGCTGCGCTCATCGAGGCCTTGAAGGTCTTCGAGGGTGGTGTGCTCGTTATCACCCACAACAGGGACTTCTCTGAGTCCCTCTGCCACGAGGTGTGGGCCATGCGCGATGGCCACCTCGAAGCTTCCGGCCACAACTGGGTGGAGGGTCAGGGTTCAGGTCCCCGCATTGATAAGAAAGATGGCGAGGAGGAGGTTCAATATGATGCCATGGGCAACAAGATCGACAACAAAAAGGCAAAGAAGCTGACGTCAGCTGAACAGCGCAAGGTCAGTCCATTTCCTTGTTTCGCTCTGAATTGTGCTCACAATTATCTCCACAGCTCAAGAAGGAGCGCATGGCTCGTAAGAAACGAGGTGAAGAAATCACCGATGATGAGCTTTAATTCGCCTGCTGGTCATGGTATTGTTGATATGTTCTTGTATGCTTCTCATTATGTATTCGCATTCATGCCATCTGTTGTGTTGTTACCCTCGGGCTGTTGTTTATGTACCCTGTTCACTATTTTCGTATAATGGATTCATGCATTCTGTCTTATGTCTTGGCATAAATAAGCGCGTGTGGCACGTGCACCAGCTCAAATCATGTTGATTACTGTGAGCGCGCAGCTTGGACTTTGTGCTTCCTGTCCGTCTAGTTCTCTTTACGATTCACGACATGCCCTACCTTGATGACCAAACGCTCAATTTGTACACTAGAGACCTCGCCACACAACTCACTCCGAATGCTACTCAGAGGACAACTTTAATCGTTGCAGGCTGCTACGTTATACTTATCGCCATTCTCTGGTGAGCGTCTACCAGCCTCCATGTAATAGCCACGGTTGAGCCTTTTGTTCGCAGGCATGTCCCAGTTTTGAGTTGGATTAGTGCGTACCTCTTCATGACATACCCTCCTGCGGCGCCCTGATGTGTTCTGGATCTACTACGCAGTATATCCTTTCAAGTATGTTTCTCTTAGGGATCATAAAGGTTGTACGTTGATATCATTATAGACTGCTTACTGTGGGCTTCCATGAGGTAGGCTCACCTCACTGCTGCTCAAGACACAAAGCCCTGAGGCGTTAAGCTATTTCCTAGATGAGCCATGCAATTACTGGTATCTTGACTTGTGCTACCATCCATTCTGTTGAGCTCGATCGTTAGTCCAATGTCTTTTATTTCGCCATCGAGCCTCTGCTTACTCTGTCACCATTTGAACAGCCGACGAAGGCGGTGAGACCCGCATGTCGGGCGGTATACCATGGATCACCCTTCCTGCCGGATATCTCGGATCTTCGCTCATCGGCGCTTGTCTTATTGCATGCGGATTTGATACCAATGCGAGCAAAATAGCTTGTCTTGTCCTTGGTGCATTTTTCATCTTCACGTTATGGTGGGCGCGCAAGAATTGGCTGTGAGTATTGTTCCTGCACTTTTTGGCTGCGGAAGGACAGTCATTGAACGAATCATGCAGGACATGGATACTCATTCTTGGAATGTCCGGCTTGGTTGTGGTATTCTGGCTAGTGGCGGACAGTGTGGCATTGCGTTTCTTTGTGAGTTGTTCTAGATGTTTCTTGTATTCCAGGCTGAACCTCTAAATAGGTCTTGTTTGTTGGCGTAATGTCAGATTTATATGTGCTGTGGGACGTGATAGGTAGGTCTACCCTCAAATTTTGCACGCGTCAGACTAATAGGTATCTTCAGACGATACCATTGCGCGGAAAGTCAATAGCTCTGATGCATCCGCGTTCGCTCGGGTTTGTGGCTGTTTCCCATCTCAAGGTCAAACCCTCTACCTCTGATGAACGTTCGCTAATACCCTTATCAGTGTGGGGCGTCATCTGGCTTATAATAGCCTTTATGTACTTTGCCGCTGGCATCCTCGTGGGGCTAGTTGCATTCAAGGTTCTTACCTCCTCTCCCTCGGCGGGATTGCGCTAACGGGTAAAATATCTTAGGAGTCTGCCTCAGAACAGAAAACGGATGCTGCGCACTTCCTTCCCGCTCCAGGATCGAGCGATGCTATGACAACTGCACCATTGCCGGGTATCCTTGTAATGATTGTTACAGCCCTCTCTTGGAAGCTGTTGTTGTGATTTGAAATCACAGCCAGTGCTTGGACTTGATGATTCCAGATACCGGAAACACCCTTGTAACCTTTGCTAGCCGCGGAATGCAGAATAATGATCTGTATTCCAGTGACTTGTTGATACTATCTTGACCCCGCCCTTCTTGATCCGAATACCATTTTGATAACCTTTCTACTTTCATGCATTGTATATACATAGTCCTGCACTGTCACATTCCCCTCTGACATCATGCAGAGATCTTGTGCTATTTTCATTCACGGTCAATCTATCGCTTGACCCGGTTAACCCATTTCTCCGACTCCCACGTCAGGAGGGTCTTGGGCGAATGGATGCGTCTTATTTCGTCTACCTTTTTCTTGCAGAGATTTGTCCGGCAAATTGCATTTTATCGATCCGTTACATTTTTATCTAAACAACACCTTAACTCGCTTGAAGTTCAAGTAAAGAATCATGACATTACAAATGCAGATACTCAACCTGATGACCCACAAGGTGAGTCTTGCTGGTGCCGAGGGCCGGAATACAAGAAATGGTCCGATGCAGCTTCGATAGTTGCAATCAATGGGGTACTTGTCTTGTTTCTACTATTACTACGGCTGATTCCACTTTCGATAGTTTCATTTTGAATGTGTTGGTTTGCTTGATGTTCACAAGGCAGATTGTTCTGCAGCGACATGTGCAGTAGTGGCACCAGCTCTTAGAAGAAGAGAAAATGATTTTTTAAATCCAAAAGCTGTCGTATATGCCGGGTCACGTTTAAACAACATTCGTCTGCGGAATTTCCCACACCCTAGGGGTTTTCTAAATGTGGTAATTTTTGCTGTACTATGTAGGGTCTGAGAGAACGGTGTAAGCATGGTAGCCTCATGTACATTTTTTCCAGAGCGGGTGGGTACCACCTCTTGGAGTTTTAGCGACGTTTCAGTTTTTACTCTGAGTCGCCTTACCAGCTAGAAATTTCCGACATACACAGGTACGAGCAGCGTTATATCCAACCTCGAATATCACTGACCGCAAGTCTAACATAGGATGCCCCCAGGGTTGACTCCGAACATCGTTATCTTTGGAGAAACAGGAGCGGGCAAAAGCTCCGTTATCAACCTGATGGCCGGCCAACAGATTGCGCACATATCGCCCGACTCTCACCGCTGTACTCGTTGGACGGAGTACCCAATAACCTTCGAAAATGGGACTCAATACAAGGTGTTTGATACGATCGGCCTCGAGGAACCCCGTTTACAAACCAGAGACTACCTCACTGCAATTTCAAACGCATATGGCCTCATCAACACCTTGAAAGAACGTGGAGGTATCGACCTCTTGCTCTTCTGTATACGCGGAGGTAGGGTCACGGCAACCATGAAGAGCAACTATAGGTTGTTCTTCGAATTTCTCTGCGAAGAAGAAGTCCCGCTCGTGCTAGTCGTAACAAATCTCGAAAGAGAGGTAAATATGGAAGACTGGTACACGCGGAATGTGGGCCACTTGGAGAAGCACAACATTAGGTCCGTAGGACACGCATGCATAACTGCGGCGAATCTTCTCGACGGGAGGCACAGAGACAAATATGAGGAGTCGCGCGGAATACTCCGTAGAGTGGTTGAGGCTCATTGCAATGCATCCATGGAAGGGTGGACCGGCGGGCGAGGATGGCTTGATTCGTCCATTAGCAAACTTGTGGATTATGTCGTTGGACGTCCCCAGAAGACAGATATAATTGGAATTCTCACAAAACGACGTGGGATGACCAAAGAAGTGGCTCGGCAAGTGGCGCAGCATATCAGGGACGAAATTGCGGTTAGTGCACTGTGAAATCGGTCAACAGATGGTTGATGCCTCTCTAGGAATATGACAGTAAACCGCGTAACGTGGTGCTTTTGGGGGAGAGTGGAGTAGGCAAAAGCTCACTCATAAACCTCATTATGGGCCGTAACGTAGCGAAAACATTTCCTGATGCCCGTACTATTACACATACGCCATATGATGTGATAATCGGCGGGAAATACTTCAGGCTGTGGGATATGGAAGGTAGGCATTCTTTCACCGAGGTTTTTGGAAAGAACGGATTGATGACTATGTCGTTAGGATCAAACGGAGGCTCCGAGGGCAGTGTTACCGCGGCCGCGGCTGCAAAGAGGTTCCTCCGCAACCTGAACAGGGGAGACGGTGTCCATCTCCTTATGTATTGCGTACGCGGAACGCGAGCTACAAAGGCTCTACGAACCAATTACCAAACCTTCTCATCAACCATCGGTGACAGCAAAGTGCCCATTGTTATCGTGGCGACATGCCTGGAAGACTGGGGTCCAGTGATGTCAGAGTGGTGGAACCGGAACGAGGACGAGCTTGCGAAATATGGGATGCATTTCCCTGGACATGCTTGTGTCACAACTCTGCCGGATGAACGCGCGGAATCCCAGGATTTACGGCAACGTCGTGCACAGTCCTATGAAGATGTTTGCAAACTTATTCTGGACCATTGTCCGTAGCTGAGGCCCTTCACAAAACATTCGCGAATTTACTCAGATATTGACTTGTTTTGTAGCGAGACCAGGGGCATCTTTGTATGATACTGTACGTAGAGATATGCACTTTTTCTGATACTGAGGGCGATGCAATGAGATAAGACTAACTGAGCAACAATCGCTTGGGTTCCAGGACAACTCGTGGCTATTTCGAAACAAGATAATGACATGCTTTCAGCTAAGACAAATTACCATTCGCGTACATGGGACAGCGCCAAGCTGGGTATGAGATATGCAGATACTGTAGTGCAGATACAACGTACATAAAAGAAATAAAATTTCAAGTGACATGGGGTGTCTCAGCAATTCAACTTATGGCTAATGCGAATTGGAGCGACGACGACAGCTAATGACAAATCCACAGCAGCTTGCACTGATTTCTTCCGGCCCGTTTGTCAAGACTTGTGCTGGTGTGAGCCGCCCTTGAGACACTTGTACCATTACTGCATGGTGACCTGGCCTTGTTGAACTGTAGGCCACATCGTCATTCCTGCGTAGCATGGCTGCAGCCGCTTCCTCGTCAGTTTCAGGGGTAATGCCATATCTCTGCAGAGTGATCTAAATAATACGAAAGGGGAGCGATGACGAGTCACTCACATCTTCATCGCGGCAAACGGCAACATCGACGGGACATTTGGAAGATCCTGTTGGAAATAAGCTGAAATTCCAATGCCAGGACTTGCTGTGTTGGGGTGCATTTTCAAGTTGAGGATACAGTGAACCAAATGTGAGATTTTTTCCCCGACCATATATTAGTCGTTCCCATAGGCTTCGATTATTTTGGCTGACGAGGTGGGTAGGAAGAGCACGATCGTTAGACGGCAGACTCTGCGCGTCGGCGGGAGGATCGTCTCGCTGTTTGCCTTTGTCCCTTTTGGCGCTGAGTGGATCATTCCCAGAATCACGCTGACAGCCGTCGCGTTGAGATGACGGTACACGAGTGTCGAAACAGTACGTACATCATCGATATTGACACCTTGCTCGTCTTCCCCTTCTTGCACTTTCTCTTTGGGCACGAGTTGGTTGGCTTTAACGGTTGTAGGCTCTAGAGGTGAGTCTGAACGAGTACGACGAGCAAAAAACTTGCGCTTTGAGCGTTCTTGTGGAATAGACTCCCCTGGCGGTGGGCGATGTCGAGAGATGATATTCCAGAGGCGGTGAACCGATAACAAGGGGGGGAGACGGTAGCCAGGAGATGGCGATGGAAGAGATTGCTGCGAAGACTACAAGTACTTGTCAGTGCTAGAGTTCTTGGATGAAAAAATGAGTTTTACCTGGAAGAAATTGGGATCATCATACGCCGTCTCGATGAAGCCATCACCTCCAGTGGCGTCAGCCTGCAATAGCAATATGAGCAAAGAAGATAGCCGGCCAAATGTGAAAGTACTGACGTCGAGGAACGATAATGATGGGGAATTGGACCGAGTTTCCTGTTGTGTGCTTTGGCCATCGCGTTGTTGAAGTAGTGTGGGTGCTGGAAGCTGAGGAGCCATATCTTTGAGCATCCATACAGTGAGTTTCTTGTTGTCTCCACCATATGCTACGTATCTCCCGTCTCGAGAAAACGACACATAGTAAAGGGTGTCATAAATCTGGTGAAATGGCTGGACGAGTGGCTGATGGGACTCTGTGTCCCACAGCTGTGTAACGCCTTGGTGACCGACACATGCCAGGACATTGTGTTTGGGAGAAAGTGCGACCGAATACAAGACGCGGTCGTGCTGGAGGCGATGGAGTAGTTTGCCTGATTTACTGTCAAACACACGTGCGAATTCGTCTGATGCAGAATAGAGTTTGGTGCTATCAGACGACCACACCAAGGAGGTCACAGATAACCCCAGGTCTTTAATAGGGCCAACGACAAGCTGTCCGGTCTTCGTGTCCCAGATACAAATTGTATTGAACCCGCCTGAAGCGATTCTCTCACCCGAAGGTGAATATGCAAGAGCTTCCGCACTCTCCTGCTTCGTCTTGATCGGGCCCACCGCGACTTTTCCACTGTCTGCTCTTCGAATGAGGATTGTTCCATCTTCGGACCCGCTGGCAATATGACTTCCGCTGGGCGACCACGAGAACGACCACACCGCCTTACTATGACCCGTCCAAACGCGTTCGATCATCTCCCCATCGGTGGTCCACCGCTGAACGCTTCCGTCTTCCCTCCCGCATGCAATTATCTTCCCGTCCGGTGAAAGTGCCAGCGCATATATGCCTCCACCCTCACCTTTCCACGGTTCCCCGACAACAAGTCCGGTGTCGCAGTTCCACTTGTGCATAGTGCCGTCCACTGAACTACTCACGATGTGGACATTGTCGTGCAAGAAAACGAAACCCCAAATCTCCTTCTCGTGTCCTTTAAAATTGTGCTTAGGAGTTGGTCTTTTGGATTGCACTGGGGTTGAAGCTTCCTCGAGGGCTGGCTTTGCAGAAGTCATAGCTCGTTACTGTAATCTGGTGGATCAGTTCGACTCTGCCACGGGTGGTGATCAATTATGGGGGTAAAAACGTTGCTACGCACTTACTAGTTGGTATACTGATCGGTTATTGGGGGCGGGCTGGCAAGACAGGCGAATTTTTATGTCCTGCAGGCGGAAGGCATGGATTCCGCGAGGCGGCGCTAGGATCATGTCATATACAGCATTTTGGTCGGTTTGATTTTGATATTATGGTCCCCATTCACAATCATCCTAGCATGATGAATCATACTCAAGGCAATATAGTGGCCATTCAGTCTCGCGTTTATCTATGGATTGCTCCAGAGTTCATGTTGTTCATTGTACTCTGCACTCCAACCATCCCTCGCTCGTTCATGTAAAGTTGTACTCTCGCCCAGAACACAACTCGACACTTGTCAAAACTTACTGACGCCAGAATAAGTAATCATGGCATATACGGGACGACGCAGGTGCGAGGTGTGCAAGGGACGCCATGTGAGTACATCGTGCTTCTGGTATTTGTGACTTATAACTATTTGAATCAGTGCTCGCGACGTTCCCTTATTGCCTGCATGTATTGTCCCACAGCCTCATGTTCGTCCTGAACCAATCCCTTGTGTCACTGCAAAATACCAGGTCCGGCAACCACATCAATGGCAATGACGTCACAAGGGTCTTCAATCTAGATGACAAGAAGCTTGCCGGAACGAAGCGCTTAGATGTAGATTATACTATTTAATCCACCTGATGCAAATCTGTCGTTCAACATGTAAGAGCATACATCTTGTCCTCCTTCGTGCCAATTGGGTCCACCTCCACTTCTCCGCTACTTATCACCTTTTCGGACACGGACTATCCCATCGTAGAACCGACGCCCAGGATAAATATTAGTACGTGGAGAAAATATTAGAGGCAGGACACGCAGCAAAAGGAGAGGAGGATAATAGTGAGATTAGGGTGTAAGTAGTGAGAGCAGATCGTAAGCGCCAGAGCTGGGCAATGAGAAATGAACGAAACATGAAAGAGTAGATGATCTACAACACGCCCATAAGATTTTGAATTGCTTAAAGGTTTGCTTGCTAGTCGACCATGCCCTCCGAGGGAGGTGACGCGATGTGATCCGGTACATTTTTGGGTGTGATTCGGATGGCGAACGGGTGAGATATGTCGAGAGCATTATAGCTACTGGTATGCATGCGGTAGAGGAGTACTACGAAATTAGCTTGATGAGACTGACATTATGGTTGAAGGATGACAAAGTCATGAGAACGCGTTGACAGCGATCCAAACGCCTGCATAATACCTGTCGCTGCGTCTTCAACATAAGGACTCCTTCCACTCGAGGCTGCAGCAAAACCATAGGGCCTACTAGGGTCGCAATTGAAACACTGAGGAGGGCCGTGCTAGACTTTCGGTAGCTGGCGGAAGTAGGAATAGAGGCGGGGAGAGAGGTGCCCGTGCCAAGGGTAGGGCAGAGAGAAACTTGGTCGATCTGGCGGTAGTTGTCATTGGAAGTAGAGAATCATTAACTGAGGATATGGAAGTTGAAGGCACCTTGTACGCAGAACTTTGAAATCTCAGCGTGTGTGCCGTTCTCATAGGAATAGAGCTACGGACGAAGGTCAGTCACATACAAACAGAGATAAATGCATGTACAGTTTTCGGACAGCGTGTCGATCGCATCGAGAATATGCCGATTCTTGAAACAACACCTGTACTGTCAGAAACAGACCGATGCCTGCAATGCGACTGGCGGCATCCGCATGATTATTTTTTTAAAACGTCCCATCAAGTGGTCCGCCTGACGATCCACTTCAGCGCAGAGGTTATGTTAACGCTTGAACTGACCTTCACAAGAGCAAATTTCAGGTGCTTTTATGTACAGGATTGTTGGGGGTGTCGAGTAATATTGAAAGCAAGTGTTTTTGACAAGTTCAACTTGAAGCAAGGATTCATGAAACGAGAATACCCAGTCTCCGCTGATGTCTCGTGCCATTTTGTTTTCTATATTGTTACTCTGATTCACTGATTCGTTGTCGAATAGGAACAGGGAGATGAGAGTTATCAATGCATTCTTTTTGTTTCTATACATAAACTTAAACACACTTGTCGTACAGATCTGACTTGAAATCTGACATACCTTGGCAGATGTGGCATACATGATGGCCTGTCCTCCTGCAAAACGAATTTGCAGAACTTTAGAAGTGACAGACACGTTGTTGACTTTTGTTCGTGCCATCTGGTTCTTCGACCAACTCGATCACTTCAATCTGCAGTGGACTACAGCTCTGCACAATATTGAAATAGATGATATCTGCATATACACAGCTATTCACTTTGAATTCATTAACATGCAAACAAATACCAGACAGCATGAGTACACGTGGGCACAACACAACCCACCTCCACCAGTGAATTATCTCCTGCCACCATAGTCTCTCTCCCTCTCATCAGAGACCCTCCTACGCCTATCACCTCCAGGAGATCGCTCATTCCGCTCTCTCTCACGATAGTCATCCTTGTGCCGCCGTTCATATCCACCATCCCGTCCATCCCTTCCATCCCGTCCATCCCGCCCACCTCGATCCCGTCCATCCATATCCCGCTTGCGAGGTGGAGGGGATCGGTCATCTCTCCGGTGGCGAGGTGAGTCGCGACGGGAATAGCCTCGTCCATCCCTTTGTCGCGGGGGAGGCGACGGGGACGGCGTACGTGAGGAGTAGCGCCCGCCTCGGCGTGGAGGAGGCGAACGAGAGTCGTCTCGGGCACCACGACGTGGGGGCGGGGGTGGAGTGCGTGAGTCATCTCGGGCCCCACGCCGTGGGGGTGGAGTACGCGAGTCGTCCCGCTCATCACGGCGTGCAGGGGGACGACGAGAGTCGTCTGGCACACTACGGCGTGGCAGAGAACGTGAGTCATCCCGCCCTCTGCGAGGAGAAGGGGTTCGTCGACGTCGCCTCGAGTCCACAGAAGATTCAGAATCCGATGGGGAAGTGTCCGAGTCAGAGTCGGACTCAGAATCAGAGTCAGAATCAGATGAATCGGAGTCACTACTAGATGAATTCGATTCTTGCTCCAGCATTGCACGTCGCTGTTCCATAATGAGGCGTGGGGCGTTCTATTGCCGAACAAAATTAGCCACTTCAATGCCTCGAACGTGTAGACTTGACATACCTTGAGGTACTCTCTCATTTCCTCAGTGAGAATACCAAGTCCGATGCTCGTAAAGTAGTTGATGGAGAACCGTGTGTTTTTCGGATTGTCCATTGGGAACATGTCCTTGGTCGCGTGCTTGACTTGCTCATCCTTGAACCTCTCTGCGAGCGCTTTTAATCCCATACTCTCCATCATCTCTTGCATCATAATCTTGATGAAAATACGGCTTGAGCTCGTCGTATCCTCCTCGTTGATCTTAACACACTCGAGCACGATCCAGGAGATGGCATCCGTCGCGATCATGTGCCCGAAGAAACGAGAAATATTACGCAGGCGATTAGTCTCATACCGATGGATTGTTGTGTAGTAATTCACGAAGGCCTGCTCGAGAGCATCTGTCCAGACACGGTTGAGTTTGCTGAAGCGCTCGCCAACAAGACCATAGAAGGTGGAGTAAGAACGTTCTTGGGAGCAACATTCAATTACCATGTTGATGAGCTCAATCTAGAAGGGCAGTCAAGCGTCTGCGAAACGTTGACTAGACGACCACGTACCTCATCACCTTCTTTGATCTGTACTTTGAGGAGCTTATGTACAGCTTCCTCGTAATTGAGGGCATTCATGATTGTCAAGTAGATCGTTCTGCGCAGGTTCACGAGATTGGTCTCCGTACGGTCTTCGATGCCTTCTTTGTCTGCGACCACTGCATGAAATGAGCTCCCAACTCAAGATATGATGCAGAACGAAACAAACCTTCGTCTTCATCCTCGCTAGACGACTCTTCAGAACCAGATTCCTCGTCCTCTGAACCTTCACCTAGGATCTCAGCCTTGATAGATTTATACTTTTCCTCGTTCTCCAGGTAATTAGGATCAAACTTAAAAATATCTACATGCAAAAGTCAGGCAAATTTTCTTGTCAGAACACGGGTACGCACTTAGTCCTTCCTGAACCTGGAGCTCTTCCTC
This sequence comes from Suillus cothurnatus, assembly GCA_016758765.1. Classification (NCBI taxonomy): domain Eukaryota; kingdom Fungi; phylum Basidiomycota; class Agaricomycetes; order Boletales; family Suillaceae; genus Suillus; species Suillus cothurnatus. Next base: position 105,201 of record JABBWL010000052.1, on the reverse strand, counting down.
AAGCTGGATTTGGTGTGTAATCTGCTCTTCTTCTTCAACCAAGTCAAGACCTTCAGGAAGGATTGGATTGTCCTTGTACTTATCCTTCCGAGTTTGCATAAGGACTTCGATCATATATTGAACCCTGTGGCTAATCGACCCTTCGTTTAAGACAGCACGGAATCGCTCAAAGACAGTCGCATTGGCCTTCGGTGAGTTTTCGGCGAGGAAGGCGCCTACTTCGCGCATGAAGCCGACAGCAATTTCGATCGAATCATCGGTGGGCCGCTCGAGAAGAAGGACAAGGATTTGGAGAGCTATAATTTCATGAGCGACGGCTTGATTGACGAGATGAGCTATAAAAGTCGTTGTTGAGTGGCATACAATCTTGGAAAATGAGGTGAGCAATCTCGAAATTCGACCTTGGCTTTCGGATTCGCTTACCTTGTCATTTCGCTTAAACGATCGTCTGAATTGACTAATCAAACGAGTGAGAACAAGTTCTCCCACTTGAGGGAGTTTTGTGTTGATAACGGCCACCACAGCAGCAAATACAGGCGTAAATGGCAAACTTGATGACTGCGCTTTCATGATGCTCCGGGAAAAAAAGGCCTCGACCGCGGATGAGATTTTCGGAGAAGAGTTCAGGAACGATTTGCTTTATATTCGCAATGTTGACTCGGTTGACAATACCGGTGAGAGATTTGCGGAGGGCATCCCAAGACAATCGCTGGTATTCTGGACTGGTTTTATCATTGGCTGCGGCAGCTTGCAAGGCACGTAGACGTGCAGGAGGCAGGTACACGCCACCCGAGCGTGAGCCTATGAGCTTGGCAAATTCAGCCTTCCTTTCTTCTTCGTCCTGTGCGCTGTCCTGCACTCTCGGATTTGACGCTCTTTGGAGGGTCATGGCCACTATATTTGCAGCAAGTTGCCTCTCTCTTTCCGCCCGTCGAATGGGATCCACATCGTTTACACGAGGAAGATCTATATGAACGCGAGACGGTGACTGTGAACGACGGCGAGTTGCTGGTGGAATGCCATCTGGTTCACCAGGTGAGCGAGAACGAGACCTAGAAACATTATGAGAGGTCATACGTTTCAAAAAAAACAATCTTCAAGTACCTCTTTCCACGCCCAGAAGGACCATCTGAAGCAGTTTGAGGGGGGAGCATTGTTGTTGCCATCGTCGTCCGTGATGAACTGAACCCGTGGGAGTTCCTTTGATGCTTGCTATGAGCTTAGTCAGCAATGAACCGTTTAGCAAACGAGTTCCTCCTTCAAAGTTGGAGCTCAACGACGAGGTTTCTGAGGTCTTTTCATTACGCTCTTACGTTACACTGCTGGTAGTTTTCGCCATGGCTTGGCAGCCGAATGGTGGCGGAGTGCACCGTGCACTCCCGGTCTTGAGGTAACGCACGTACCTCGTTTCGGGAGCTTTGGGCTCTTGGGGAGCCGAAGTATTTCGGAAGGGTAACAGGGCCTAGTCTACAACTCCACTGAAGCTAGCAATCACGCGGGGGCAAATATTGTAATCTTATACAATCTCGTAGGGAATTTGCTGATGCATCCAACTCTCCCATCCGATAATCCAACCCGCTCCTTCTGGATCGATTCCTCCTCGGATGCAAATCCACTCGCTGGCGAAGGCAGCCAGGATCCTCTGCCAAGCAAGGCAGACGTGTGTATTATCGAGGCTGGTATCACCGGCGTTAGCATCGCATGCCACCTTATTGAACTCTTGAATGATGCCTCGTTTTTTTATCGAACACCCGCTCAGTATCGTGATACTCGAAGCGAGAGATTTTTGTCAGTCTGTTCCAATGCTGATTATCATCGATTCCAGACTCTACAAGCACCTCCCTGTCTGTTCTCACGCGGACTTCCTCGACTTGCAATTCCAGCTCGCTTGCGCCTGTAAAGACACGATCTATCGCTATACGTGCTTGGGATACCGATCGGGCACTAGTATATAACGCGCACAGCATTTGTATCACAGCACTCCGGGCGCGGATAGCTAACAACAACGATGATGACGACACCATGCGAGTCGAGTCCTTCAACCCAAGCATCCTCGCCAAAACGTCACCAAGAAACGAGATCCTCGATCCCATAAAATCGTCCTGGTATCTCTGAATAACAGCAGAAGACGAAGGATCCGACTTTAGAGTAGAGACAGCTTCCAATGCACGAATAGGGTCCACAGCAAGAATCTTTCTAGGAGTGCAATTTGCAGCTGCCAGTTCCTTAGAAATGCAATCTAGGGCATGTCCGGATGCGCTGGGAGCGGTGAGGACGAGTATTGTATCCGGTCTTCGAAGAATATGTTGGGTGTTGAAGATAAGCGTGGGCAGGGGGGTTGTTAGTGGGTTGCAGAGGAAGATTAATACGCCTCCTGTCAGTGGTGGATCCCGGTAGTGCGCCCAAGGTAGGCTCGTGACCAGCCTGCAGGGTCGTATGCATCAGCTAAGGCCTAGGCCTCAGATCTCAGATTCAAAGGCAGCAGGTTCTGCACCGTCAGGACATTTTCTCTTTTTCTTGAGTGTGATCTTTTTCTTAGTGGTATTTTTTTGAGTAGCATGACTTTTTTTGGAAGTGTGACTTCTTTTTTGGGTGTTTGTGACATGACTAAGTGAGTGCGGCTGTCACATGTACAGTCAGTCGATAGCAGAATTTTGTTGGCGCTTGTGATTGCGTACTATATATTGCTATCTATACCATTCTAATCTGTTCACCAGATCGTCCTCTGGCAGGTCCAGCAGTCACCGTCCTTGACGGGATGCATCCCCTCTGAGCACGTAGGTTCCTCAGCATAGCATGTCTGTTGACAGATTTGAATGGTATCATCAGTAATAGCAGCAGCCTTCACCCCAGCGACAGCGGCGAGAATGGCAAAGATGGCGAATTGAATAGGCTTCATGGTATCTAGTATGCGAGCTTATTTAGTGATGGTCATCAGTGTGAGGACACCACTCACTGACAAAAGTTTGAATGTGCGGTTGAGTACGCTAGGGGGCTATATATAGCAACTTGATGTGCAGGAAAAGCTGCAGTGTGACGTCAATTGAGTGAAACAGATACAGACGCGATGGCAAGACCACTCACCAAAAGTTTCAAAGGTGTTTGTGCTGAGGACTTTTGGATACGACCGCGTTCAATTTATATTTCTTGCAATTGCTGTTAGCGCAGAATGATGGAATTCGCTTCTACTTCAATTTGACGAGATTGGAACCCTGAACCGTTTCAATGAAGAACTTCTACTCGCTGGCGAATTCGCGAGCATACTTGACATGCATTACTCACCTCATAGAACGGAATGGGGATCTAGCCTAATCAAAGCCGTCGAAAAAGAGTGTGGGGTGACCCGGTTTTGTAGATCAGTGGCCTAACCGGCAGTGTTGCCGCGAACCGAACCGAACCGAATCAAATATGAGACACTTCGGTACTAGACTTCGATGTCAACGAAGTTTTTCGAAGCTGAGGTCTTTTTATTAATTACGTTCTTACGTTACACTGCTGGTACCTAATAGTTGTTCGCCATGGCTCTTGGGGAGCCGAAGTACTTCGGAAGGGTAACAGGGCATAATCTACGACTCCACTGAAGCTAGCAATCACGCGGGGGCAAATATAATCTCGTAGGGAGTTTGCTGATGCATCCAACTCCTCCTGCTAGACTTCCATCTCATAATCCAACCCGATCCTTCTGGATCGATTCCTCCCCGGACGCAAATCCACTCGCTGGTGAAGGTAGCCAGGATCCTCTGCCAAGCGAGGCAGACGTGTGTATCATCGGGGCTGGTATCACCGGCGTTGGCATCGCATACCACCTTGTCGAACTCTTGAATGATGCCTCGTTTTCTATCGAACACCCGCTCAGTATTGTGATACTCGAGGCGAGAGATTTTTGTCAGTCTGTCCCAATACTGATTATGAGTTTTTTTGTACAGTACTGATGTGTTCCAGGCTCAGGAGCGACCGGTACGTGGGGCATTGTATTTCTTTAGTTCCTCGTGCAGAGAGTATTGTTTGTAGGAAGGAATGGTGGACATCTTACGCCAGCCGCTTTCCCCAAGTTTGTTCAACGTCAGGCATTATTTAATACGGTCGAGGCAATTAAGTCCTATGAACTCGAGCAATACACTGTTTCTCTGCTCGTCAAAATCATAGAGGAAAATGGTTGGGCGAGCGATATCGACCTCGTAAAAGGTGGACACATAAATCTCTTGTTCACGGAGAAGGAAGCAAGAAATAAGCGCGAGGACTTCGATATGGCACGTCAAGCGCAGCTCAATCTAGATGGTGTGGAATGGCTCTCAAAGGAAGAAGTCGAGGAGGTGCTTGTTCTCGCTAGCCATCTCTCTAGTCTGATTCAACCCGCTCATTACCAGGAATATGGTGCCCCTTACCCAGGATTCCGCAAGCCAGGGTATAATGTCTGGCCGCTAAAACTCGTCACAAAGCTCTACCAGCTTGCTCAAGCACACGCTGGGAAATACGCCACCCTCAGCTTGCACACTCGAACGCCGGTGACTGCAGTCACACAGGAAACGGCTTCCTCTTATACAGTCGTGACCAACCGGGGTAGTATATCGTGTTCCCGCGTCGTCCATGCCACGAATGCATACGCCTCTCATCTCCTTCCCTTCCTCGCAGGTCCAGATGGAATTATACCCACTCGAGGACAAGTAATGGCCACCCGTGCTTCTGTTGGTGCAGATCAAATTAAGATACCAAGCTGGGGCGGAAACGAAGTAAGCCACTCCATCCTAGCCCATCTGGTCGTGACCAATCTTTATTTCAGGGGTTTGAATACTGGTTCCCCCGACCTGTAACACACGATACCGAAAAACCGTTGATCATCATCGGTGGTGGCCGAGATGCTGCGGCACCCAGTTACGAGCTATATGTGGATGATGACTCCGAAACGCACCCTCTTGTTGGGAAAGTGCTTCGCGAGTTCTTGCCGCCTATATTCGGAGGTAAATATGACCCCGACCCAGAGCCTGAGATGGAATGGGTAGGTATTCCTTTTCATGCACGAAGAAATCCCTGATGAGTGTTTAGACTGGTATCATGGGCTACACGAAGATGGGGGACCCGTTTGTATGTACACATACCTCTTACAACTACTGTCATTGATGTGTTTCTCATCAGGTTGGTCCCGTAGCAGACTTACTCGCAGAAAATCCAGACAGAGACATGTACAAGAGACAGTACATCGCCGCAGGATATGCTAGTCATGGAATGCCGCGCGCATTTGGATGGTAAGTCTTATATTGTGCGGCTGAACCATTCTAGGCTCAATTCGTACATGACATGGTTTCCAGTGCCAATATCATCGCACAAATGATTCTCACTGAGATTTCTAATAAAGAGTGGAAGGTGCCTGATTGGCTTCCACAGCGTTATCTGACGTGGAATAGACGAATCGAGTGAGATCTTGCAGAGCACGACGTTGGGAATGTGGAAAGACTAGATATCATATGCTTGTGGTCAGTAGACATATCGAGATACCCGCTAACCAGGTCATGTTGTATCTTCCTGATTTTCGGTGGCTTGCATCGACAATCTTGACTTCAACATATGATATCTTTCAACAGCATTTTCGCTTGATTTTGTGGCTCATCAGTTGATTGGGCCAGTATTACCACAGGCGTTGCGTTTACCTGTCCCGGCCGATAGGGATGAAATAAGCCACCTTCACGTTGGCCACAGGCAGTCTACAATCGACGAGGTCATTGAAAAGCATGACCGATATTTGCGTCCTCCCAACGTCGGTTAATGATTGCCAATTCGATAGCGTTCGGGGATTAGATTCACGGGGATTAGATAGTAAGTGAAACCAACACATACTCGACGTCTCTATGTGCTTACTGAAAGGCTACCTCAACTTGGTATTTTAGTAACGTGGTGTGGATGACCCCACATGAGCAGTTGATTGCAGACATTCGACTGAAAAACGCCGTTTATGACGCCTGGAACAGAGGATTTTGTTGACCGAAATGGCGTCACATCCACATGAGAAGATGTTGGGATAGTCCCTTTCATCAGGAAAAATCCAAAATGGTGGGAGTACTAGTGACAGTTACATAGTCCTACGTAGCTACAGTAGTGATATATAGTCAACCGAATTACTCTATAGTCCTATGTAGCCGAAGTTAGGGCTATGCAGAGCTACCAGAGGTGCTGCGAGTGACTTGTAGTCCAGTAGCAACAGTAGCAGATTGTAGTATCACGGAGCAGCGTAGTACTAAGTAATAGCGGAAATACAAAAAGTATCTAAGTCAATGAATGTATTCAGATAAAAATCAGTTGCCAACTCATAGGCGTTTGCGCTTGTCCACCCGGGGTTGATGGATTGTCCCATCCTTGGTATTAAGTGACATGGACGAAGAATTTCGTCAACATGAATCACGGCTGCGTTTCGATGCAGTCGTCGAGTCGAACGAGATACCTGAAGGACTATGAACTACAGGCTACTACAAGCTACTACAGTATTGCCTCGTAGTACTATGTAATACTACGTAGTTGCCTTACTGGCTATATACAAGGCAGGTAGCTCCCGAGCTCCGCTGACTATGCTGACTATATAGCACTATATAGTCAGCTTGCTTTTTCCTGATGTTGGTTAGGGAGACTAGAAAACAGTGAGTGTTGATGTATAGGAAAGAGATATTTGGTGCATAGAATTGGCTGAAATCGAGAAAACAACGTTCCAAGGTGTGTCGAAATGAATACATTTGGGTGGCATAACGACCGTTTGCCAACGCTTGCTCTCAGAAAAGATATCGAGAAGTTGAGAGTTTGACGCTGTTATCCGAGAGGGGTTATAGCGATGGGCGCAAAGCGACTGAGGCATGGGGTATTGTCAACAATGCGAAGGGTAAGGGGCAGACTGCCAGAGCGAGCAAGCCAACACTGGAGAAAATACGGAACCAAAGGTCTGGATGATGTAACATCCCCGGGGAGCACGACCTACACTCCTGTTGTTGAATGCGCAACAACTCGCCAAAGGTGGCACCCTGGTCAAGACTAGGGGAGGGCTAGCAACGTTAGCCGAAATGTCCGCATGAAAAGATACTCGGACAGTCTGGCGCACTGTTAACGATGAACAAGAAAATTTGTTGTAAAGGTTCCACTGGCAGTCGAAGGATATACGGTTCTGTCGGCGTTACGCTGACAGGAGAGATTGAACGAAAGAAGGAAGATACAAGAAGCACTTTCATGTGTTTCTTGCTAAATACTTTACTAAGGCGTCATTAGGAAACCCGATGGTGTGCGAAAGTGCTTGTTCCAGGGGAAAGACTCATTAGTCCCTGTGAGTTGGCCCGTGACGGTGCACGGCCATCATGGAGACACTCGAGGTCTTGGCATCCATTACTAGGGTGGGTTCAAATATATGAGGCTCCGTGACTATCGTCTGACCTGTGAATGCCTGGATAGCTGAGCGATCGCGTAGTGAGAGTGCTGGGCCAGGTGAGTGTTATCCCGGAAGCGCGCGCTCCCAATGACACTCTCTTCCACAGAACCCAGGGAAATTCACACTTCAAGGTAACTACTAATCGCTTCTTCTATAAGTCCAAGCTCAAACCAAACGGCTCTGCAGGGACAAACACCTATCTTATCGGCGAGCGTAACCCCTACACGCTCATCGACACCGGCGAAGGCAAAGACGCCTACATCCCTCAGCTAGAATCCGCCCTCTCCGATACCTGCAAGCTCACGAACCCAAATGAACCCCACATATCCGACATCATCATCTCTCACTGGCATCAGGACCACACAGGCGGGCTGAATTCCGTCCTTTCGCTCTTGCGAAGAATGTGGGATGAGCGGAACACGCCAGCTCAGTTCAAGCCGCCTCGTATCCATAAATTCCCCCTTGTGAACGTATCGTCCGACTCTAACGCAAATATTGTGCTACCAGCCCCGGGTACATATACTCCCACCGCCAACGGTGCCTTCCTGCATGACCTCGCACACGGTCAGCTTCTCCCCATAACCGGCTCATCCTCGCCCATGCGAGTCATTCACGCCCCAGGACACACTACCGACTCCATCTGCCTCCATGTCCCCGACGATCGCGCCCTCTATACAGCTGACACTGTCTTAGGCCAGGGAACAGCGGTATTCGAGGACTTAGGAACATATATCTCCTCCCTGCGCAGGCTCCTCGCATTTCAATCTGATTATACTGTGTTGTACCCTGGGCATGGTCCTGTCGTTACCGACGGCCCTAAGCTTATCGCTACATACATCGCGCATCGTATGGAGAGGGAGGCGCAGATTGTTAACGTCATCGAGAAACCTAGTCCTGACGGGCAGCCTTGGTCTACGTGGGGAATTGTATCCACGATATATTCTGCGTACCCGCAGAATCTATGGGAGCCTGCCGCGCGAAGCGTGAATCAGCATCTTGGGAAGCTTCAAGCCGAGGGCAAGGTGAAGAAGGTTGGGGGCGAGGGCAAGGACGTCAAGTGGGAGCTGCTAGCAAAGCTATGAAAGAGGACGGCGGAGAGCCAGACTTCAGTCCACCTTCTATTAAAGCGATAGGAAGAATATAGCATGAACTAGATCGTGCATTCGATGTAATATACAAGTGAAATATAATGTGAAGATCTACTTACAGTACGCCGGTGTTCAAACCACCACTTCGCAAGAGTCGGGGATTCAAATTTCCCTTGCTTCGCCTGCCAAATTTCTCTGAGTATGCATGTATTCACTATATCTCATCAACTTAAGAACGATCAATCAGTACGGTAAGAAGATTATTTTACAAGAGCGATGATTCGAAACCAGCGAGTTCGGTTGATAGCAGACGGAGGAGTGAACCCCTACTAGGTCACCCTTGTATGAGGCTTTACTAACTCGACTGTGACATAAGAGAGACACGGAGAGTACGTAGCGAAAGAGGTTGATAAGTTCACCGCTTAGCGGTGCAAAAAAGGCCACTCCCAGAACTTGGGACGAGGCTGTTTCAACTTAAACAAGGGCATATATTTGCCGGTCGGGTCACTTCCGCGACGCGAGAGACCATATGCGGCTTCCGAAGACCAGGTATAGTCGACTGTTCTTCCAGCAGCGACAGCTGGTAAGACAGGTTCGGTGGCTTTAAGTGTTACAGAAAAATCTTCCTGTTCTGCGTGAAGTGTGAACAGCACAGAAGTTCGATTTGTACATACCGGACTTACTCTCATCCGACATATGCATCATATATGCTGCGCAAGACATAACTTCGGTGACGATGTACTTCCCTTTCAAGACACCAGGGCTGGACTTGATCAGCCTGATGATGCGCTCGTCATTCGGAAGGCTAGTGTATCTTGGCTTATACATGATTAACACAGCTGCTGGCTTTTGACCCTCGAACTGCAAATCGATTTTGAGGACATTCATTGCACTCTGTACGCCTCTGTAGCACAGTCAAATATATGAGCCAAGCACTGCAATAGCACCTACGCTTCAGGAGATTGGTCAGTCTCCTTGGTAGTGACACCCCATGATTTGACGATAAGTAGATCATCCATCCCCTCCTGTTCTGTGGGGCGAAGTGCTGGATCTGCTAGGTCAAACTGCTTTTGGAAAAGTGTGTCGTATATGTTTCCTTCCCAATCGAATTCTCCGGTATCATTGATGATCGTTCCATAGTCGCCCACCTACGTTTATCAGGTCGATTGAAACGAAGTAGCATTGTTACATACTTTAATCGTTCTTGTTGGATCCCAGTTAGCCCACTTGGATGTAGCACGCTGAATGAGGTCGATGAATTTCCGTGATGCACACTTCGTCCTCATCCTAGAGCTACGTTACTAGTGGGGTTTTAGGCCACATGAGTATGTGGGAAAATTCTATCACTGCTTACTCACCCGGAGTCACTACCTACATATGTACGGTGTCACTCAAGTGTTTCCTGATGAGCAAGTCACTCTCTACCTCACTTTATTTATAGATTTATTTATCGATAGATGGATGGATGGATTAAAGATAGGGTCACCTGGGTGATGGGCAGAACTGAAAAACCATCTAACTTAGATCCACGAAGTAGCCACATCCCAAAAGTATGCTTCTCCTCAACCTCAAATGATATTGACCATATATTTCTGTGTCTAGTTCAACGTGAAATATCAGGATGTTGCATGCAGCAAAAAAAGCATATCTTACTATGAGAAGGCGCTGGGCACCGGCGCAGACTTTAAGATCACAACCGGTGCAAATATGGGCAATGGAAGGGCACACAGACTTTGTAATGGCAGCCGCGTTCTTCAAAGACAGTCGGCGAGTTATCACTGGTTCATGGGACCATACCCTACGAGTCTGGGACGTGCAGACAGGAAAATTAGTAGGAGGGCCATTCGAAGGACACAAGGAAGGGGTGCGATCAGTAGCCATATCACCAGACGACAGGCGAATTGCAAGTGGTGGAAAGGACAATACCATCATCGTCTGGGACGCCGATAGCAAGAAGATGGTGTTCGATCCATTGGTGAAGCATACAGCCGAGGTATGGTCGGTATGCTTCTCGCCTGATGGTAAGAGACTCGCAAGCGGTTCGGGTGATTGCACTGTTGTAGTATGGGATGCAAGACTGGTGCAGTTCTCGCGACACTCCATGGTCATCGTCATACTGTGCATAGTGTCACATTTAGTCCAGATGGGCTAGAATTAGCCTCCGCATCATCAGACCATACTATCCGAGTGTGGCGCACCAGTAACGCAACAATTCGTCTCGCGATCGACACTTCTGATTCGGTTCGAAGCGTTGTGTGGTCGCCTGACTCGCAGCAACTTATCTCCGCATCTGTCTACGATGAGAGGATCAAGTTCTGGAACTCGTCTAACGGAGTCCCGATCGGTCGACCATCTACCGGTCACACTGACTACATCAACTCTCTCGCCATTTCTTTTCACGACTCCTTCATTGCCACAGCCTCGGATGATACGACTGTGCGTCTGTGGGACATAAAGGCACATCAGCAGATAGGACAGGCGCTCCAACACACCACCCGGGTTCGTTGTGTCGTAATTTCTCCTAACGGAGAACTGCTCGTGAGTGGAGATGGTAAAAGAGTGCTGCTCTGGTCTATAAAGGACACCGAGCAAGGCGAAGCGGAAGGAAGGATCAAGGATGATGATGAAACACAACATCAGCAACTCCTTACTATTCATGACACTCATGTACGTATAAGTTTCTACTCATCATAATTGTTCTGCTTATCTGTTCGTTTACACTATTTTCGGCGGCGACACACAGTTGCATAGCCAGGCCACCAACGACGAACCCACTAGCATTAGCGGTAGTGCAAGTTATTACTCTTTGAACCAAGCCTCTAGCAGTGATCATAACCACTCATTATTTGATGTAAGCTGCTTACTTTCAAAGTATCCACTTATGACGGAATTTAGGCTTACTTCACTCAGTTTCTTGGCGTAGACACGACAGTTCACAACGCATGCATTTCTGGGAACCTATCCGCTGCTGAAAACTTGCTGACCCAAGACATCGACGCAGACAGCAACAACTACAGCTCTTACGCCACTCGCTCAATTGTATTAGCGCAAGTCTCCGAGTGGGATAAGGCACTTCAAGACTCGGTCAAGGTTAGATTTTCTGCATCTTATGGTGCTATTCACGTTCTATTTGGAGATATAGTCCATTGTCATCCGACCCTCTTTATTGGGCTATATCTCCAAGGGCATCGCCCTTTGCGGCAACCAGCAGTTCTCGGACGCCACGGAAGCTTTTGATCTCGCTTTCGTATTTTTGGACCGTGGTGTGCTTACTGTCGGACTTTTACTATTGATCAAGGTTCTCTCCTTACTGCTGTCATAGTCAGCCTGTCATGCTAATACTTCCGTATCATTTTATCTAGGCTGTCGCACTTTTCAATGGTAATCATCGTGATGAAGCAATTCGGCGTGTTCAAGACCTCGCCACCGCTTGTCAATACCCAGATGCTCTTTTGTGCAGCGTCGTTGAAGTGAACTTTATGTCACACCTCATGAGTTTCTCACTAACACACACGTTAGTTGTATCTACGCGTGCAGCTTGCAATAATCGCTTTTGAGGACGGGCGGTACAGCGAAACCGCTGATCAACTTAATGATGTTGCTCCCAGCATGGCCAACTTGTTCTTTCACAGTACAATCTTCAAGTTTGAACCTAGATTGAAGATATTTACGGTGGTGAGTCACTACAAGCCACAAAGCATCCTTTCACTGATTCTGTGACAGCTCTTCGGCTGGGACATGGATTCGTTATGGCAAACCGGCAACCAAAGGCGGTGCGATGCACTACTCTACACTGATCAAGTGATAGACGCAGTTGAATCTTACCAATACATGATGCTCATGGTTGACGATGATGCAAGGGACAGTGACCCTGAATGGACCCTCGGTGAGTGTTTCGAGGTCTTGGGCAACTCGAACATCGACATTTACGCTGGGGTTATTTAGTCTTCAAGAAAAACTGCACCGCTCGCTGTATCATAAAGGGAGATGAAGCTATTGCTGTGGGCAATTATGAGAGGGCTATTGAACTGTATTCAACGGGGATCGGACTGGACTCCTTATGTGAGCCCCTCTTTGCGCACCGCAGCAAGGCAAATTTGGAACAATGCCAATATATGGACGCCCTTTCTGACGCGAACAGGGTGTGGAAGATATTCATCCTTTGTCTCTCAGCTGTACTGATATCGCTGATGCACAGGTCATTGAACTTAACCCTTCGTCGTATCTTGGGTACGAACTGAAGTATGCAATACTTCATGCGATAGAGCACTATGATGAAGCATTCGAGGCTATCAATATCATGCTCTCCAAGTCGGACGCCACCCATGCACGTGTACAAGGTAAGCCCCGAACGACTCGTCCATTAAGGTGAATATCACGAGCACTTTCTGCAGAGCTGCATCAGCAGTATGTCAATCGATCTCAAGTCGAAAATATGGTTAAACAAGCCATTCACACACAACTAGAAAATGCCCCGCTCCGTCTGCTCAATGCTTCCACCGGGCGTTTATACAATCAAGAGGCACAGATCAACGCATTCATGGAAAGCAGAGAGTACCAGGAGATTTTACCTTCGTCGATAACTTATGCACCCCTCCAAGAGAAGTCTGTCAAAAAAGCGGTCGCGAAGTACTTCAGTTGGGTCATGTTATCGCATAGATGGGAACGTGGGGAATTATTGCTACACGACATTCAAGACAAGAGCGTGTACGATTTGGATTCAGTTGGAATGGCGGTGAAGTTGCAGAAGTTTTGTGAAGTTGCTCGTGACGCAGGGCATCGTTGGGTATGGTGCGACACATGCTGCATCGACCAGAATAATAATACCGAGGTCCAACGATCAGTCAACTCCATGTTTGTCTGGTATCGTCATTCAGCACTCACGATCGTTTACCTTTCGGACGTTCTGCCTTCAGCGCAGTCGGGTGCATTGGCGGACAGTGCTTGGAACACGCGAGGATGGACTGTTCAGGAATTCCTGGCTCCTAAGATCATTCTATTCTACCGAAAAGACTGGACCTTATATCTCAATGACCGCTCTCCCAATCACAAGGAGTCTGCTGTCATCATGAAGGAGTTAAATGAATCGACAGGCATAAATGCACAAGCCCTCACTGCCTTCCATCCGGGCATGGCAGGTGCAAGAGAGAAGTTGCAATGGGCGTCGATGCGTGTCACGACGGTGCAGGAAGATGTCGCATACTCATTGTTTGGAATTTTTGGCGTCCACCTACCTCTCCTCTACGGCGAGATGAAGCAAAATGCACTTGGTCGGCTCTTGCAGGAGATCGTGGCTCGGTCGGGCGACATTACTGCACTAGACTGGGTTGGAAGATCATCCGAGTTCAATAGCTGTCTCCCAGCTGACATTTCCTCGTACAAATTTCCACCCTACACACCGCCATATTTATCCGATGATCAGATTCAGACATTGGTCTCATCGCTAAAAAATGCAGCTGTTGTTGACGAGGCTTTGACGCTGTATACCCAGCTTACCAAGCTGAGCATTCCTCGTTTCGCAAATTGCAGGCTGCAATTGCCTTGTATCACATTCCCTGTCACCAACATCAAACGGAGGAGCGGTCAAGACCGGGAGTCGTGTTTCACCTGTGATATCAAGGCAGACGGTCTGCTCGACCTGTCAATCACCACGGGAGACAAACTGACTCAATTCTCATCTACAAAGCACACTCACAGAAATTCTTGCTCATCCGTCCGTGGAATCGTTATGACCTTGGGCTGCCTGACCCCGCAGACGAGACCCAGAGCACGAACAATTTGTCAGAGGTCGCGTCTTCATCAGAAGAATCCCTCGGCAGGTATTCTGGAGATGACGAGTCAGTTCTTTCTGTGTTTCACTGGCGAGCCTCAAGCTTGGTCGTTCGCCTAGGACAGCCTTTTTGGGCACTGTTGCTTATGCAGCAGCGGGGTGGGGAGTACAAGAGGATCGCTGCGGATCACAGTATCATTGCGCAAGTCAAGGACATGGCTTCTGTTCAAGACATGATGGACGTCAGAACACTAGAGATATTGTAGTTGCATACCATGTCGAAGCATGAATATCTGACAATGGAAGGCTGCAGCACTGCTCGTGAGTGGAGATTATAGTACGAAAGGTCTGTTCTGGTCTATAAAGACCACACTCGATTGGGTTTCAAGGTTGGCTGAACATAGGCGCACATCAGGCTCCTTCCCAGCCACTGCTTCGAGTGTGGGAGGGCTGTGAGATCAGAGAAACCACGCGAAATTCAAACCCATTCCCCTCACTCTGATCAGCAGCGGCTGGAACCCAACACATGTGAACGTTAATATTGAAGGAGGCGCTGATCCGCTAAATTTATCTCACCTTAGAGGGAGGTGCGACACCCATAGATCCATAATAAGAGTATTTAATATGTGGGAATCACAGGTGTGTGCGAAAGCACTTTGCTTGTTCCAGGGGAAAGTCATGATCATCCCTATAAGTTGGCCCGTGCACGGCCATCATGGAGACACTCGAGGTCTTGGCATCCATTACTAGGGTGGGTTCAAATATATGAGGCTCCGTGACTATCGTCTGACCTGTGAATGCCTGGATAGCTGAGCGATCGCGTAGTGAGAGTGCTGGGCCAGGTGAGTGTCATCCCGGAAGCGCGCGCTCCCAATGACACTCTCTTCCACAGAACCCAGGCAAATTCACACTCCAAGGTAACTACTAATCGCTTCTTCTACAAGTCCGAGCTCAAACCAAACGGCTCTGCAGGGACAAACACCTATCTAATTGGCGAGCGTAACCCCTACACGCTCATCGACACCGGCGAAGGCAAAGACGCCTACATCCCTCAGCTCGAATCCGCCCTCTCCGATACCTGCAAGCTCACGAACCCAAATGAACCCCACATATCCGACATCATCATCTCTCACTGGCATCAGGACCACACAGGCGGGCTCAACTCCGTCCTTTCGCTCTTGCGAAGAATGTGGGATGAGCGGAACACACCAGCTCAGTTCAAGCCACCTCGTATCCATAAATTCCCCCTTGTGAACGTATCGTCTGACTCTAACGCAAATATTGTGTTACCAGCCCCGGGTACATATACTCCCACCGCCAACGGTGCCTTCCTGCACGACCTAGCACACGGTCAGCTTCTCCCCATAACCGGCTCATCCTCGCCCATGCGAGTCATTTACGCCCCAGGACACACCACCGACTCCATCTGCCTCCATGTCCCCGACGATCGCGCCCTCTATACAGCTGACACTGTCTTAGGCCAGGGAACAGCGGTATTCGAGGACTTAGGAACATATATCTCCTCCCTGCGCGGGCTCCTCGCATTTCAATCTGATTATACTGTGTTGTACCCTGGGCATGGTCCTGTCGTCGCCGAGGGCCCTAAGCTTATCGCTACATACATCGCGCATCGTATGGAGAGGGAGGCGCAGATTGTCAACGTCATCGAGAAACCTAGTCCTGACGGGCAGCCTTGGTCTACGTGGGGAATTGTATCCACGATATATTCTGCGTACCCGCAGAATCTATGGGAGCCTGCCGCACGAAGCGTGAATCAGCATCTTGGGAAGCTTCAAGCCGAGGGCAAGGTGAAGAAGGTTGGGGGCGAGGGCAAGGACGTCAAGTGGGAACTGTTAGCAAAGCTATGAAAGAGGACGGCGGAGGGCCTGACTTCAGTCTAACTTCTATTAAAGCGATGGGAAGAATATAGCATGAACTAGATCGTGCATTCGATGTAATATACAAGTGTCATATAACGTAAAGATCTAGCAAGCACACGTACATCTGCCGCCATTACAGCGCATCAAAATTGATATGATGCGATGCCCTCATCCGCTCCAGCTCATCCTCCCTCTTCTCATTCAGGTGCAGAACAAAGACGATGATTGCTAAAATGAAGGTTGCAGCCACAACTGTAAGCGTTACCCATGGGACCCAAGCCCCTGGCCGGAGGAACAACTCCCTTCGCCATGCCCCATCACCAAGAGCAGGGTGGATGACGACGCGCGAGTTCGGAATGACGCCTTCCATATTGATAAAATGTTTCTGCGTGTGCTTGGTTGAGCCGACAAACAAGTTCTCAATGTAATTGTTGGTGCGCCCGAGCCCGAAGAATGAATATGGCGTCAGAAGGGAGTGGTAAGAAGTTTGAGGAAGTTGCCCGACTTGAGCAGCGGCACGACGACCAGAGGTATCGAGAACAGTGTATTTATAGGATGCACCAGAGTAGCTCACGCCGAAGGGCTGCATCAATTACATCAGCGCAGTCCCGTGCGAGATTGGGGAAACACTCACAGAGTACGTCGAGCCTTCTGACTCCGTGCATAATCCATTGTTACATGCACCATTTAGCACTGAGCAAGGTATGAGCGTATGGCAATCATGAAAATGTAGATGTATTCTTCCTCACCTATAGCATTCAAGAAGAACGCATCATAGTAAAAGTTGTTCTGGACAAACAACACAGTGCCTTGTGTCTGTTGCCCATTTCTCTGCACGATGATATCCAGCGTACCCTTGCATGCAAGTCAATTCAACTCCATATGTAGAATCGAAAAAATAAATACCCACATCCTCGTCCATATCCAAAAACGAGACTCCGCGTGCGTCCTTCACAGTTTCCAAAGGCTCAGCGCCCTTCGTGACGAGTTCGAAGCCCCTCCTGCCATTCCCATTTTCGTCGCATCCTCCCAGGCCCTTGGCACAAGGTTCGGACAATAATAGTTTGGGTGTGCGCGACTGATCGGGGTTCGAGACAATGAGAAGGAGATCCGGAAAACCATCAAGGTTTGCGTCTCCGAGCTTTATGGGCAGAGGAATAGACGGAGAATATGTGGTGTCGAGGACTAGAAGAGAGCTCGCAGGAGAGGAGGGAAGAAGGTCTGAGAGTGGTATCTGTACGTATGCCTGGGGTGTACTCAGTAAGGCTTCGGAGTGCAAAAAGTGGGCAGCGACGAACGTCGTTTTCGCTTCCTGTACTCAGATCAAACTTGAAGTTAGGGTCAGCAGTGCACAGTTCCTCTGGTCGCCGACACGTTCGATTTCCTTGCCTGTCTGTGGCGGAGGATGTCGGGGAAGTACACAGCGGCAATTGTTTGTTGTACACTATGTTGATAAAACAGCCAGAGCCCACGCCGGCTGAGGAAACGAATGAGCATGAGGGAAATACCATGTCGATGGTACCATCTCTGTCTGTCTATTGATTAGCATGGGTCAGAGAGGTGAAAGAGCGGGGACAAACCGACGTCAGCAAAAGATATCCCCTGCGTCCCAGAAGGCAGGTCACCGCTCTGATCTAACGAAAATCCAGAATCCTTGTTATTAATCCAGATCTGGTACGACTTCTTCCCCGAACTATCCTGGCATACCAGAAAGATATCTCCAAACATAATTGCTAAGTTGACAGATGGTGTAAAGCTGTCTTACATACCTGCTAAACAATCACCATTGAGATCGATCACAGCATTGCTGTGAGGATTGGCGAGCGTGCATTGGTTTCCAGTAAATGGAGGATCAATACTATCTCATAGTCAGCTGAAAGATGCCGCACGCAGCTTGAGACGCTTACAGTTCGAACAGCTTTGGCGGGCTCTGCGACGCATTCCACGTGTTTTGCCAGGCTGTGAAGGGGCCGTTATAAGTTCCCTGCGAGTATGCAGTGCCCAACAAGTCGATTTGCATGTCTCCATTGATATCAACTGGTATAGGTTCTGAGAGCGTCGAAGACGGGACTGAAATAGGGTCTGATGCTACAAATTACGATTGTGGTGGAACGTCCGGCACGAGCGAGGTAGGACTCACCAAATGTACCGTCGCGATTGCCCGTGTAGAGCGTCATGTCTAGCCTGTCTGAGGAAGCGCGATTTGAGCTCATAATAAGCACATCAAGCTTGCCATCATGTGTAAAATCGCCTGGGATGACATTATGGATAGGCCTCGGGTGTCGTAATGATGAGACCTTCTGAAATGAAAACGCGTCTACCAGGAGTGGAATGATCAGAGGGAACATTTATGGGGTACACTATTATCTCACCGTGTTGCCAGAGGTACACAGACAAAGTCTGCTGGTCCGAGTCTACCGACAGGACGTCTAAGCTATCGGAGCGAAAGATTCAATACATTATTCACAGATAAACACACATGTAACCCACAACTTGTCCCCATTAAAGTCTCCAAATGCGACTACTCGATCCCCGTCATTGATACCCAATGAACCCGCATCCAGGAGAGAGTTCTTCGTGAACCGTTTAGGCGAGAACGGCCATATTGATGCGACGGGTGACGAAAGTAGTAATAGGGTCAATATCAGGTATGCTGGAATAGATAGTAATGGCTGGTGTCTTTGTGCGCTCCAAGATTTGAAGGATGAGCTGGCCATGGTAAATCCAGAGTCACGCTAACCAGCTACTGAGCGTGGCAGAGTTATTCTGTTGCTTCTGGGGTAGAAGTGTTGCAGCCACGGAAACCCCGAAAAATTGGACACGCGCTCTTCTGGAGGGGGTAATTGAGAGAACTACACAAGTTTGATGACAGAATGAGGCAAACACGATATTCTCCTCACGTGATCCGCACAGGCACCACCTTGGCAATGTTCCTACATGTTTCGTATGTGAATTGACCTATCATTTCGAACTCGCTAAGTTCTCGACTCCTCGATCTTGTCAAGCGCTTGCTCACTCACTGAGTCTTGTTTGTCGATACTCGGGACGTTGACAACTATCACACAAGGCCAAAATGCAGCCGCTGGGTTTGGGCGTTTGTTTCTGCTCGCGAGTCGTTCCCCAACTCTCGCACTGTGAGTACTTTATCATTCTCATGATACTCTCCGAGGCTCAGGCTCACTGGCCTCTTTTGTTGTGTAAATATCGCGATTGTAGTTGTACACATGTTGCGCTGCACATAATGCGTTATGCCCCACCGTGACAGTCCCGCCAACATTTTTGGACCACTTCAAGTTGATCCCACCAGCGCAACAGGAATGACTTGCTATAGCACGACTTGAACCACCCAGACCCTGCAATATCAGTCAGTCCTTGCAGCATGGCCATACCGGGAATCTTTTTATGTTCCTCCAGCTTCTCAACATATTGCAACAAACATGAACACAAACTCCTCCGGAATGTGTTCCATAACCAAAACTGCATCTTGGTTTCGGGCCATTCATGCTATATTATTTGGCGCGCACTTACAAACCGACAAGAGTATGATGGGTGCCATTCTAGTGTCGTTCACTGTGACGAACCCAAACACAGCTGTGACTGCCAGCAACGCACTCGCTGTACTAAACATTTAAGTTGACAGCTTCTGCATGACTCCAATAACCCAATAGCGTCATACTGGGTGATAGCTCTGCGTGAGCGCAGTGTCTCCTGCACTGTCATAGACAGACTTAATAGAACCACTGGCAACAGGAGTTGTTGTCGCACTAGTTGCGGTGGCACATGCGTAGCTATGGTAGCATTAACAAAGTTCAAATGCTGCCAACGGTGATTACCTGTGACTCGACGGCGACGAATATTAATGTTACGGACAGCACCGCCGCCACTGGGGACGCACCATTGAACTTGGAGTACGGGAAAAACTCAGCAACCAGGGCGCCGCCAGCGCCTCGAACAACCATAATCATTGTCATCCACGCGACCACGCCAGTGCTATCATACGCACTTGAGTGTCATTTATTCGTCGCACGAAGTTCCGTAACTTTCGCTGCTCTCGTCCCGCTCCACGACTCAAGGCGGGGAGAATTTGAACGTAGACATATCATAGGACATGGGAGATAACTAGAATAAGGTGCATGTCCAATATCAAACACGACGTGGCGTGGATACTGCAGCAGAGAAACATACAACTTAATGAAATGGCAGGCAGAGTCGGGGATTAGTGGCTCACTGGCAGCTGGACAAGACATTCATTTGCGATCATACAATTAATGACTGCCGCTGCATTCACCCGGGGTCCTGCGACATCCTTCATAGCCAACAATTTCAATGGTGGTGGATGATTTTGCAAAGTTGGAGCATATTGACCAACTCGGAGGTCTTCTGCCGAAATCTCTTCATGATGAGATCATGGTAGTTGATCACACCTCAGACAACAAGGGACAATGGGATGTGGACATGAGGCTGATGCTCTCTTCCTAATGATGCATTAAGTTACACACAGCAGTAGTCCTATAGCGCATTGATAATTTTGCAACTCCTGCCGGTTATTCCGGTGCATTCACCATTGATGTACAGAAGCTTGGAAAGCGAAGCCCTACCTGCCGTGTCCGCGCGAGAGCCGCTGGGTTGACTACATTCCTTTGTCCTTGCCGCACTCGTCCGTCTCCAAGGATAGGGACCTGTCGGCTAGGCAAGAGGGAAGCTGGGAGGGCGGGAAGGTACAACGGTTTCGACCTCGCGAAAGATCTCATCAGGGGGCTTGCCGCTACCCCAACCGCTCGTCCATCCAGGAATCTCCTGAACCTATGTCAATGGAAGTGGCAGTGCGTACCCGAACAATCGGCGTATCGACTCTTAGTAGTGCGTGCCCAAACTAAGCGGCGCATCGACACTCGAGACTCAGAAATTTATTGGTTGGGTCCCAAGATAAGAGTCACAAGACACTTTCATCTTGGAGCCGGTGAACCTGTAGAACACCGCTCCCCAAGGGAACAGACACGAGAACCGTCACCAGTCCTTTCGTTCCGGGTTGGGATTTGATCGGTATCCATGCAGCAAGACGAGCGTGGATGTGCTACGTGCTAGGATACAAATAGCAACGTCCTACCGAAGTTTAGATGCCACGTCAGCAACAGGAAGCGCTGGCATGTCAAGTAACAAAGGGTAGATATTTATCGAACAAAGGACAAGGGCGTGCTGAAAGTGGGGATACAAGTGAAGATTGTATACTGCTCGGTGAGTCTGTGATAGGTGCAACATTAACTTGAAGCGAAGGTGTTGAGCAGAGTCTGACCATGGAGTCTTTTCATGACGTGAGGTTGTCCGGACTTTGTTTGCTCAGGGTTTGAAGCTTGATCCGAGATTCCGAATGACGATATCGATGACAGGTTGCTAGACACCGAGTTGAGACCTAGGTCAAACTAGTGCGCCACTAATTTTGATCTTGTACTGATGTGATCATGAGTGTAGTATTTACAAGACGTAGACCAGGTCAATGCTGGGCTGACATTCGTCACACGTCACGGGGCATGAACCTATTTGGAATGCACTGTCACGCGCAAATCCCTTAGTTGACTTATATATAGCAACAGTACCGGTACCTTAAGGTTTACTACATACTAGGAGAAGGCCGTCATTAATGATCGAATGATCAATCCGTTCCTCCTCACCACATAACGTGGGAGAGGGGTACCAATGGCACGCGGTGATGTCAAGTTGTTTGTGAAGTTGTTTGTTCATGTCCGTGTTTTATGTGGCACTCTCCGAGTTCATTGACGGTAGACCAGATCAGACTAGAACAGGATGCACCAGGCTCTACTCATTCCCGAAGTCTTCCTTGAAATATTCGCGCATGTTAATCATGTTTTGAACCCGTCGTCTACTGGTGAAAAAGCACTGGCTCGGAAATCCATTGCAGCGCTTGCAACGACATGCAAAACCTTCCACGAGCCCGCGATGGATTTTCTATGGTCTAAAGTAGATCAGTTAGAACCATTGCTAGGCTGCGTAACGAGGCTACATCCGTTGATATATCGTAGGGGTTCAAGGGTCAGTGTTCAGTAGTTGCGCTCTAATTTTTTCATCGGCTAACCGAGCATCCGAAAAGTGTGACAACACTTGGTCAAGGGACGTCGAACCGTTATCTGCCTATGAGGCCCGTCAATTTCTGCGCCACTCTGCACGCATTCGCTCATTGAATATACAATCCGATCATTTTTTTCACCTTCTCTCAATCATTCCCATCGAAAAGTGCGCCTTCCCTAAGTTGCGGTCGTTAACCTGGAAGCTTTCCACCGTCAAATATTTGAACCTATTCCTGTCCCGCACACTGCACCGTTGTTCCCTATTCGCCATCAATCAAGATCTGAAGAATATTGTGACACGTTGTACCGCTTTGGAAGACCTATCCATCAAAAAATTAAATTTTGATGCCAGCACGGCAGATGAGCTGTCACTGTTATCTGATAGTGTCCGTCTGTGCAAGCAGCTTGTGACTCTGTCTTGTCCACCGCTCGGTTGGGTAGCATGGGAGCACCTCTCCAACCTCCCTAACCTAGTCAGGGTAGGAGTTCGTGATGTGCAGATCCGCGGTACCCTCCCTTGGTCGTTGGAACGCGATATTGCCTACCCTACACAATTCCTCAACGTCACAACTCTCTCTTTGCAGGTTTACAGTGCTGGATACATTACCGCAGTCATGCAACACTCACAATTCCCTTCGCTCACAGAGCTCAAGATAGAAACCGATCTTGTGTCTTTGGAAGAGGCAGAGCAATTTTTTCGTGCGCTGTCTGACTGCAAAGCATGCCAGACCTTGCAACAACTTGAAATCACCATCGTTAGCTTTGGTGCGAGATCTGGAAATCAAGGTGGCTTTTTGACGGTCGTTCCACATCTCCTTTGCTTCACACAGCTCCAAACCCTGCGGCTTGTTTGTCATTTTTCCTATATCTACCTCGACAATGACCTTCTCTTGGAAGCCGCGTCAAATTGGCCGCACCTCCGCACTCTGGAAATAGAAGGCTCGTGTCTTCATCCTTCTACCATTACATTCCGCGGATTATTCACAGCGCTCCGTCTATGTCCACACCTGCACACCCTGCGAGTGTTGATTGATCCTGCGGACACCGACATCGGTCCTAACAAAATACAACATACCTCCCTTAAAACAGTGGACTTCGATACCTCATCTACCATAGTGAATATCGCAGATGTATCTCGCATCATTTTCAACGCGCTTCCTTGCGTCGACCAAGTTAATCGGTTTACGAGGCGCACGAAGGAGTGGGACGAGGTCAATAGACATCTCAAATATTTAAAAGGTGCTACGCTGCACGTCGCAGGGCCCGCCTCGAGTTTATGATATATTCATGTTTGGTGAATATCTTGAAGCTCCCACATTCCGTCGTGTCCGCCCTTGCATGCTTTATCGTTGTACGTATGGTCAATGGTTCCTTCTGACCGTTACATTGCTGTATTGTTTGTTTTGGCCGCTCTAGCCCTTAAATTGTTTTTTGTCTGTTTACGTATTTTTGTGGAGTATTTGTTATTTGTTTTTATTGTACAGAACTATATACTCACTCAAAGAACCTGTTGAACAGCGACTTATCTTCCACTGGTCTGCCTGCGGAAGACTAGGGAGGGACTCACCATGAAGCCGAGTGATTTAGTACACTCATCAGGAAAAAACCAGGTGACTACATAGTACTATATAGCGCCAGGTCCTTCCATCTCAGAGTCCAAGTCTGAGTCATATCTGTGTTCACAACTTGTGGAATCGGTTAATGCCAACTGAGACTGTTCCAGCAGCCATGGAAGTAGGAACCATGCAGGAACACAGCCTCCTGGTGCTGGAGCCATAGGGCCATCTGTTCCTCGTAGTCACGCTTGTTACTAGCATGATATGCTTCCTTGGCGAAGTCGATGTGTAGTTGTTCTGGAAGCTTGCTGTTAAAACCATCAGTAGCGCCAAACAGTAGGATTGACTGAACATAGTATGAGAGCTGATGTAATTTAGGTATGTTAAAATGCTCGTGAATATTGAGTTCCTGCAGGACGTCCTTGTTGGTATGAAATATTGCCAGAGCACTTTCCAGACCATTGAGTGATTCAGCTGTGCGAACTCGAAGCTGCCGCGTAGTAGGAAAAATCTAGAAATGACCTTGGGCTGCCTGACCCCACAGTCGAAACCCAGAGCATGAATGATTTATCAGAGGTCGCATCTCCATCAGACAAATCCATCGGCAGGTATTCTGTAGATGATGAGTCAGTTCTTTTGGTGTTTCACGGGCGAGCGTCAAGCTCAAGCTTGGTCGTTCGCCTAGGACAGCCTTTTGGAGCAGCGGGGTGAGGAGTGCAAGAGGATCACTTCGGATCACAACATTATTGGGCAAGTCAAAAATATGACTTCTGTTCAGGACATGATGGACGTCAGAACACTAGAAATATTGTAGTCCTATGCCATGTCGAAGTACGAATATCTCTGACAATGGAAGGCTGCACAAGCTGAAATCGATCATCGAATGTTGGTCACTGCTGAACAGGATATATAGTCAATACACAGGAATCATTTGGTTGATGAACTCAGAGGGAGATACCCCAACACAAGTGTTCTCGAAAACACTGGAGCTCCAGGAACCAGTACCTGAGTCATTAAGATACGTGTCAGGAGGTCAAAAATACAATCTTGCAGAGCTATGAGCTAGACTCCCAACCAAGACAGGGATCATTCATGAATTTCGTGCACATTTACATCTTCGACGCTTATAAAACCAGTATCACTTCAGCTATTTACTGTGTCTTGATCTTCTCAGCAACACCTGTTAAAAAGCCATGAGTACCGATCACCGATCTAGAACAAGATCGAATAATAGAACTCACCCCTCTTCCAAGCAAGCCCATAGTTCTTCGCAGTCCGCGTGGTGAACATTCCCGCAAGAATTAACGCGCATAGCGCACGGGCGGCTTCTGGGTCCATAGGACCGACTTTATCGCCCGTATTTCCGAGGACCGTCGAGATCACGCTGTGGAGTTCGGCCCAGAACGGCTGGGCGTGCGTGAGGAGAGCATAGAGCCCCGTGATGAACGGCGCACACCAAAGGTCCGTGGCCGTCCAGCCGTAGGGCTTCATCGCGGCGGGAGTCGTAAGTGTGAGCGGGGTGGGCTCAAGGAAGGAGAACATGCTGGTTATGAAGAACCCTCCGTTAGCAATGACCTATCATGGGAAAGGTAGTTAGAGAGATTGAGACACAATTGACAAGGGACGGCGTACGAGAGACGAGAGCAAAAGAGTCCATGGGGAAGACGCAATAACAGGGGACGCATGAGTGATGACAGGTTTGGGTATCAGGCTGCAGAGAAGCAACGCTCGCGTGAATCCGTCGACAATAGACAGCGGAAGCTCAGTGATGAGTGACATGGGCGGTATAACAGGGATATACTCTACGATTGCCTGTGCGGCGATGTACACACCAGGAGGAACACCTGATAGCACGAAAGATGGGGGAACACCGAGAAGAGGACCTGAACGTGGAGAATAGTCAGAGGGCATGACGTAGACTCGAGTCAATAAAGTACCTATGATGGCCTCTCCTCCAAACTTGATCGTGAGGGAGGTGCATGCGTCTCTTAGGAAGGACCTCTCCTCTACAGATTGTTTATCGCCAGCGCGGCGCTGATGCTTGGCATATAAATCTTCCTTGATCTGTCTCAGGACGGTGCAAAGCCGCAACGCGGCTACCAGTTCGATAGAGCAGACTTTGACACCAAACCAGCTGAAAGGTGCTATGGGCTCGAGAGCATACCGATACAAGGATATGAATGGCTGGAGAGACATGACAGAGTCAAGGGATGGTTAACGTCGAGGTCAAGCTTGGTCGCAGGAGTAAGCAGAAGAAGTCCTGAGACATCTCCTTCGGTTCAGCTGCCAGCACCTCTGACACGGCAGCCGGCAACATTAACTGGCAGTCGGATTTCGGAACAATCGCGCAAGCCACGCCAGACACACAAGGATTTCATCGTTTTGCTTATAAGGAAACCTTCTATAGCTCCAGCGCTGCGGCAGCCATCGATAACATACAAGTACAGTAAAAACGAAGGAAATTATCATCGACAATATCAATTTGACTCGTGCCATACAAAGCCCTGGTCAACAGGATTTAGAACAGCAAATAAATATGCGCAATAATACCACGACCATAAGCAACATTAACGCAGAGTCAACCAGAATTGTGACGACTGCGAAATGGTATTACAGAGAATCACTCAGCCAGTCCAACAATGATCCCAGTTCCTATTCCTCGTACTGGCCAGCATCAAGAGTGTCGTCGACCGTCCCAAACTTGAGATCGTCCAGGACGCCAAGCAGATTCATATCCCAATTCTGGAAGTGCAGATTGATAGCTGGAAATTTCGGACAGTTCAAGAAAGTAGGAACGCCGCCGAACAGCTGGGGTGCGCGCTTGTAAATGTCCATCTTCCGGTCCTCGGAAAGTTTGGTCCAATATGCCGGGTGCATAGGGAGATCAATAACGTTAAGTATAAATGCACCTTTATACGCTGCTATAGGTTCCTTCGGCCCATACCCTGGGAACGTCGGAATCTCCATGAATACGTTGACAGCGAAGTTGAAATATGTCAGTTCCTCGGCAGAGTAAAACATGTTACCGAATCGAACCGGAGACGTGGCCACACTCGATTGACATCCCGAATGTGGCTTGTGTGAAGCTGAAACGCCACGCTTAAGAGACATGGACCATAGAGTGTCTTCTAGATCCTCGGAGTTTGGCGGATGTTCCGTTGGGGGAACATGCACGATTACGCCATACATATACCAACGTGGTGGATTCATACATATGACTTCGCTGTTCCGAATTATGACCATAGGAAGTGGCTCCGGGAATGCGTCCTTGTATCTTTCGAGGGATTTGCGAAGCTGTTTCAAGAGCTGGATGGGATAGATCCTCGGGCGTTGCAGGTCATCAGGAAAGCATGGATTTCGAGGGACTTTAGTGTAGTAACGACGGGTAATATCGTCCTTGTGGAGGCAAAAGTTGCTGATGAATTGAGCATATAGGCGAGTATCGGGCATATTAAAGAAAGGCGGTGGAGGCATTGGCATCCCGTGAAGGTCGACGAGCTTTTGGTGAATCATCTGTGGTATGATACTTTCCACCTCGACATATTCTCTCGGTATGTAGAAGGTAAATGGCGCAGGGAGATTGGCTCGCAGGGCTGTCTGGTTCGATCCGGTTGCAGTTAGGGTATAAGCGAAATCTGGTTGGGCTTGAGGGACCCAAGTGGCATCATCGCGTGCAAGTATGCTATTGCCATTAGCGGGCATGGGCTGTGGTGCATATAGTAGATCGTGAGGTACATAGTGCATGTTTCTATTGATGTCGTTGGCGTTTTCTTCCAAATCGCATTGCGCGGGACCAGGGTCAGTGAAGGGGGAGCCAGGGACCTGCACCGCGTGTTCGGCTTGCATGCCAGGTAGAAAGGACGATTCTCGTACGGGTTTGTGAGAATTAAACGCATCGGGGATGCTGGCGGACAGTTCGTCGACACTTGGTAAATCGGGTAAATCATGAGCAAAGCTCTGAGAGGGCGAAGCAGTACTGGACTGAATGTCGCGTTGCGTGAGCTCCTTCAAAGGAGAGTTTTTAGTCTGAGTTGACTGCATGATGCAATAATGAGCAAGAGACAAAAGGTGCTGACGACGTAGAGGAAATGCCTACTGTTTATATACCATGGCTCATGCGTGCCAATTTGAAAAGGCAGTAAATGTGGATGGTGGATGGCAGGAGTGGATCAGTGGATAATATTGTCATGTCAATACATTAATTGAAAGGTAACTAAGCATGGTACAATGGCGAAGCGGCTGTAATGGCCCTAAACCGGGAATGCGAGATAGTTCCTTTCAGCGATTCAACCCATGAGTGCGCTGGTTCAAGACTGTCCCCTCCAGAAAACTTGGTGTCCACATGTTCCTTGCGCCGAAAGGTGTAATCGGACTTGGAATAATCGGTCCTTGATTGGCCAGGGAAGCAATTCCGCAACCTGCAGGATCTGCCGAGTTAGTCGTAGGAGATCAGGGCATGTCATCAGACGCGCTGTGGGTCGTGCTGCTCGCAAACCTTTTTACACTTTTTAGTGAAGAACAGCTAGCAATTATCACCATTGCTCCTCCACCACAGTCTCGAGGGTACACAAAGCAGAGTCCTATTAAGAGGAAGAAAAAAATGTAACTATACACGCTGAACTACAGACCCCTGCCTGATTGCTATAGCAAAGGCTACAGTGATAAAACGTAATAACAGCTCTATCCACATCTTCTAACAGCATTTGCTACCTGATGCAGGCGTGGACGAGTCAATCGCTACAGGAATAGTATCACTAGTGGGTCCCTTGATGGGGTCAGCAGACTGCTCAAGTGACTTGCTTGAGACAATCCGGTAGATGTCTGGGAGCAAGTCAGTGAAGGGTCATTGGACGCAAAGACCTTAAAGCACCCGTAAGGATTGTTTGGAAAGCTGACTCGACATTTGATGCGTCCAGCGCTGAAGTCTCGATAAACGAAAGTTCATTCTCCGCTGTCAGAAAATCGGTACGTCAGCGATTCAGTCAGTGACAGTCGATTCATGTAAGACATACCTGCAAAGGACTTTGCCTCCTCAGTGGGAACTGCTCTCAAGTGTTTCAAGTCACTCTTGTTTCCAACAAGCATGATAACAATGTTCGAGTCAGCGTGATCCCGAAGCTCCTTCAACCACCGCGTCACGTTGACGTACGTCGCATGTTTAGCGATGTCGTACACCAAGAGAGCACCGACCGCACCACGGTAGTACCTGTAGGAACATTAGCCTAAAACAGTGAATTCTAACTGCGGAAAGCGATCACGTACGCAGAGGTGATCGCGCGGTAACGTTCCTGTCCGGCAGTATCCCATATTTGTGCCTTCACTGTCTTGGAGTCGACAGTGATCGAGCGGGTCGCGAACTCGACACCAATTGTTGATTTCGACTCCAGGTTGAACTCATTACGAGTGAATCGCGAGAGAACTGGGGTTATGTACATGAGCGGCCGCGTGTCACCTGATGAATGCACTATTCCTTACGATTTCTGTAGGCTGCTGTGAGCTAGGAAACGATATACAGAACTTGAAACATGCTTACGATTTGCCGACTCCAGAGTCACCAATTAGAACAACCTATGGAGCGCAAACGGGTAAGCGCTGCGGAAACTACTGCATGGATGCACTACGAACCTTGAAGAGATAATCATATTCGGTCATATCGAGTTGTTGGGAACGTTTGAGTGGTCAAAGAGCACTATGTACGAAAGAGTCTTGGTCGTTGAAAAGCACAAGCAGTGGTCGGAGTTCGAAAGTGACAGCAAGAGACTTGAAACTTGTTCCCGCCGTGTGCTCTAAGTTAAGTGTTGATGATGTGACTTCTGTTATGCAGTACCTGATTGAAGACTGAGAAGTATTTATTTTAGGTCATTCCAGTGTTACGAGGCTGTTGTCTACCAACAGATGCGACATTTCCATGCCCGTATCGAGTGAGATCATACTACTAGTATATCTACTACCAGTCTATGTATAATTGCCAGTTTTGTCGCTTCACTCTTTCGAATTCATCTCCCACAAAACCAGGGGACCGGTGCACCGACCTGCTTTAGCTACCACCGGGCCGACCCCGTGGTCACGATACATGAAGCGCTGATTAGTGGCTGATTGACAGCATCAAGGGTCTTGACGCCCTGTTACAAGGTTTGTTAGTGGCTCCTTTCATGTCTGTTCCACATACCAAGCGTATCTGCCAGATAATCAAGGTGCGTACAGGTTCTCGCTTTTTGTAACAAATACCCAAACCCCCTGTCCGTCCGTTCATCGCAGCTCAAACCAGAATGCGCGAACGAGTACAAAGAGGTCCACAGGAACGTCTGGCCTGGCGTCCTCAACGCTATTAGACGGTACCACATCGTGGACTACTCAATAAACCATTACCCGCAGCTGAATTTGCTCATCGCAAACTTCAAGTACACGGGTAATGATTTTGAGAAAGATATGAAAGCCATCGGGGACGACGAGGAGACGCAGAGGTGGTGGAGGCTTACAGATAGTATGCAGGAGAGCTTTAATGACGGTGCGTCTGGGAGTGGAAAGGAGATCCCTTGGTGGACGGTGAGTCTTCTTTATAGACAGGAAATTTTCGCTTCCTGAGTGATTTTGGTGAATAGGACGTAGAGGAAGTCTTCCGTTTTGAGGGAGGCTCTTCAGCATGATATGTTGGCAACCATCGTTAATGAGATCGACTACGTCTTGGGGCTGTTGACTAGTTGGAAGGTAGTAGTGCGAATAATTAAAAGATGGAGAACAAGGTAAATTCACCCAAGGCAAGGATGTGACTAGTTACATGGCTCAAACTCGATGCGAAACACTTCAAGACATGGTTGAATTCATCGGCATGTACTTCGTATATGTATACTTATCTCGAGTAACGTGTTCTCAGTTTCCCCGTTCGTTGCGAATTCCGACACTCGTCGATCTGAAGCATATTTCTAGACAAGCGAAGGTTCAAATTACATGACCAATGCATGAGTCGAGATAGCGAAGCACTTACCCACAGAAAGTAACTTCTCCCACAACTGAGAGCAATGACTCAATACGGTTCATACAAACTTTCCTCAACGGTGCGTCTGTTTGAAAATCTACCACCGGCACCCGGAAAGGTGCCACCGCCAACATTGACAAAAGGCAATCAACTTGTTTTTTGTTTGGTGTTCCAACCAGGGTCAATTTCCGGAAGATGGGAAGATGAAGGAGGCTAAACATATTGATGAACTCTTGGCGCAAGCGACGCGAAGAAGGGAGAGGGAGGGTCATCGATTCAACTGTTGCTGAGTAACTTCTAGAGCCAGGAACATCAAACAAGTATATTTCATCAATCGCGATGGTCTCCAGACGAGGAAAATCGGTTATAGTAGAGTATAAAGCACACACGTAAGCGCCCCGGAGGTGGAGATGACGTATATTTTTGTAAAAGGGGATGTACCGTCTGGTTGGGGAGACCATGGGATACCGGTCAGTGTTGATGTATAAGCGAAAAATATTTGGTGCATAGAATTGGCTGTGATCAAATGGAGAACTACATTCCAAGGCTCTCAATTGAGGTGCGTTGAAAGAAAAGTGACACGCGGGTGGCAAAATGACCGTTTCCCAACGCATGCTCTGAGAAAGGAGGATAAAGAGAAGTTGAGAGTTTGCCGCTGTTGTTATCCAAGGGTAGCGATAGCGATTGGCGCGAGCGAAGCTGCGGCATGGAGCACTGTGTACAATGTGAAGGGTAAGGGGCAAATTACCAGAACGAGCGAGCCAACACTGGAGAAGATGTGGAAGAAATGATTTGAATGATCTAACTTCCCCGGGGAACACGACCTGGATGCGCGACCAGATTCCTGCTGTTGAAAGTGCAACGACTCGCCAAAGGTGGCACACCCTGGTCAAGACTAGGGGAGGGCTGGCAACGTTGGCCCGAATGGTGTAACGTCTGCATGAAAAGATACTCGGATAGTCTGACGCACTGTTAACGATGAACAGGAAGATTTGTTGTAAAAGTTCCTCTGGTAGTCGATAAATGTATGGTTCTGTCGGCGTTACGCTGACAAGAGAGATTGAACGAAAGGACGATGCAAGAATTTCACAGAACATTTTCATCCTCTTCTTGCTAGATGTTTCACGCAAGGGGTATATTATTTCGCAAGCAAACACAACACATGCACGTGATTTTTTTCACGATGGTTTGTAGCATCCATTTGGTATCTCATTCGATCGGTTGTCGATGCCTTGGTGGTTTCAGATCAAGAACTTCTCGATGACGGAACCTCCGTCAACTGCAAGTATTTTGGGATTACCTAGCACTCTAGGATCCAAATCGCGTCATTGCAAATAACTCGATAACTGGGTGACTTGATTTTTCAAACTCAGCTTCTTCAAAAAAGAGTATCACAAGCCCCTAAATATTAACTTCACAATGATGCAGTACCATGATTACCCTGGGCGCCCGCCTCGGGTTTTTAACGAGCAGTACGACTACAGCTTCAAAGTGAAGTCTCCATTCATGCAATCATCTATGCTGCGCTGACTATCTCTCCAAGCTTGTTCTAATCGGTGACTTAGGAGTTGGCAAATCGTGATTATGTTTCTTTTTCTTTGTTCCGCTCCCTAGCTTACATTAGTCCACAGGAAGCGTAAGGGTTGGTTCACTCACCTGCAGGTACACGCGCCCTTATACACATTACCCAGTCTATTCGCAGTTCGTGCAGCATGAATTCACAGAGTCGTCTGATTGGCATCTTGGCCTCGACCACAAAATCCTTAAGCTTGATGATCCAGATATGTATGGCATGTTTCAGCGGGTGAAGGTATTTATACAAGATACCCGTTCCGGCGCGATCGACCATGAGTACGCAGTCGTTCTACATATATAGTCATCATTTAAACTGACGACTTGCGGTTTGATCAGTTACTACTATGACGCTGTCGGTGCTCTGTTGGTATATGACGTCACGAACAGAGAATCATACCAAAGCGTGCCGAAATGGTTGCAAATGCTTCGTAATTACGGAAGGCCGGGCATTGTCATCATGCTTGTTGGAAATAAAATCGATTCGGAAGACCACCTGAGGGAGGTTCCCACTGAGGATGCAAAGGCCTTCGCAGGTATGTCGAATGTGAGTGAACTATGTACTCGCGACTGATGTTCGACAGCGGAAAAGAATATTTTGTTTTGCGAAACTTCGGCACGAGAACACATAGATGTCCTCATAGCCTTCTATTCCATCATAAACGGTAATTTTAGTTTTGTGTTCAATAGACCCTCCAACTGAGGTTTTTTTTTTCAGAGATCCATCGCATCGTGAAGTCAATTCAGTGATGTCGTTCTGATCTTCGTAACAAATTGTAGTGGCGCTGGGCCACGCCAATCTCCGACACCCTCTGTGCACTAACCGACGGGCGATTTATCTGACCAGTAAATATGCATGAGTTGTACCTCTATACAGTCAAGTAAAAATGGGCCGCAAGGCATCAAAAACTCATAATATCGTGTTCAGCATTTTCCGGAATCGCCTAGGTACCGTGACAAGATGCAGAGTCTAGTGGGGCAACATTCAGCACGCACCGATAAACTGTGCAGTCACGTCGAACATCTTCCCGTGCGATACTACCTTCAGTCATGGTCAAGTTGTTAGGCCCCATTGAGATATCTGTGTCGACTATGTATGCACTAGCCTGGGGAACGCGCTCGTGCATGTTCTAGATAGTCCTCAGGCCTCAGTGTCTGTAGGGCTTTATATCCTTTTTATTTCAACAGGCTCTCAACGCACCACTGGACTTCTCGGACATAGTATTCGTGGCAAAGGATATATCGTTCATAAATGTCATGTAGATCTACGGCAAGTGGTATAAATCAATATCACGCTGGGTACTCATTGTATCTTGATCTTCTCTGCAACGCCTTAAGAGCCATCAGTACCGTTCCAGCATAAACAACAATCAATAAAACTCACTCTTCTTCCAGATAAGCCCAAAGTTCTTCACAGTCCGGGTAGAGAAAAATACCGCGAGAATTAGTGCGCACAGCGCACGGGCAGACTCCGGGTCCATAGGACTAACTTTACCGCCTCCGAGGGAAGTCGAAATTACACTGTGTAACTCGGCCCAGAACGGCTGGGCGTGTGTGAGGAGCGCATAGAGCCCCGTGATAAGCGGAGCGGACCAGATGTCAGTGGTTGTCCAGCCATAGGGCTTGAGCTCATCGGGGGTCGTCAGTGTAAGTGGGGTGGGCTCCATGAATGAGAACATGTTTGTTATGAAGAAGCCGCCATTGGTGACGACCTGTGGTAGGCAAGGGTAGTTAGAGGTATGAAATCATGATAAGAAATTACCACATACGAAAGAAGTGAGAAGGAGAGACCACGGGGAAGAAGCGATAACGGGGGATGTGTGGGTGACGACGGGTGGAGGTACGAGGGTACAGAGGAGCATTGCGCGCGTAAATCCGTCGACAAGGGATAGAGGAAGCTCGGTGCCGAGCGACATGGGCGGTAGGACAGGGATATACTCTACAATAGCTTGTGCGGCAATGTACAATCCGGGAGAAACACCTGAGAACATGAAAGATGGCGTGATACCGAGTAGAGGGCCTGCGCATAGGGAGCAGTTAGTATGCGCAGCCCCGACATCCCCCTACACAAAAAAAGTTGGTAGTACCTATGATAGCCTCTCCTCCGAATACAATCGTCAGCAGGGCACATGCGTCTCTCACGAAGGACCTCTCCTCTGCAAGCGCAAGTTTATTCTGTCCAGCAGTTCGCTGACAGTGTTTGGCATGCAAATTTTCCCTCATTTGTCTCAAAGCGACACAGAGCCTGAACACAGCTACCAGATCGAGGGAGGTGACCTTGGTACCGAACCAGGTAAACTGGTGCTATTGGTTCAACAGCATATTGATACAGAGAGATGAATGGCTGAAGAGACATCACGGCGCGGGAATGAAAGTGATGGACTAAGCGCCTGAAGTACCAAAAGGGATTTTCAAGGCTGAGCGCTGATCTCAAATTCGTCAAGTCTCAGCAAGCAAGTTGACAGTCCGCCGCAGGTGGCCAGCGCACTATATAGTACCACACTACTCACCGTTAGTGTTTACGGCTCCTCTAGCTTAACGACAGCGCATTGCAACTGCATTTCGACTACATTTACAAAACCAAGTAAATTTCAACTTGAAGGAGCATGTCGGATTCGCCAGACGGACATGTCATCCGAGTCCTCCGAGCTTCGGTACATTGTCGTCGAGCTCAGTCACGGTGGCCAACGGTTACTCACTATCTCAAACACCATGACGGACAATCTCACTCTTTTTTCCAGGCACCTAACTCCTGAGGGACGGAGTCCATGCATGGTTCAAGTCTGATATCCATTCATTCAAAATTGGGCCCAGCTCAAAACCTGATCATGTTGTTAATTACAACACTCATGGGACAGTCATCAATATATCGACATCAGAACTCTGGATGGTGGCAACGTTCACCCACAAGCTGCTCCGGAGCCACCCGCATACTACGACAACAACTATATATAATTACAGAGCTCAAGGGTTTTGAGAGGTATATTACCTTATTGCGGCGCTCGATGACAGTTCCATATGATAATTTAGCCAAAGCTGAATTCAGGTGATGTAGGACTACTAGGAGGTGCATATTTGGGACTAGCAACATCCAATGTGAGTTTTAGCCAGAAATAATTGAAGGATTGGATGGTTGATTCTCAATTTAGAGCATCCTCATTGAGAAAGTCACCAAAGATTTGGAATAGAATCAGTTGCTGCAGGCCATATTGATATCATTGAAGCTCTTAATCGAGGCCATATTTCAGATGTCGCAGTTACTGGTGTGCTTTTTGCCACCCGTCCCATTCCCGGAGATACAGTGCCATTCTTCCGATGGATGGTATTGAGCATGGCTCACAGCCGCAGATGCAAGGAACCCAACATATGATGTACGCCTCGGACCCTAAACATCATATACTCTCAGCCTTATTACGATCTCTCATCATTTTCACGAGGGTTTTCTTCTATCTCGACGGAGCGGCAGCAGTAAACTTAATACCACTTGAATGGTGGGGCCCTTCATACTCATATTTTCTAGCGTCCATACAAGTGCAACATTCACATTAGCGGAAATCGAGTTTTGCAGGCATTAGCGCCCATCATTTCAGACTAGGGTCGCAGGGAGTTCATATTACATATGATACTTCAGTTCCCTAGGTGTGACAAATAGTCGAGGTCTTTGACGAAGCCGTCTGTGGTGAACTTCGCTAACACCACTGGCAGGTACATGGGGGACTTGATGACATCCTTGCCTTATATCGAGATCGTATCGGAGGGGAGGTTCAGTGTTCGAGAGTTAGAGAAATTATGGCTCGACCGTGATAGTATTTATTTGCTACATTTGAACATCGCAGTAGCGCCGGCGTTCACCGAGCCTGACTCGGACGTCTTCAGCACAGTCTGTTATCAACTATGTAGTTACTTCAAATGTTTAGATGGATCCTGACGAAATATGAGAGCTCGTATAATTTATAATACTTCAAAAGCTTCATTCTTGATCACTGCCTGGCCAGTATATACGCCAAACTACTGTGAACTCAATCTCAATTGCCTAATTGGATGTTCGGTCACTTTGGTGGGACATAGTACTCTCTGTCTGACACCCACTAGTAGACGGTGCTTTCGAAGATGGCAAACTGCTTCAACCTAGAATATGCATCCATAGATCACAGTAAATGGAGGAACCTTCCTCCTCCTCCAGGATTTTCAAGCTTTGCTCCAAGTGTCAGTCCTTAGGTCCATTTCTAACCGTCTAAGCTGATGCTTTCAATAGTCCAGGGCCCCAGCCAAGGCTTCAACAGCAGCAACGTCGTCGTCCTATGCATCGCTGAAAGAGAAACGCGCTTGGGATCTCGCCATCTCGCCAGCCAAGTCTCTCCCTATGCAGGCATTCATGTTGTACATGTCTGGGGGAGGCGTACAAATCTTCAGCATGGGTATCGTGTTCATGCTTCTCCTCTCACCTTTCAAAAATATTGCTGGTATGAATGCAGGTACGTGTCTGTTCAATGATAGTATCTGTCATATCTCATTGTCGTGGCAGCGTTCGCGCCATTTGCGCCTACAACTGCAAGCGTCAAGTCTCTCAAGGTCCTTCCTCTCCAGAAGATAGCGTACATCGCATGCAACCTGTTAACGCTTGCAGTTGGTCTCTGGAAGTGTCGTTCCATGGGTCTTCTACCAACAGGAACAGGAGATTGGCTTGCATTCGAGAGTCGAGGGATGGTGAGCATAAGTCACAGCGCTTCTGGACGACTCTCACACATGTTTACAAGGCACCTGAACTGTCGCTACTATAATCAAGAAATGATGTCTGTATGTGATGGGAATAGTGTCTGAAACCCTAGTTAGATCTGTGGTTCCAGAGGCTCGCCAACAGTCCTGCCCTACTTCGAAGCTATCTCTAATCTGTAATGAATAGACACGAGAAGTCCCCGTCATGGGTATTAAATTCCTATCAAACCCAACAGTTTCCAACAGTACGAACTATTCATCAATTGTGGAGTGAGAAAGACAGACAAGATCAGCTTCTCTAAGAGCATGAGCATAGCCTCATGGTCCACTCGGCTCGTGCGGAAGAGAACAAATGCTACAGGACTGGGGAAAATCATGATGTCTTGGCGCAACGAGAGAAACGACATAAAAAAGATGAGAAGGATATATGAGGCAGAACAAGGCGTAAACGAGTCATAAGAAGATAGAACAAGCTGTACCGTCGTGATGGATCATTCATTAAACGACGACGCATTTATGTGTCTTCTTAACCACGGGTGGCTCCAGCGCAGCAACAATAGCCTTGTCGGTTATCAGCCAATCATTCAGATGGGATTTGTCAAAGATTTCACGAACCTCGTCGAAGACGTTCTTCAACCCTTTCTGCGTCAGAGCTGAGCACTCCACGTACTTGACAGCACCAAGCTCCCTCGAAAGCCTCTCGCCGTGCTCGGTCGGCACCGGTCGTTGCTTCTGCCTGGAGAGCTTCTCAATCACCTGAGCATCGTCCCGCAAATCGATTTGCGTCCCAACGATAAGACATGGGACACCTGGACAGTGATGGTGCACCTCTGGAATCCATTTCTCCCTCACGTTCTCGAAGGATGGAGGAGACGTCACACTAAAGCAAACAAGGAAGACATCGGTTTGGGGGTATGACAGTGGCCGGAGACGGTCATAATCCTCTTGCCCTTTTATGTGGAAGTGATGTGTAAGCGATTGCATGAAGCTTAATTACGACGGAGGCTACAAAAAGACACGAACCGGCGGTGTCGAAAAGACCTAGCGTGTAAGGATCTTCACCAATCATTACGGTGACTGCATAGTTATCGAAGACCTGTACTTATTTAGCATATAGTGTTGGGCGGTCTTGCGGAATGGACTTACAGTCGGAACATAGTCGCTTGGAAATTTGTTCGTGGTGTATGAGATCAACAAACATGTCTGACGATATCGGGCTCACAGGTCAAAGTCCAGGGCATACAGATATAACACGTCACGCACCTTGCCTACAGCACCGTCCCCCACCACTACAACCTTGATAGTCTGCATGTCGTTGAAATAGTTCTACGTGACAAACTTGGCTATCAAGGTGAAAAAAGCAGTCAGCACACGCGTCAACCACGCATTCAAGGGCCGCATTTAGAACGCCTGCAGCATGCAAGGAACTGCATGACAACCACGCAACCATGGAGGGTAAAAACCTCGGCTGTTGGGTAATATAATAGTGCAAATGAAGAGGAATCTTACCGATTGTTCCGGCAAATTCAAAGAGGAGAGTTGAAGCGGGGAAATGCTATTAACCCAATCACGACAGAGAAGGTTGACTCTAATTTACGAACAGAACCTAAGTCAGTTGAATCGGTTAAGCAGCGAAGAATGGCGGCGAAAGCGAAGAAGGCGGTTGAACGTACGTCGGTGGAAGAAATGAGAAAGTACGGTGTCGATGTTGGCGACGACGACGAGCAACGAAGGAGTTCAACTACGACTTCTGATCATGCAGTGCGCTTGACCCGACGAACCGGCCCTAATCAGCCAAATAATGCCAAATACCAGTACTATTATCCAGTTCTTTGAGGGCGTCTGTTGAATTTGCCGTTCTCGTCGTTCAGGTTCTGAATCAATTATCCTAGATTCACCACAACGAATAGTAGTTGCATATTGTCCATACAGAAATTATAGAATGCTCATATCATAATTTAGGCAGGTTGCACATGCAAAGTACTGGTACATCGCATCCTTCCAGAGGGAATTTAGGAATGGTTAGCATGTTTCACCCAATCAATCAAGAAGGTTGCTTGACAATGTTTCTAATGAGCAAGTGTGCTTAAAGTAGTACTGTAAGTTCTTACCCAAAGTCACTGATCGGGAGGGGAGTTCCACCACGACAAAAGGCCTTGTGCAGTTCCCGTGACGATGTATGAATGGGATGCACGGTCAAAGCCCTATGACGCAATTCAATATCACAATTCGCAAAAGGAAATTAAGTATACTGACTGCGACGGCCTGGGTTTGTTCATCTACATCAGAAGCTATGATGTCAGCGAGAAGCCGAGCAACAATTACAATTGACTCACTATCTCCATGATCCAGACCACTCAAGACCTCGCCTTTCATTTTGTTCCAGACCAAACAAGAAGACTCTCTGCTATGGAACACCACAGAACGACCACCATTGACAAACACCGCAGGGGTGGATTGTTTCGCATCACTTGTCGAATCTCCGTTCATCGCATATACCTGCTCTATTTTGCCTTTGCGATCCATCCCTTGAATACCTACAAGGTGAGCACGAGCGCCCACTTGAGACACAAGTGCCTGAGTTCCGTTCGGACTGACGTCCAGATGTCGTCTGTCGCATAGACATGGATCATTTCAGTCGTGGGATTAGACAATCAGAAATAGGTCCGTACATTTTAGCTTTGAGAAATGCGTAGGCTCGAAGGGTCCCATTAGGCACTTGACAATACCATCTGTTGTGATCTGTTATCAGAGGTTACCAGTGAAACACGTTAAGGTGCCCTTACAATACGCCATCGCTAGTGCCTCCAAGTAATGCCTCACCATCTTCGACGAACTTGATACACGTCACATTTTGTCGAAGAATGGACCGCTGTGGTTGCCATGTGCCTGTAACAGATCTAATGATGGTTTGTGAAACTCGAGAGAAGCACAGACCTTTGATCCATAGCCACACCCTCACACCGAAGCGAGGAAAAGCAACAGCAAGGCGATCCCTATTATATGTGAAGCTGATGGATTCCTCCTTCCCCGCATCGAGGAGCTTCGCCCATTGCCAATGATTCTGGTTCTGGCTCAAATGGTCAGCCAAAGTTAACCTCACGACATCAACACTTGCGTTTCGCGTCCATTTACTGATCATACCATCTTGTCCCAGAGTGATGATACCATTGTCATCTGTCATCCAAGCAACAGACGATATCGGCGAGTTTTGCGCAAGACGGGCAGTTTCAACTCGATTTGATACACTCCATATTCGGATCGTTCGGTCATGACCTATATTCAAGAGATTGGCACCAGGTAGGAGAATGAAGGAGAATGGTAGAGACGAACATACGACAGCCATTCGTTCACCGTCTGAGCTGAAAACGATCTCTCTGACGCCAGCATCGCCATCACTCTTGATCCGCGTGGAATACATACTTTCTTGTGTGGGCCAAGGATGTGCACGCTTCCGCGGACGTGTGCTTTCCGCATCAGACACTGTAGACATCGCCCGTTTCTTGCCTTTGCTGTCGGACGGCGGTGTTGCACTGTTGGACTGACTGGAAAATCGGAAAATACTGGGAGATGTGACTGAAGTGGGCAACACAGGTCTTGGCGACTGGATTGAGATTTTCTGCTTCACAGTCGTCGTAGGCGTGGGCGGTAATGGTACGTCCGTGTATTCTGAAAAGACATGAGTGAAGAGCTAAGATTCTAACAGAGACGCATTCTTGCCGTGTTTGATGGTGGGCTCGCCAGAACTGGATGGAGAGTCTGTTGGTGGCTTATCCTTTAGCGACCTATGCAAAAAACCAGGAGGAGATGGGGAGGTATATGCGACAAAATTTGAAAGACCTGGGGGTGTTGTTGACGAGCGAGTACTCTCGGGCGTGAGGGGTCGATGAGTACCTGTAGGTGGCGGTAAAGCCTTGGGTGTCACAGGGGATATAGACGTAGAGCCATGTCCATTAGCTTGTCGTGTGTGCGGCCAGCCATTACCAATTGTCAAGGGTTTCTTCGGCACATGCTGAGACTGGATTGGAGTAGCTTTGAGCGGGGCAAATCGTGAAGGACGAATGTTCAAAGGATTGGATATCGTTCCGGTAGCATTATAGGATATCCTCGCATCGCTGGCTGACGTTAAAGGTGAATAACTGGGCTTGTAAGGCACTTTATTGGAGTAAGCGATTACAGTTTCTG
Organism: Suillus cothurnatus; assembly: GCA_016758765.1. Taxonomy (NCBI): domain Eukaryota; kingdom Fungi; phylum Basidiomycota; class Agaricomycetes; order Boletales; family Suillaceae; genus Suillus; species Suillus cothurnatus. The sequence continues at coordinate 63,976 of JABBWL010000052.1, read as the reverse complement.
ACGGACGAGGGGGGAGAGAACTGGGGTATGCTTGAGTTCGTGGTGGCTGAGGTACAGATGGAAGGCTTGGAGGTAAGGGGGCTGCAGTAAGACGTTGCTCTTGAGCAGATGGTCTTAAAGGCACTGCTGGAGGTGGGGAGGATGGCTTTACTGAAAACTGAGATGGAGGTGCGCAAGGGGACAGGGAAGTGGTTACAGTGCAAGAAGCAGGAACGAATGTAGGTGCTTGAAGTGGAGGGTTGGGACGTGGGGGTGCGGGTGCGGGCGTTGAGATGGGCGTAGGAGTTGACTGAGTGATTGACATATGTGAGTCCAATGGCTCATCATCAGAACTGTAATACTTGCCTGTGCCTCCGACATGTTCGGTGAGCCGGTGCGAGACTTCGGTGGTAGCGATTTTTGAGCAGTGAGCGACGCGGGCGAACCAACAAACTCTGTCATAAATCCACCAGAAACAAATGGATTGACTATCGCCGGTTTCTTTGGAACACTTATTGTCAGTTTTGGAGGCAGAGTCACAAGCTTGTTGACAGCAGGAGGCAACACAGAAGGCGGAGACTTTTTTGGAGAAACAGGTATTCGCTCAGAAATAGGGGGTTGTACGGGGATAAGAGAGGGAAGGACTGATTTCGGGGGTGAACCTGGTTCCTGATCTAACCCAGGTTCCGTGGGTCGATGAGGTAGCGCAGGTGCGCGCCATGATGAACCAGTTACAAGACCAGGTATATCAGACGATGAAGAAGATGCAGAACTAGGAGAGGACTGGAGTTCCATGTCAGTCTCAGAAGTGGGAGTGCTAGGTTCTGCGGGTAAACTGCTAGTATCCCCTGGGTGGCGAAGATCATCTTCAATCTGCTTCTCATCTTGTGAGTCGCTTGAGAGGTCCATACCGCTGTCTTGAGAGCTTCTTGGAGGTTCCGTTACAGGGCTTTGAACTCTGAAAACATTTGGTATGTGTTCGACAATGGGAGATTGAGGAGGAGTGCTAGACGGTGAGCCCAAACTCATTGGTGACAAGCTACGTTCACGATCTTCGTCCATTATCTACTGCGTCTCAGGATCACGCTTGTAAGTAAGTGAAACCGCACTCACAGCAGCATTAAGAGCCGGAGATAAAGATAATTTTTGAGGAGCAGAACATAGTTCCACTACATCCAACAGGCGTGTATCGAGGCTCAAATCTTCTTGGTCCTCGGGAAGTGATAGATGTTGTCCGATTTGAACAGGAGACGTTATTGGAACTGCCTGGACCGAACTCACTGCCCATGATGGCTGAGCTTGGATACCCACTGATACACGCTCAGGTGGCGGTGGCGGACGGTGGGCGCTATCTACATGGTAAATAGCATATTGAAAAGTACCCCCCGTGGTCAAGCATATATCACTCACCTGGCACTACGCTCACCTGTTCATATGCCTTATTCCAGGTTCTCCTCATTTTTGGAGGGACGAATGGAACCTCAACAGCATGTTCGTAATTATCTTGCGTTTCTTGTTCGGGTTCGGTTTGTGTATCTGAACCAAAAAGATCTCCTTCGAAAATGACGGCTTGGTCAGTGAAAGATCCATCCTCGGAAGCTACGGCTAGTAAAATCTCCTTGCCAGGCTTGACCTCGATTCTTTTCTGTGCGAAAAGGCTAAAGTATGCTACAGGCCTTTTACCAGTATCATTTCCTGACTCTTCTGAAAGTTCTACGCGTCGTAGGACGACGTGTGCCTTCTGGCTTGCACCATGCCGGCGAAAACGAAGGGACCCCTTTATGCCGAGGACTGAGGAGACGGTAGGAGAGTTAACGGGGCCTGGAGAATCGCTGGTGGAGTCAACCATATAGTGCCAGCAAGTCGTGGAGTCCTGCGAAATAGGTATGCACAGACCACGATATAGAGAGACGCTTTGGCAGAAGTGTGTAACGACTGCACGAAATATAACTTTGTCAACGTGACGTGAAAATTCACACGCATAGTCTACGCCAGGCTACACTTTTTCTTCATTCATTCATGTACATGGCCTGAACAATAGTTTAGGCCATAGGATCCCGTCTACCGCTCCAAGTAGTCGTTAAATGACTCGTGTTCCGCCCCGAAGCCCCATGTCTCACAGTAGCGCCCTGAAAGGTCGTCGCAAAGTTGCCAAATGACTATGTTGGGATGTCGCCCAACGAGTTCCACAGGAGTACCCTTGAAGATACTGTCAAAGACATGGTCTACACATCCTTCATTCTTTGGTCTGTGTGGTCTTTCTGACCAGTGATGAGATTGATCGAGCTTCGTATGAATTTGCCAGGTCCGAACACGTCTCAAGTCCAAGTCTTGGACTTGATTGGTGGACTTGATCTCACCTCTGTAGCGTCTACTTGCGACTGTGAATTCACATCGACGAAGATTCGACTTCTGTTCCTGCAGCAAATCTATCGATCATCAGTTAATCATCGCACTGTAAGCGTCCATTGTTCTCAATGACTCGCACCTAATTTCCTGCAAAAGTAATGGTGACTTGCATTACCGACGATGCTACACGCCATCTTGATGACATCTTCTGTATCTCTCGGATTTAATTTATGCGCTCTCAGTGCCGCTATTTTCGGCAAGTAGTCTGTTTGCAAAGGAAGAATACAGCTACCCGCAACCAGAACATACTTGCTGTCGATGAGCCAATCGTAGTCCCCTGCAGGATAACGAGTATTCAGGTGACCGCTTTGTTTGTCCTCGCTAACTTTTCATTGATCTTTTCAAGACATTCCGTAAAAATATAAACTCATATACACTAGCGCTTCACAAGAACAATGGGCCATTCGGCCACCATCAAAATCTTGGATTCCGTGCCTGTGCTTGATGCCCTTAGTATTATACTGTGAGGTCTCGTTCTTCAAACAGTTAATCTACATGTGCTGGAAGCTGCTGAAATGGCAAAGTATGGTGAATTGTTGTCTTACAGCTCAATCCATGGGCCAGGATAAAGCAGAACGGTGGGTTCACTTAAGATGCCAGAGAAATGTGGAAGATTATGATCTGGGTATGTTTCAGAATTTCCGGTGACCGATCATGTCTGAAGTGAGCTCCATGACCATGGCCCTTCAAGGTACTGTGACCCGGAAGGATCAACCACCAAATATAGAGCAATCAAGGACTAGGAGACACGTATGTTGCTCCAAGTAATCAAGGAAGTTGGTAAACGCAAGAGAACTAAGTATGTCCACCTTCTGGACCTGGATCAGTATACGACTCATGAGTTTGGGAGCCAATGTTATGAATCCACGGAAGGAAGTGGTTACTTTTGTGTGGCGGCCCGCATCTCAGGAAGGACAAAGACCGAGGTTGGCTTATGCTCCTATCAAATCTAAATTTTGTTTGGCAGGTTGCACTCAAAATACTTAATTGTATCCAAAATCATACACTTCATCGGCTTCTGCCGCTATCACAAGACTTAGATGGCGTGCGTGAGGTGAGCCTTATTATGATGGCGAAACGAGACCAAATATAGAACTGATCGTCGCCGCTCGAAGGAGGGATGCTCAGTCCAGAAAAGACTTCGCCGGTGATAATAGAGTGGCGGAGAAACTCCTGATCACCATATTCCAGGATCATGGGGCCAGGCTTACTATCGCAATCTTTTAGACTATGATATATCTAGCAAACGGATAGCACCGCTGGCGAGACGAAGTGGCGTCTCATTTGCCTTCCCTATAATTTGGCATGGCGCCTGATACTGAGCAATTGTTAGGAAAGGGAAAGGTGTACATTATCATGACCCCGTGCCATGATATTACACCCACATTGGTGCTTATCTTCTGATCTGACTTCTATAGGGCGTTAGTCCATGATCAAAAACCCAGCTCGTATTTAAGGGCCAACGCAATCGTCTTTCTCGCTGGTGATAATTGACAGTCACACAATGTGAGTGGCCCTTTCACGATCCAAACGTACACTTGACATTGACCTGGATAGATGGAGATTTCCTTGCGCAACATCGCTCTGGCAGTTACCGTAGATGACTTGACAATCACATTCGCTAAGATTCTTCACAAGCCCCCTTTTCAAACCAGTCCTCTCCTGAATTTTGAGATCCACCTCTCAGATGAGTCACACCCCAACGGACAGGAAGGCACCCTCGCTCTGCCAACAGAGGATGCTGGGGCCACTTTCTTGCGTGCTCATGGTGGTGCAGGGATTGTCGTCAAAGGTCGACCAGTCCTTATCAGCAGGAGCACGCGGGCGATCCATGGGTCCCGCATTGAGAGGTTGAACAATACTCCATGGTGCGACCCAATACAGTTGCGAGAGAAGCAGGAAAGGCTTCTCAGGGGCGATCGGTCTTTCCAGCTTCTTCGCTACTCGTTCGGCCGCTTCCTACGGGACGGATCTTTTTCTTCCCGAGTCTCTCCTCCTGGCACAGCTAGTATCATCTATAACCGGGAACGTCGGGAGCTACGCTTTATGTTCAATCCTCAAATTAACACGTATGACGACCCCTTCGGCAATGATATTGATTGGGAGGAGATCCTGGGCTACCCAACTGTCACCGCAGCTTATTCGCTTCAGAATATCGCAACACTAGTGGGTAACCGGGATGAAGATACAACTGTCCTGTTCATTCGTGCTGATGCACCCCCTGTGTATTCCTTGCACAGCGAGTCCGATGGAATCGGGGACACCACCCCTAACCGTGTGGTGGGCTTAGGATGTGTTGATCGCATCCCCCCGGGTTGTCATAATCTGATGCTGGCCTTCAGCAGCCAGTCAGACGCGGATATGTTCGTTTACGCATGTCGAAACTGTCTTCATCTGCGTTACTCCACACAACACCATATTCAAATCCGCAATCATATCTCGAATAACATTCCTACTGAGAGGCTTCACGAGTTCTACTCTCAGTTACCATACAAGCTCGCGTTCGAGGTGGAAAAGACCAGTCTCGATTCTGTTTTGACTGGGATGGAAATACTTTCTTTGAAGGAGGACATCCTCTCATTGCAAGCTGAACATGGCGACGATGCACCAGAAATATTTCGGTCCTTTGCTTCTGAGTGTCAAGGACGCAGTGCTGGTCGTACAAGACGTCGCAAACGCCGGGCACATCGGCAATCAAGCGAAGAGAATTTGCCTGCTCTTCTTCGCCGAGTTACGCGAGATTTTATTAGAGAGCATCAAAAGCCGCGTCCTCTTCTAGCTCCGCCACCACAAAGTGGGGTACACCTATCCTATCATCTCATCTTAACGCCGACACGGGACATCCTAGAGGGACCTTTCCCAGACCAGTCCAATAGTGTCTTACGCCGCTATGGACATCCTGAGTGCTTCTTGCGTGTCAGTTTCCAGGTCGAGAATCGATCAAAGCTTCATCGGGAGGTCGATTGTTCCATTCTAAACATTTTGATGACGCGATATCGCTCTACTCTCCTAGATGGCTGCCGTGTGGCTGGACGTCGATTCCAGTTCTTGGGATATTCGATGAGTGGTCTGAAAGAACATTCAGTATGGTTTGTGACACCATTCAAGGATGAAAATGGTAAACCACTCGATGCGCAATCGATCCGGAACAACCTGGTGAGTCGCCACTGGCCCTCTTTGATCTCGCCAACTGAATACAATACCATTAGGGTGATTTTTCCAAACTTCACAAGCAACCAGCTCGTTTGGCTGCCAGGTGGTCCCAAGCCTTTCTGGCACTGACGCATTGATCACACTTCGTCCCGAAGAAGTGGATTTTCGTTGTCCCGACAGATACTCCCCTTCTGGTAAGCTTATGACAGACGGGTGCAGCTCCATATCGGTTGAGCTTGCCAGTGATATATGGAGGTCTTTGCAGCGGGGCAAAAAGCGATCCGCAAAGCTGCGATATGTTCCATCGGCCTTCCAATTTCGACTTGGTGGTGCCAAAGGCATGGTCGTCCAAGATCCCACCATCCAAGGCAGGCTCGTCCGCCTTCGTCCGTCGCAGATCAAGTTTGATGCGCGGGAAAATCTCACTTTTGACGTTCAATCCACGTCAGCGGAACCAAAACCTATGTTCCTCAATCGTCCCCTCATCTCCCTTATGGAGTTTCTGGGTGTGGACATCCAAAGAATCATTGAATTACAGAACGATGACATCCACAAAGCCCAATCCGTCCGATCTTCGTGTACCGATGCCTCAAAAGTTATGCAGCAACACGGAATGGGGGCATCTTTCCATTTACCATCTCTCTTCTCAAATATGTCCTCCATCTTGCAACTGGAAATTGGAAACACGGATAATGATCCTACTCTGTGGACCAGCAAACTCATAGAAAGCTCCCTGTGCTGCGCCGAGACGCACATCCTACGGGAACTAAAGTACCGTGCGCACATAGCTGTACCAGGTTCGTATACCTTGCTTGGCGTTTCCGATGAATGGGGCTGCCTGAGGGAGGGAGAAATATACGCAACCGTGTTTGATGAAAGGACGGGATTTGTTCAGCGCATCACAGGCAAGGTTGCCATCACGCGCAGCCCACAGATTCACCCAGGAGACCTGCAGGTTGTGACGGCCGTACACCGGCCAGAGTTGGATCACCTGATGAACGTCGTTGTGTTTTCTTGCCGGTAAGTCCTATTCAATGATTTGGAACAAAGCCACGCTGAATTACATCGTCGACAGGGGCGAACGAGCTCTTGCGTCATGTCTTGGTGGGGGTGATCTTGATGGCGATATCTTCAACCTTATTCTTGATGTAAGCCAAAACTTTTGATGCGCGCCTTCATGTCTGAGGACTCCATAGCCAAGACTGCTACCGACGAAACTCTTCAAACCAGGAGAATATACGCCAGCGACCATTAAGTCGACAGTGAGGGCTTGTGGCATCTCTGATGTCGTGGACTTCATAATCGACTATGTGAGTCAAAACCAGCTATTCCAATGGTTGCATGACGAATTGCGAAATATAGATTCAGGCGGACCTCATTGGTCCCATCGCCATAAATCATCTCAGATTTTCTGACTTGAAGGATCCGAGTTGCACAGAATGTGTTCAGCTCGCGAATTTTGCCTCACAGGCGCTTGATTTTCCGAAGAGCGGCACTCCTGTCAGCTTCAGGTCCATACCGTGGCTTCCGAGGAATAAACCTAGGCCTGATTTTCTTGCCAAAGAAGGTGCTAATATCACCAGCGAGCAGTATTACAAAAGCCCAAAGCTGCTTGGCCAACTTTACCGTCGGGTACCAACGAGGAATGGGATGCCTACTGCTTGGAACGGGAACTACTCTCCATCCGATGGAGCCACTGTGGACGGTTGCGCTCTCCCGCGTAAACCTCCGTAATCTTGGCCTTTCGGTATTGACCTATCCGAGCGAAGAGTTGATTGAAGAGATGACATATTTACTCAATGCATATTGCGAACAGCTACTGATTATCGGGCAAGCGCACACGATTTCGAAAAACAAGGCTATCCACGTCTCGGAAGCAGAGCTGGTGAGCGGGACTGTCATGGCGAATTGGTCCGACCATCAACGTCAGAAGAATGCAGTCACTGCAATGAATTTGCAGGTCAGTGTAACATCCAGTCTACGTTGCAGGTTCCTTACTGAACGATACTTCCAGACGCAAGAGCTGGTCCGTAGGGTTAGGGAAGAACTCCAAGGGGATGACCCGGGGACACCAGAGACGGAAACGGATGAGGACGAGGTCCCAGGTATACCGGAAACAGAAACGGACGAGAAAGAAGATTACGAAGATTGGACCGTCCGCGAACAATGCGAAGAGTCGGAACGGCGAGTGATGGCAGAAACGTTCCAGCGCTGTTGGGCGGCGTGGTGTGTAGCAGAAGATAGTCTGAAGGAAGATCCGAGCATGTTTGGAGCTCAGAGTTTTGGTTTAATTGCTCTGGGCATGATGCTCGAGATTGTAAAGACGTCTCGTCTCATGATGTAAAGGATCGATAACCAGGATTGGCTGGTACGTGGTCCTTCGTGCGCGATATGTAACCATATGTAATACTTTGTCATGATTCATATGCGGATTAGGCACTCCTGTAGCAGTGGAATTGTATACTATGTGTTGACTATGAATTCCAGTTTCTGAATTGAAAAATGAAGATTCGCGTCCACACCATCTATGTGTTCCCATACTGCTTAAATACTGGCCAATGACTACCATGAGAGGAATTCAGCTCTTTCTCTGAATCTGAGCTTCATGCCATAAAACAGGCGACTCTTGGATAAAAGTATTATGACACAGCAGTTTGAAGTAGGCCACAAATACGTTTGAATCTTGTTAATACCTCCTGAAAAGTAGTCTCAGTCATAGGTGCATCTAAAAAGCGAGTAGAGGGCTGAAACTTGTTAAATGAATCTCGAACGCTAGTGGCGACCAAGACGTAGATAATATATGGTAGGAACCTGAGGATGAAGTGTAAGTTAATTGAAGGTGTGATTGGAAGATTACATATAAAAGGAAAATACGGTTTGAAACAATAAGGACATGAGCGCTAGCCCCGAGAACTTACATAAAATATCGGTACCAGAATATGTATTCAAAATTACAAAATACGCCAGCCATAATGACCTGCGACTTGCATAAGGTTGTCCTCTAAAGAGCATGGTCAGAAAAAAACGATATGAAAGATACAAAACTTTGCCAACGATGTCTTCCTTCGAGCCATCAACTTGATTATCGTCGCCTTTTGCAGCATCGATTGATATTGTCCTGGTGGGAGGTTGAGCTTTGCAGGTCTGCTTCAGGTTAGATATCATCAGATGCCTTTCTTTTGCGCTACTGCGGCGAACCACATCGGAGAAATAGTAGCAACTTTATCTATAATTAATGATGACGCGCTTCTCCGTCGAACGGTCAAATGGGATATAGACGTCCCGAGTCTGCATTACATGGTGCACGATGGAAATGTCGGCTCCGGTGATTTATATACTGTGATGCCGCCCATGTGGCATGTTCGCCTGTGAAAAAAAAAGACAGTAGAATGCTGCTTCCATCGAGCCACTAGTAGGTGTGGGAGGCACTGATACGTATTGGGCCAAGAACCTTGCAAGAATCAGTACTCAGTTTCGGACGTTCCGGAGAAAATAGGTTTCGGGAGATTTGGGGAGTGCAAATTTTGGCAGTGCCGTAGGGTTGAAGTACAAATGACGAGAACACGTCGACATAACAAAAGTACTGGAAAAAATTGAAAGCGCTGGAACAAATTTTAGTCTTCGAAATCCTTGATCTCGCCTGAAACAGTAGGTCACGGCGGCAGTTTGAGGAGACTGAAACTGGTCACATACCAATCAGAAGCACAGACAGGCTGTTAGGCTTGTCTTTCACCGTCTTCATTACGCAGTATGAACAAGAATTTCAAAAGGTGTTGCTGTACAAAACACACGTGGCCAGGTGTCATCGGTCTAATTGCCACAGCCATGGGTCAATTGTCAATTGTCAAGCTTCGAGCTTCAAGCTTCAAGCTTCAAGACCCATCCACACCCCTACATGCTCCCAAGTCCTTTGATGCATTCGTGTCCAGGCGTCTCGTCTTACCCGCACACAATCTAAGCACCAGCCCTCGTCCTCATCCCATTTGATGTCGATCAAGGCTTGAAGTCCGCATAAAGGGTCGAACAGATATTCCTTGTAGAGCCCAGAATCATGCACGCGCCTCACCCAAGCCATTTGCTTCGAAGATAGGGATGGACATTTGGAGGAATGCACCGACGTAGACGAACTCGGCTCAGTACTTGCGGGGGACCCAAGGACACTCCCAGATGTCTCATTTGGTTGGTTTGGGCATATGAAGGAACTGTCCACTTGCGCTGCAATCTGGGACCAGGTCAAGGTGAGATGCTCTCTCATGCGTCCCAGACGCCTTTCGTCTGCACGACTGATTTCCTGGGACCCTTCCCCATTGCCACCGTCCAATTCGCTGTCGCCGAGACTACAGCCTACCACCCGAACCATTTCATAGAAGGCCCTCTTCAATACGCCTTTAATGCCGCAAGATCGTGCGAGGACCACAACTTCCACTGCGTTAGGTTTCTTGTCTATGGAGAGATCCGCCAGGGACGGTGACCAGGCGTTCTCTAAGAGTCTTGTGGCGAAAGCTCGATGGGTGTTGAAACCTAACGCAGTCGCTGCACGAATGATAGCAGCCAAGACCGGGAATGGAGGGGGAGTAAAATAATATGCCCTGGGATTGACGGTAAATATCATATAAAATAAACAAAAGATCTCCTTACATTTGGTTCCTATCGAGTTGTAGTAGTGCCTCGAAATCTTTCGATGTGATATTTGACAGGTGGTACACCGTCCCGTTCCCATCATTTTCGACCACGACACTGTCGTCCATGTGCACATTATGCTCATCTAAGAGGCAGGCAAAAAACGTCGACTGATCAACAAGTCTAGAATGGTGGAGTTTGAAGAGCACGCCTCCAACCTCGAGGACCGTGTTCCCATCAGGGATCCAGAATTGTTCGTGTCTATGAACTACAGGTGCAGCTCCTATCAATCTTTGATGCTTTGTGGGGCGGAGATTCTCCGCTGAGGTGTTCTCTTTACAACTGCCAACTGACTCAATCGAAACCTTTCTCTTCCGTTTGCCATTGCTCTCATTCCTTTCCCCATCTTCATCGTCAGGAGTAGCGAGATGTAATGGAGTTGAAGAACTTGAGGACTCGATTAGAGCACAAGGCTTGCGAGATACAGGATGTGATCGTTTGGGCTGTGGCATTGGCAGTGAGGGGGAAGATGAGAGCCCATGGGTTATCGTTGGTGAATTAGAGAGGTTGAAGGAGATATCACCCTGTGAGCGAGCACCAGAACCTTGCGCTCGACCTTTCAGAATGGTGGAATTCGAAGGCTGTGATGCCGGAGGACACGTCTTTGCGAGCATTTCAGATGCGGAAGATAAGTCAGGCTCGGAAGGAGATCCCAACGGTGACGATAACGTTGTAGAATTGCCGCAGGTTTGCTGGAAGTTCAGCCGGAGCAGCATGAACTGAAGAGTTGGCTTCATAATTATCTTCATCCTTTTCGTCGTTGCCTTCGACACCTTTGTTTCCAGTCTCACCTTCGTTTTCGTCATCATTCGGACCGTTCTCATCGCCGTCTTCATCATTATAAGAATCTAAACCGTCTAGATCTGAATCGTCTTCCGAGTCGTCTAGAGCTCCACTACGATTACCGGCTGCATTGTTGTGCACGTCTACATTCCTGCTCTGATAGGGAGACGACTGCACACGAGCTTCTGCTGGCCGCGATCCATGGCCTATGCGAGGAGTGAGTTTCCCACGTCGGTGCATACGGCCCATGCGACTCGGATGAAGATGCAGATCACAAGTAAGACGGGGAAGACCTTGTTGGTCAATGCTGCCATCAGCGAACATCCGTCGGCCATGAGAGTGTGTGGAGTGAGCCAGGGGGGCCTGTTCTATGATAACGGGGTCTTTTAAGGAGGTAAGGCATGCACGGGCAGCACCACCTGTAACTGCTCGGATGGTCAAGGTGCCATGCTTGAGGGCACGAATGAGATTGAGACGATGTATGGCGGTCAGATCCCTGATGCCTTTGGTACGAGCGAGATCAACTCGTGTCTCGCCAGGCATCAAAGTATCGACAGGGTAGTCAACAAGAACAAATCCGAGGCGGGCTAGTTCTTTTGGCAAAGCTTTCCAAGGGAACTGATCACGGGTGTGCCCACGCAGTGTGCCACCGAAAGACGCTAAAATAGCGTCAAGATACCAGTGCAAAATGCATGGTGACGAGACCTACCGACGAGCGCTGTTATGCCACCTGTAATACAAGGGATCCCGCGGAGGGTCCTCCAATCCTCCTTTTCGTCGGCGGACTCGCTAGGCTCAGTTTTTGCTCGCACTGCTGTATCCATGGGCTGGAAGCGGGTCAGCGGAATCCGGACATCAAAATGACTGGATGACTCACAGTGTGGATAATTGAGGGCGAGGCCATCAGCGTGGCAGAATCGACGAGGTGGGGCGACCTTGATGTGATCGCGGTTACATTCAAGTTGCAAGAGACCAAGTACAAACAATATTTGCAATGTACGGCAGTTATGTAAATATCGATCGACAACTGTACAAACAATGGAGAATTGTACAAATTGTAGTAAGCTTTCAAAATGTAGGATTACATGCTATGACTTATAACCAGGAGCAGCAACTGCGACACTGCAAGACACCGAATACATAGCGTCAGACTCACTGATCTGGAGGCTCAAGAAGGTTGAGGGTCGCCCGTTTTCCAGCGAGGTGCTAGTCCCTGGTGCGTCTCTGCTGGTAAGCCATTAACATTCATCGTGAGCGTATCAAATGCCTTCATGTCCTCCCCTCATCCCCCGTTGGAATCTCATGCTATCATGCCATACTACAGTTGCGGACACGCAAACTCGACAATTATATTCAACTTTCCTACAGCCTTCTGAAACACCTCAGTAACAACGTCTTATGCATAATTAGACTATTTGAAGGCGAACAAAGCTTGATTTGAGCTGTCAATAACAGTTTTTATGGTCCCTCAAACCCCAAAATTTGGCCGGTCATTAAAATAGCGCCTAAAATCACGAAAAATAGCGCAATTGATTCCTTTTTCAACCTCGAGAATGATCCTGGTATTAAAAATGAGAAATATCTAAAGTTTGACCCCCAAAAAAATTAATAACTCTCACCTGCTCATGGCACGCTCAAAAAGACCCAGACGAGGCACCCAGTCATCGGACTGTGACAATTCTGAACGTGAAGTCAATGCCTTGAAGTCCAGATTCCATGCACCAAGTCCTGAAGAATCTGTTGAGGAGGAACACCCTCTACACCTATTTTTCGACAGCTTGAAACCCAATTTTTCTGAGCTCAACACATCAGACTCGGAGACAGGATCAAATGTAGATGACTCAGAGGATGACTGGGATGATGAACAGTTGTTGACTGCGATGTTGAAAATGGAGGACATGCTCCGAGACCCAGACTGGGTCCCAGAACATCTCCAAAAGAAGGCGGAAATTCGTGCAAAGTCAAGGATTGGTGAGTGAGCTAATTACAATCGAAGAATACCTGACTTACCTTTCCGATAGCAAGGCCCAAAACTTATGCCAGCACTTTTACAAGTCAATCAGAGCGAACCATTCGAAGGCACAAGAAACACTTACAAAACCAATCCAAACTGACGATGTTCTTCAACAAGTCAGCACCCAATCAAGCCACCACAGTGGCACACCTGGAAAATGTGGCTAAGCACACATCATCTGCAGACTTGGTGGCTGCGCCATTGCATCAGACAATGTCCTTACCTGAGCCACAGCCAGAACAGAGACAGTACACAACTTCGTCAACAATCCCACATACCCGCTCAGCATCTATCCTGTCAGATCAGGTGTCATCAGAGGATGTAGAGATTATAGAGGGCAACTCACTGGCAGCCGATGAAGTCACAGTGGAAGATAGTATTGATGACGAGACTGCAGAGGCATGGGAAGATGAGCTGATGCTTTCGGAAAGCGGGGACATATCAAGATTTTGCAACTGGAGTGAGCTGCGCGAGAAAATCAAATCAGACCTGAGGAAGAACAGCAAAAGTTTATCATTGGGACACATCAATAAACTCAACATACTCTCGAATTTCGCAACTCTGTGCATCAAGGGATGTTCGCGGATGCAGGCTAGCAATGAGATTGCCCGGCAATGGCATGAAGGCAAAGGTGTTCACTTTGCACGGCAAGTGCGAGCACTGGCTAGGCATTATCAGATATTTGCACAGCTACCAATTGAGAGGCGAGGAGGCAAGGCAAATGCTCACTCTTGGCTCAATGACGAAACAGTCCAATCACGCACCCGAGCTTGGCTGACTGCACAGAAGGTTGGCAGTGTCACTCCAAAGAAGTTGCAGTCTGCCCTCACTTCTACAATCTTTCCGGACCTTGGAATTCACCCAAAGCAGCCACTTAGCATACGCACAGCTCGACGTTGGCTTCTTAAACTTGGATGGAGGCACACAATTGTCCGGAAAGGCGTGTACATGGATGGTCATGAACGAGATGATGTAGTGAAGTACCGCAGAGAGGTGTTTTTGCCTCTAATGGCACAGTATGAGGCTCGGATGACTCACTATGAAGGGCCCGAGTTGAAAAAGGTTGAACCAGTCTTAAAGCCTGGAGAGAAGAGAATTATTGCACAGTTTCACGATGAGTGTTGTTTTCATACAAACGATCAGTCTAATAGTGCATGGTAAGTGCCTGTAACTTGATTATCAATTTAAAAGTTAATTAATAATGGTTTTAACTGAAGGTTGCGCCAGTCTGGTGAACAGCCCCTTCGTAAGAAAGGTCGAGGACGACTAATCCATGTCTCTGATTTTATTAATGAAGAAGATGGCCGACTCATTCTACGAAATGAAGATGGTGAAATAGTTCAAGATGCACGCAAAATTATCTATCCAGGATCAAATGGTGATGCTTGGTGGGACAGTGCCCAGTTCCTCGAGCAGGTCAAAAATGCCATCGAGATCTTCAATCTTGCACACCCAGACTGCCAGGCACTTTTTGTGTTTGATCAGTCATCAGCTCATGCCTCACTCCCTCCCAATTCATTGAAAGCATTTGACATGAATAAATCGGATGGTGGCAAACAACGAAGGCAATGTGATACAGTGATACCATTGACTAATCCTGACATTTCAGTCCGTGGCAAAGTCCAGAAAATGACAAATGAAGATGGCACTCCCAAGGGCCTCTACACAGTCCTTACTGAGCGGGGATTTGATGTCAGACAGTTGAAAGCCAAGTGTTCCCCAGTCTGTCCTTTCGAGAGCAAGAACTGCTGCATGGCACGTCTTCTTTCACAGCAAGATGACTTTGTGAACCAAGAGTCAATGCTCGAAACTCTTATCAAGAAGTCAGGTCACCTATGTATATTTCTACCAAAATTTCATTGCGAATTGAATCCTATCGAAATGGTGAGTGGCCTCCCTTCAAATGCATGAGATCCAAATGCTGAATTGTCAGCAGTACTGGGGCTGGTGCAAATATCGGTATCGAGAAGGACCAAAAACAGCTTTGCCGAGGCTAAACAGGCAGCTATACAATTTCTCAATGCTTGCCCACTAGATGTGTTGCGTCGTTTCATCAATCGTTCATGGCGTTTTATTAGCGCATACCGAAAGGGTTTGAATGGGGAAGCTGCGGCTTGGGCGGTGCGAAAGCAGAAGCAACACCGCTCAGTATCTCAATCTGCCATGGATTCAATTCTTGGCTGTTCTTAGCTAAAAATACATATCATCTTTGTAATATCAAACTTTATTCCAATTAAACATCGTTCTCGCTGGTTGTCAGATGACTCTCAGCCCCCAAAAGGGGTACACAACGTTGTTTGAAATCTCCCAAAATTTGGCCGGACAAAAAACGTGTGGGAAAATTTAATTGAGACTGTTTTTGGACGTCTTTCGACCTGTAGAATCCAAATCTGAAGGCCATTTGGCACCAAAAAAATCCCCTCGCCCGTTATGTAAATTGTCGAGTTTGCGTGTCCGCAACTGTAGTAGTGGCACTGGCATATGTTTCTAATGACTTTCCATCTTTGGTAATTTCAGCAATCCACTCAGGGGTTATATATGTATCCGCCTCCTTGACCTGACATTGGGAGTTCGACTCCTCCCCTTAAACGAGACGCTGGTTTGCCGTCCGCTCACAGTGCAAGTCTATATGTACTACTATCCTCACATTTTCGCTCGATCTCCAAAGGGGCGTGATGGTGTAGCTGCACCATCCACTTCGAATTGGGTTTTTACACCTGACATCGAGGGTTCAACCCTACCATTCAGAGAGCCGCCTATTTTGCCATCCGCAAGTGCACATATATACCGCCATCCTTGTTGTTGTCTTCGTTCTCTAAAGGGGCGTGATGGTGTAGCTGCATCATTCGCCTCGGATTGGGATTTTACACCTGACGTTGAGAGTTCGACCCCGCTCACGTCTTTTTGACGAAAATAGTTCATAACTTATGACTAGCTGCTAATCAGCATGTTACTTCACTAGTATTTGTCTGATCGTGAGGGAAATTCCACCGGTGAGACCTAATTACGTGTTGCTCTTGCTGATATGAAAGTCAGTCCCTTGGCAGCGAGTCTGCTATAGCAAAAGTCAGCAGGATCAACCTGCATCAATCTATACAGAACAGAACATACTGGTAACAGTGAGTACAGGTGGGTAATATACGTGTAATCCCACCACCAAGATAAGGCTGCCTACTGCAACGACCTCACTAAGGAAGTGAGAATCAAATTGCAGAGTAAGATAAAGGCTCTTCCTCTTCTGTTTCGCCACGCTCCGAACTTTCACGTAAACGTTTGATCTCCTTCCGGATGAAATAATAAATCAGCCTGTATAGGATGAGTAGAGCCTCGGTAAGAAAAGCAGTGACGTGGACACGAACGAGCTGGCTATGATACTTGACAGAATACCACCGATAATTAGAAAGCCGTTGAGAATCTTTACTCCTGCATGCCATAAATCAATGAGAGCAAAATGGAATGGCATGAATTCTTACGCATAATCATACGACTTCTTTGTTTGAAGTCTGATAATTTGGCAACACGAGATCCGACGACTACGTTGACCCAGACCCTTGGGAGGACAAACAAAGTCGCTACGAAGAACTGGAGCAATGATACCGATCCTACGCTCTGACGTGAAGGCGTTAAGTTTAAGCCATTAAACAATTGAAAAGCTTACTGCGAAGAACGAGTTTGACCAAGCCCACGGCACAAGTGAAGATATGCGGATGAGGATGATCAAGGGCATGCCTCTTGATCGCTGTAGGTGTCTTCTATCAAGTAAATATTGCGATGCTAATGAAATGTACTTACTATAACAGCTTCCAGAGCCCGCCATTTCTCGTTCGAAGAAGTCCGCAAACGCAGTCTCTTGCCAAACGTCATCCGAAGGGTGACAAAAACTACAACGGAGGATACCAGTGTTCCGACTGCTGCGGGGATGAGGCCACGCGCACTGTATGTGAAACCGAACAAGTAAAGGAGCGGGCCATGTCCAATGAAAGGGGGGAAGGATGTAATAACTGAAGGGGGATATATGTTCGAACATCGGATGAGAGCGTACAAGAAGGGCTTACTCATGGCAGCGATAAGAAGCACGTATCCATATTGAAAATCACGGAGGTTTTGAGCGATGTCATACATGACTTGAGCAATGCGAGCTGGAGTGACCGCTATGATGAATCCAAATAAGCAAACATAGAAGAATACAATAACCCATAGCCAAGGCTGGAGCAGCATCGTCAGTTGACGCCAGAACACTAAAATTCAATATTAATGCCACCTTTTGGGTTAGGTATCTTGAGGTAGGTGATTTTACGAGATACTTGAGAATACGAGCCGCCTTCGCGGGCGTGGGCAGCATCCTTGAATTTCTCGACGAAAGAAAGCTTTGGTGATTGTAAGGGTTGTTGTTAACGTTCAGATCGGGACCCAAGTGGATTGAATCCACGATCGGTGACAATCTCCGGTTATGAGACGTCCTCCAGCAAGCAATGCCGAATATGGCAAAGCCAGCGGGCTGTGGGTATTTACAGCTTTCAACCTCGTCACCAACGTCCACGTACAATTTGCAATTGTGAAGAGTAGTAGCTGCATAGAGAAAGTTTCGTCATCAATCCATCTGTCCAGCTTGCTTTATGTTCACATTTCGTCCCATCGAATCCTAGAAGGGGCATTTAGAGTGGTGTTTGCACAATCAAAAATTATCAAGCAGCTCACACCTATGTAACTTAGCCTTTCCTTGCGCGCACTAACGTAACCTCTTCGTCACCTTTCCGATGTCCACCAAGGCGAATTGATGCTACAATACGGACTATCGTGCTTATTTCAATTCAAATTACTGACCCGGAGGACTGAGATAAGCGACAGCAAAATGATGCAGTGGAGACGTCAGGGGAGTCCTGGGTGATTAATACGCACTGCGCCTTATAATGTGACAGGTACAATGACGAGTTATCCATACTGTATGCAACACCATGGAGAACCCTTCGCTGCACCTGACCATGATAATATCGATCATAGGCACCCAAGCGAGGCGTGGTCAATCAGTAGGACGCTGCAACGGTTGAATATTCAATAAAAATCAGTGATACAGATAATCATGGATGTCATCTACTCACAGGGTGGTCGAGTGACTCGAGTTTAACGTCCCGGCACTGTGCGAGTCGTCGTCGAGAACAAGCACCAAACATCACTACACAGCCACGCTCAAACACGTCCAAAAATAGAACATCGAAGTTACGTGGAAGGTTGCACGCAACCGAAACCTCGACACACTAGGGAGTTGGCATTAACGCTGGTCTCATCAACGGTACAACGGCAACATTCAAAGAGATGCGGCTTCTCAGCTCTGCGCTCCTAACTCTCCTTGCACTTACAAAACTCAGCTTTGCAAGTTCGAGTTCTGTCCTTGTGGTGCTTGACCCGTCATTAAACAGGGAGGACTATTCGATTTTCTTTGGTGGACTTGAAGGTTTGTCTTGAGTTTTAATGGTTGTTTAGTGTTGGCTAATCGATTTGTAGGACGAGGCTATAATTTGACCTTCCGTGCTCCCAAAGACGCTAGTCATGCGATCACTGACTATGGCGTGCCAAACTATGACCACGTCATTCTTTTCGCACCCGACACAAAATGTGCGTGCAAAGTACAAATTACAGGCCTGCTAACCTCAACAAAACCACAGCATACGCACAAGACATCACTCCGCAGTCACTCGTAGGCCTTCTCTCAGAGAACACCAACCTCCTCATCGCCCTTTCTCCAAAACAAACGCCCCTCACAAGCCTCGCAGCAGAGTTCTCCCTCATCCTCCCGCCTCCAGAAACACCGCTCATTTCGCACCACCCCGCTCGGTCAGAGCCCCCTACCACAATTCCCGTCCCCGTCTCATCAAGTCCAATCCTCACCCCAGGAACACCCCCAATTTGGTTCACAGGCGCATCCCATGCACTAGGCTCTACCCCAATGCTCGTCCCCATTCTCCGTGCCCCTGCAGAAAGCTTCGCAGCCGACTCCACAAGTGACGCTGACAGCGACGCCCTCGTAACCGCTTCCGAAAAAGGTGGGGAAGGCCTCTGGGCGGGAAGTCAAATGGGCTTGGTCACTGGATTCCAAACGAACGTGAACTCTCGCGTGGTGTTTGCAGGTGGCGTGAAGATGTTCAGTGACGAATATGCGAGAAAGGAGCTTCCTTCTGGGGGGCTTCCCGGGAACACTTTGTTCGTGACGGATGTGGCTGCGTGGGTTTTCCAGGAGAAGATGAAGTTGAGGATCGACGCGGTCGACCATCATCGGGTTGGTGAGAGTGGGGCGCCGGAGAAGTATACTACTAATGATGAGATTGTAAGTTTTGCTTGCTGATTTTGAGTCGGACTTGGTTGACGTGACGTCTTGTGAAAGGTGTATACAGCGCATATCTCTGCATACGACAGCGAGACCTCCACATGGAAGCCTTACAGCGCTATCGATGACTTGCAGTTAGAATTTACGATGCTCGATCCTCACATCCGCACTTCTCTTCCACCCGTTCCTGGTTCTCCTGGTACATACCAAGTTCAGTTCCGCGCTCCTGACAGGCACGGCGTTTTCAAATTTGTCCTGAACTGGAAGAGGAAGGGGTTAGTGCATTATTTCATCTTCGACTTGATTTGCAAACTAATTGGTTCATAATCAGTTACTCATACCTCGAATCAAGCACGACCGTCCCTGTCGTGCCACCGAGACATGACCAATACCCACGTTTCTTGAGTGCCGCGTGGCCATACTACACAGGAGCTATCAGCACCAGCGTTGGATTTTTCCTTTTCTCGACTTTGTGGCTTGCAGGAGACGTCAAAGGCGAGCGGAAGAAAGGTTCCAAAGCAGAGTAATTGCTCAGCCGTGCTTAGTTACGGCAGTAAAATATCCCACCAGCATGCGTCGATAATCGTTTCACCTGTATCTCGCAAGTTTGGTACTCTATGTACATGCTGTTCGACAAGAAATCTCTGGTTGCGCACATATGTAGATGGAAAGCACTGTGTACGACAGTATGCATGTGCACGAAAGAGAAGGGTCTATGTATAGTCGAGCCCAAAAACGTGCGATATATTACGACTTTGCCGGTGGGGCCCGGAACACTTGTCGAAGGTTGTCCCAAACGACGCTAGGACTTTGAGCGGCGTCGATACCATGCCATAAGCCCTTTGTTTTGTAGTATCCTGCAACAGGACCAGTCTGCTTGTGGAACGTGTCAAGACGCTTACGCAACGTCTCTACGTTGTCATCGGAGCGCTGGATGAGCGGCTCGCCTGTGGTATCATCCGTCATAGGTTTTTTAGGCGGACTAGTACGAGAATGTATTAGTGTTATTGAGCACAGTGTTAGTGTGAGACGTACTGGAATTCCCTGTGATACGTCCGTCCTGAAGCCGGGTGGATGAGACGACCGGTGATTCGGGAGATGAGGAGTTGATCAGGGATGAGGAGCTCGACAACACTGTCGAGCTTTTCACCGCGGGAGTCGAGCATGGAATCGAGTTTCTCAGCTTGAACAACGGTCCTCGGGAACCCGTCTAATACAAATCTAAGCCCCATATCAGGACCAGCGCGAATGACTAAAAGAGAAGGATAAAACCCACCCGTTCTTGCACTCCGTGTTATTCTCGAGCTGATCCTTGATCATGTTGACCACAATATCATCCGTGACCAGTTCACCAGTATCCATGACCTTCTTAGCCATCCTCCCCAGCTCAGTTTTCTTAGCTATTTGCTCGCGGAGCATGTCGCCCGTTGCGAGGTGGCAGACGCAGAACTGGTCGCGTATCTGGGGGGCTTGTGTTCCCTTCCCTGTGAACTGTTATCAATATCACTACATCTTACCGGAGAATAATTCTCCTCCGTATATATAAATCAGACTGACCAGCACCAGGAGGACCTATAAGAATAGTCCTAAGCTGTTGAGCAGGGGTCTTGCTCGGAGGAACGACAGCCTTCGCTTTTGCCTCTAACGCGTGAATTTTATCATTGAGCTGCGCTACGAGGTGCTTGAGGTACTCGAGTTCGTCTGCGGGTGCCATCTTGAATATGGGTCCGACGAATACTTGATGACCGAGTAAGTTGGGAAGGAAGACGTGGAATTTCAAAATGGGCGCTCCCTGTCCTTAATGTACGTATTATTCGGGATACAGGTGTGGTAAATTTTAGACGGAGTTTGAGCGCGCCGTCCCGTATAAGGTTTCTGCCAGTGCACTTAGTAGTGAATCACGAGCACCCACGACTATCGTGACGTTGACTTTTCACTGAGAGTCTGTGACCTATTGCAGAGTCCCAAGGCTCTCCGTACTCAATCACCGTGTAATTCGATGGTACTTTATATTTGGATTCACTACACCTGGAGCAAATCCAGAATCTAAACTCTCTGTCCATCCGACATCGCTATAGGTGTCAAGTCATCGATCGTTTTTTGAACGTTGGTCGATTCATTTTCAGCCTCGCAAATGATATCCTGTTTACGTCTATATCTGATGCATAATCTCCCATCTTTGAGTGTTGCATAAGGACTTTGGCTCGTGCGGCTTTATCACGGGTGCGTGTATGTAAGTAACTTTCTCATTCTCCCCGTCATCGATGCAGGCACATCAGACCTTGTCCTTGTGGACAGAGATAGGTTTCTCTTTGAGTGCTGTCAACGTTCGTGTAGATTTGCTCCAACAGCGGAATCCACCATGATAAACGCGGATTGCCCTTGGTCCGTTTCGATGCTAACGCAGTCTGGAGCCCACTCAACCATGGCCGTGAAAATAGGTATGTGATATTTCGTTCATCGCATGCACTAATTCAAGTCATCTGATCAACGATCTTCTCTCTATAGTCAGTAAAATCCGTTCAGACTCTGCTTCCCTTCACTGTTCCATCGTACTTCCGATGAGTCGTGTAACTTAGTGGATACCTGCGACCAGCCCGGTTCCCCTGCGCACTTGCATTATCTCCAGTTAAAGTCGTGCGTGCCTGGGAGCGCCACTAGAGGCAGAGTAGCATAGCGGAAGCAGGTTCAATACCTATGCGTTCTGGAACTGCTAGTTCAGAAGCTCCTCTAAGCAGGTAGTACCCATGCTCAAACCTCAGATTCAGACCTGACTCCTCGCACTCGGTGCATTCATAACTTCAATAACGAGCTGAAAATCAAATTTAATTGAGAGAATAATACATAGTAATAAACACTAGGATGAGCTGAGTGATCATTAATCGCTGAAACTCTACTTAATGGTGCAGGAACGCCATGCAGGGGGTAAGGCATGTATCTGCCAGTGGACAGTCCAGCATGTAGCTGTGGTGGGAGGTCTGGTGAAATTCGAAGGGGACGAGCCTCAGAAGGGGCCGACATTGGCTGCATGAATCATGGCTCGCTACCTGGATAACGGAGTGAGTATGCAGGTGGTGAATTAAATGAGGGGAAGAGCAGTCCGTTCATTTGCTGTGCCCCTTGACTCGAGAAGGGAGCACCGGTTCAGATATGCATCAGCAACCTTGATATGTTTTTTTAGCGTGTGAGAGAAGGTTGTGAATGTGGTGAAGGGTGGTTGTGAAAAATTAATTTTGGATCAGGTGATATCAGCCTCGGCGTTATAACGTATTTGGATTTGTTTACACTCAAGAAAGAAACAAATATTGGTAGGAACCAAGTCCGCTGTAACATACTTAATCCGCGTCAGCTTGCTGTGCGGTCGCTCAGTTAAATCCAATAACCCCTGCGAAATTAGTATTTAAAAGATGGGCCCGCAGTATTTATCATCCTGTTTATCTGACTTTCTCCCTCGTTTCCCCAGGATTTCGGACATACCGTGGCCAGATCAGAAGTTGAATTATCACTGCGGCAGCAACTCAACGGCACTACTTATCTCCGCGGTGACAAGCCGCGTACTTGCAACATTCAGCCAGATGTATCACGCTCAAGCTTGAATGGGTTACAACTTAATACGTGCCCCGGTACCCCCTTCACTCTTCCAGACTGACCAGTTCGTCCGCTGAGGTCCAAGGAGTGTTTGATAATTTCAATTCAGACACTCTAACAGGTATCGGCTTCTATGAGTAATTCTTGCTGACAAAAAACAACGGCACCGGGACAGTGCCCCAGTCATATGCCTGCACGGGGCCGTTCAACTTCGTAGCCATGCCGCTATTACTTAAATCTCCCAATGGATCCTTGAATCCAACACAATCATGAAGGTCATCTCTGTATCCTCTCCACTAAGTCTCTGGACAACCGTACGCTCGGTTGGGGCATTCAATATCTCTTGTTCATTTGTTGCATTATGCGCTCTCGTAAAAGTCTTAAGGGCCCTTCGCTGGCGACTGAAGACGACTCACCTGCGAGGTCCACCTCGCACCAGCTTGATATATGGCGTTTCGCATGACCTCACTTCATCTCAAGATAGTGGTGGAATGTATGAACGTTGGGCGGCGGAATATGGGGTCGCGTATATGATTCCAAGCGTCCTTGGGCAAACTAGAATTGTGCTGTGCGACCCAAGAGCTATAGCACACTTCTATGCCCGGGAGACATGGACATATGTGCAGACCCCTGTTTCGTTGGCTGTTGTGGAGACATCAGTAGGTTAACGTCATCATCCTACCTTGTCTATCTGACGTCTCCCATCAGATCGGCAGAGGGCTGTTATGGTCTCAGGGGGAAGCCCACAGAAGGTACTGTTCACCTCTTGCCCTCGCGCTAGCCGCTTATCTATTACTTAGGCAGCGGAAGGCCCTCACGCCGGCATTCAGTAATGCAGCGATTCGGAAACTCACATCAGTGTTCTATGACTCAGCATACAAGGCAAGGATCTGCAATGTGTGACATGTAGCATCTCTGATTTGGATACTTTACAGGCTAAAGGTGCATGGGATACTGTTATTGAATCGAGCAAAGATGGCGAAGCTGTCATCCAGGTTCAGGACTGGTACGTAGCTTTTCTGGCTTGTCAGGCGTCATTCTTAATCGAAGCGACTCAAAGGATGAATCATATATCGTACGCGAAGATGTTCTACCATTGACGCTAATTGACACATCACCAGTTTGGATACGGTTGGCATTGCTGGTTTCTCCCATGATTTTGGCTCGCTCGATGGAAAGCGAGCCAGTGTGACAGAAGTGTTTGATACTTTCGGAAAAGACCAACAGGCATCAGCAGTGAACCAAATTGTTCTCCTGCTCGCATCAGCATTCCCTATCATTATCAAGATCCCCACCAAGCACAGTTATCTGGTCAAGAAACTTGGCGACACTATGGGAGAAATATCCAACAACTTATTGACTCGCAGCCGTCAGGAGAAGGATGCGAATATGAGCGAGAGAGATGAGGAGAAGTCCATAATTGGATTATTGAGTAAGCTCCCCAAATCATCCATCGTATTTCTCTTGATTGTCGCGACGATAAGTTAAATCCGAAAGCCAGGATGCCGAGCTTCGTATGTCGAAGGAGGAAGTGGTGGCTCAGGTCCGTGGAGACGATGTGTCACAGCCGTGACTTGCAAGCTGATATCCTGTAGATGAAGGTCGTGCTTCTTGCTGGTTACGAGACGACATCTAGTGAGTTGATTTCTTGTCCATTGCTGTCATATTGGCTGACTTTCATCAACAGTCAGCCTTACGGTGAGCCTACTGTGCGATAACGTCTGCACGGTATTCATGTGATGATCAGTGGGCACTGATCGAGCTATCGCGACACCCCTGTGTCCAAACCAGCCTCAGAGAGGAATTACTTGCGTTTGGCGCTGATCCGACATATGATCAATTAAAGGCCAATCTCCCATACTTGGATGCGGTTGTTCATGAAATTCTACGACTCCACCCTCCGGTGGGCGAGTTCACTCGTCTTGTGAGTATGCATGTCTACTTGTGAATAGACACTCAGAATAGGTTTGTAGGCAGCGGCAGATGACGTTATTCCATTGAGCGAACCTGTGTGCACGGAATCCGGGGAAATGACAGACAGTATATCTATAGCGAAAGGAACATTAATTACGATTCCAGGCGCGGCGATCAATCGCTCTTTGGCTATCTGGGGACCTGATGCAAAGGAATTCAAGCCTGATCGTTGGCTGACTGAAGACGGCATCAGTGGAAAGGCCAAGGAAGTGCAAGGTCATAGGCATCTGCTAACATTCGTCGACGGCCCGAGGACGTGTCTCGGAAAAGATTTTGCAGTCGCAGAATTCAAGGTGAGTGATTTGAATGAGCCAGTTTTGATGTCATATTCACTGCGATATAGACTGTTTTATCGGTTCTGGTGAAGAACTTCGTGTTTGAGATGCGGGATGGACCTGATACTCCAGTCGAAGTTGTGAGGGGGATTTTACCCCGTCCGCGGGTTGTTGGAGAGAATGGTATCGAGGTACCTTTGAGAGTTCGTCGGTATGAATGATTGGTTGCGCTGTACCGGGTGATTATCCGTAGTAGTGTTGCCGCCGAGGCGAATCGAATCGAGTTGGAAGATTCAAGTAAATCGATACAAATGATTCGGACTAACGAGTTGATACAATTTGCACCTCATTGACGATTTGGAAACGAGTTCGGAGTGATATGGAACAGTAGTCCAGCCAATGAGAAGCTAGAGATTCTACACGCCAACCACAAGTAGGTTTCATCAGGAACTTGAAAACTCTCCGATACAAACCTAGAATAAGTATGTCAAGTTTAATCAAATTTTCTCTAAATCATTATAATTTCGCGAAAGTAGACAACTTAGCAGATTAGAGAACCTTTTTTACTGCCCCACCAGGTCTCACTTGTCCACAGTAATTTAGTGATAATTTTAAACAAATTCACAAACTTGAGATCAGTCATCAAGGATTGTATTTGATGGTTTGTTTAGGTTTTCATTGTTTTCATTTGAACATTTTACAAGAACAAACTAATTTTTCATTAAAATGTATACAGTACAATATCTCATAATGCATTGACTTCAGAAGGTCCCACCATGGGCCAGTGAGAAATTGAACCATAATGCATAAGCCTGTGGGACCATTATGCATTAGAGCCAGTTTGGTAACTTGGTATTTGCCAGGATGTGCATCTGGCACAATGTAAGTTGCACCAGCACACTGCTTTGGCCAGTCGGAGTCCAAACCTTCCTTACCTACTGACCAGCACCACAATGGACTTTATTGATCCTCACCTCCGAAAGCTGATCTACTCACCAGTTGTCGCTGTTATAACAATCTGCAGTCACTTTACTACTGTCCTTATGGCTACTGATACTACTGCTGCAAGTTCTGGTGAAGCAAAAGCGCAGTGGAATGTGGCCGAGACCAATGCCCTTCTCACCCACCTGCTCCAGAATATCTGTGAAGCTGGGGATGGCAGAAACTTCAAGACATCTACATTTACTTCTGCAGCAGCAGCTCTTTCATCAGCTAACCTGCTGACTGTTGGCCCTCCAAAGACAAACAGATGCTGTGGAAACAAATGGAACTCAGTGAGTGTATTACAATCCTCTTAGTCCTATTCTAATAACCCCTATACTAGCTCAAAGGGATCTACTGGGAAATTCAGAATTATCGTAATGTCTCAGGTGCTCATTGGGATAATGTGCATGGAGCTGGAATCAATGGAGAGGCTGCGCAGGAGGTATTCAACAACTATGTCAGTTCAAGTGTAAGTCCGCTTGTTCTAACAGACTCATCCTATTCTAACATGTTAGACAGACATCTCGCAGCTCATTGTGGCAATTTTCTAATAGCGGGTGGATATTTTATGACAAGTTGGCTGAAATTTTGCCAAGTGGTACTGGTGCTCAAGGGAACAATGTGTTTACTCCAGGTGTTGCTGCAGCTCCGGTACTGCCTGAGGATGTTGAGCCTGAAGTTGAAGATATTATTACTGCTGCCACCTCTGTCATTGTCTCAGCTGCTTGTTCTAGTGTACACCCTGTTACTACTGAACCTGTCATCAACTTCACTGGCCCTCATCTTCCATTGCATCTCCTTCCATTGTCGCATCCAGTATTGGTACTGGAAAACGCACGCATGATGATACATTGGCTGATCTGGACACAATGTCCCACACGTCTACTCACCCGTCATTAACAGGCCATATGGCGTCTACTATGTTAATATCAAAACCTCCCCCAGCCAAAAACCATGATCGGCACACCACAATGACATCTTAATGACCAGCACAGCACAGGCATCAAAGCTCATGCCTGCCACCGCAGTTGTTGGCATGCAAGGTGCCATAAACTGTATCGGTGACATTCTTGACAAGGTCATCAGCAACGCTGCACCCGTATCTTCATCTTCATCTACACCTGTGCCTGCACCTGCACCTGCACCTGCACCTGCACCTGCCCCCTCCCCCCCCAGTATCTACAACCCTTGATCGTGCCATGCGTCTTATGGAGACTGAAGATGTTGATGTGCCCCTGGCGGATCAAGGTAAGCTGTTGCTGATCTTTGCAAGCAACGAGCACACAATGGAGATTTATGTGCAGAGCCCACATGCAGCACACCATTCGTATATAAAGGCCCTTCTTGATGATTATGCATTGAAGCAGGCATAGAGCGTGACCTTGCGAGCCAAAAGGAACATGACCACAGGTATGAAGATGTGGTGGAGGTAGGACTACATGAGATGCATTCTTCAAATGCTTATCTGTTTTGTTTATTCAGAATCCTTATCAATGCCCAACATTCTCATTAGTGATAGTATTCTCTTGTCGGCTCAAAGTTGTACAATGTATCTTGTGCTGTTGTCTCACTATCTCTCACCATCGTTGTACTGTTTGCTCACTGTGTTGTCTGTTGTCCTACCATCATTCCAAGGTCTCAAAAATGTAGCATTTGATTGTAATACACATATAATCTATGCATTGATACCATCCATGTCTTTGTCCTCATCTGCGCTCTCACCATCACCGAATTCAAGTAAGTCCTTGTCGTCTACATCGTCATCGCTTGCTAGTGCTCATTCAGACAAAACCTGCTGGTATTGAGTCCACATATCTTCCGCAATATGGTTGTGCAGGTGCTTCATTTCGTTTGGTGCCTCTTCCTCATCTACTGCTGCAACAACTTCCTCCTCATCCTCTGCTAGATCTCCATCTGAACCAGCATCTGGTAAAGGACCCTCTTGTGGGTCATGTAAGTGTATGAAGTTGTGGATTGTGCACATAGCGGCGGGAATTCGGGCCTGGATTTGTAAGTTGTACCTTGGTGCATGAATAAGAATGCGAAAGCGATGTTTTAAGACACCAAAGATATGTTCAATGATGTTTCTTGCCATGGCATGACAGAGATTGAACAATTCTTCTTTACTGCATGGCCTCTCATTGATGTTAGTATGTGACGGTGTTCAGAAGAATATAAACTTACCTGACACTCGCTTGCCCCCACTCAGCGACATGATAGTGAACGCCACAGTATGGGATCAGAAGCCCATGGCATGAAGGATAACCAGCACTGGCCAGAAAATATTTACCGTCCGAGATATGAAGGTCTTTAGTACATGCATCCTCAGAGACTTGTGCATCAGTAGCAGAGCCCTCCCAGCCGGTGAGAGCATAAGTGAAATTCATGTCGAAGTCGCATGCAAATAGACAGTTTTGAGAAATGAGACCCTTACGATTGCAGTAGGCAGCACGTTCGAGTGCAGGAGGTGTAGCATGTATGTGACTCCTGTCAAGTGCACCAATGGCATCCTTGAAGAAAGGCCAGAATTTGGGGTTCTCGCAAATTCTCTGGGAAACTTTATCTGATGGGAGGTGTACATATTTTGAATAGAATGGGGGAGTGGCAAAAATGATGAGCATTCTTCGAAAGTATCTAGATAAATGAGATAAATGAGATAAATGAATCTAGTCTATGAAAACAACACTCACCAAGAAATAGTCTCATTGGAACACTGAGACCTCTCTCCAACTTGCCTGATTGACAGGCCAGTAACGGCAGTGTATAGGAAGATAGCCAGTTGTTCTTCAAGAGAGAGATACTTGGAATTGGTGTGCCCAAGCACACAGAATTCTGATATGAGCTTTCCAAAGACATGTGCGTGCACTCCGAGCTCACACTGATGTCCTGCATGATTTAGGAATCATGCATGGACATGACTACTAGGTATCCCCCTAAAAGACAAAGTCTGATAGCTTAGCCTTCAGGCTAGTCAACCCATGCCTTGGCTTCAAGCCTTGGTCAAACAATTCCAGTTTCCCCATATTTATTTATATTTCTGTACTGTCTTGAAGAAATGTCATTTGTGAGATGGGAATCACATAATGACCTAGTTGATA
Source organism: Suillus cothurnatus (assembly GCA_016758765.1). Taxonomy (NCBI): domain Eukaryota; kingdom Fungi; phylum Basidiomycota; class Agaricomycetes; order Boletales; family Suillaceae; genus Suillus; species Suillus cothurnatus. Next base: position 34,717 of record JABBWL010000052.1, on the reverse strand, counting down.
GTAGGATTAAAAAGAAGGTTAAGGTATTGCCTTGCCTTTGGCTTATTCACTTTGGCTAGAGAAAACCATAGAGAAAAGTTCAAAAGCCTTACAAAAACCTATCCAAAAGTTCTTGGTTTCTTTTATTCTCATTGTATTATTAGTTCTGTGTTGTTTTCTCTAGTGTTTCCTTTATTTCTTTTTCTATTAGGATGCTTTGACCCACCAGATACTTCACAAAATTGTACCTACAGGGTATGATGTCATAATGATGTCATAAGACTCCACAGATACTCCTGCAGGTATTTGTTGGTAGAAATGATATCATGATGATGTCTTGATGATGTCATCAGTTCTAGAATGTTCCAGGGAAAGTTCTGGAAAGTTCTGCTCCACACTGATGTCATAAATGATGTCATTACTCCACCCATGGAATACTCTGGAATATTCTGCTCCACACTGATGTCATAAATGATGTCATTGCTCCACCCATGGAATAATCTGGAATATTCTGCTCCACATTCTGATGTCATAGCTCCATCTTTTTACTTACATAATATTCCCACACAAAATGTATATAAGGAGAGCCCATTCTCCCCCAAAAATAAGAAACTTAGTATTTCTCAGAAGCACATATTTTCTCAGAAAGTGAATATAGCCCCTGAAGTTTCTCACTGTACAGATAGCTGCTTGCAAAGTTAGTCCCTTTGAAGTACTGTGCAGGAATCTCCAGAGATAATTGGCCAACCAGCTTTGGTCATTGTGTACATATATTGAGACCAGCATCTCACACGTTTGTAGTTATTTGACCAACCAGTCTTTGGTCCACGTATATTGCCTAGATGGTTTATCCTAGGTAAAGTTTCATCAGTTATTTGACCAACCAGTCTTTGGTCCATGTATATTGCCTAGATGGTTTATCCTAGGCAAAGTTTCACTAGTTATTTGACCAACCAGTCTTTTGGTCCATGTATTCTGTCTAGTCAGATTATCCTAGACAAAGTTTATAGGTTTTATTAAAACACACAAAAGCTCCGGCTAAGTTAATCAATTGATTGGTTTAGCGAGCCTCCCAAGAACTCACACGTTATCTACCACGAAAACTAGAAAAGTCATAGACCGTGTTAATCGAGGACTGGCAAGAAGTCTTATTCAAGTGTAATTGTGGTGTCATTACATTTTTACACGCTTTAATTTAAGACCCTTGATTATTAAGACACCGAATGCATTCTGGATGCCCAGTAAGTAATTCAACCACCCATGCCTCACCAGAAAGCACTGATGTATGATAGGGTTCTGGGCCCCTTGGGTACATGGATGATACAAGGCCACCGGATGCATGAATGAGAACACTGAGGACAAGTACTGCACATCGTATGATCTTATGGTGGAGCTGTGGTCAGTTTTGAAGAATAAGCCCTGGAAAGACATCAGGGAGGGACTCCATAGTAGTGAATAGCATGGGACAAGGTGCTCTTAGAAGGTTACTGAACTGGCTGCTTACAGCAAGGAAGGTTTGGACTCCGACTGGCTGAAGCAGCGTGCTGGTGCAACTTACATTGCGCCAGATGCACATCCTGGCAAATACCGAGTTACCAAACTGGCTCTTATGAGATAGCATTTTTGGCTGGTTGAGTCATATTGGTGATGCTTGTTCAGGTCAGATTATGCACTTTATTCATACTACATTGTCAAAGTAACCAATCAATTACCATCTACCATGTCTGAGTCTGCTTGGAAATGCAAACCTCAAGGTACACCCCCACCATACCAGAGACAGCGGAAAAAACCCAAGGTCAAAAATACTCCAGTAACTTCAGCACAATCAGCTACAGTGCACACAGCACGTCAAAACCTCACTCTCAGTGACTGGTTGACTGTTTTTGCATATGTTGACACACATCCAGCAGTCTCACAATCTGACATTGTGAATCACTTCAAGAGCCTCCAGACAGGGGCTTTTATTTTTACACAATTGACTGTCATGGAAGCTAAGGGAACAGTCAATTTTGGAAGGATGCATCAGTGACAATCCAAGTGCTTTGTCATCGAAATGACCACACATTGCAACTAGACCTGATGTTGAGAGGGCACTGTCATATCCCATACATTCGCGCTTCTCATCCGAAGTTCCGGATGACAGATCCGATCAGATCCGATCCACAGATCCGTACTGGATCTGTCACGATAAAGCTTCTTCATTCATATCCTGTTCATATAACGTTAAACACTGCTTATTTCCTCCATTTAGTATATCCTCCTTTCTGGTTTATCGGTTATGCTTTCTTCCGGCTATGTTCTACTGATCCGTTTCACTTGTGATTAATTTCCGGCTATGTTTACTGATCCGCTTCACTTGTGATTATCTCCCGGCTTATGTTTGACTTCTAATAAGCGTTGCTTATACATTGCGATACTTTGTGCATAGCCCCTCGCGTAGTTCTATCATATATAAACTCTTGTATATGTCTTATAGCACCCCAGTTCGAATATCATCTTAGATTGTCCTCATTCCGTTATCCAGACTCGAGTCTTAACAACTCTTGTCACCCTCCGAGACTTAAGGATTGTATCCAATAGTCTATACGCATCCGCCTCTATCTACGGATAGTCTATACTCTGCTAGTTTCTAGTCCTAGACTTGTCTAGACTAGTCCTTATACTTCTGTCCGATATCCGGACACCATCTGGATAAGTATACAATACTATTCCTTATCTTCGGATAGGAATACGATACTAATCCTTACCTTTGGATATCATACAATACTATTCCTTGTCTTCGGATAGGAATACGTTACCTTCCTCTATACCCAGATACCATACGATAGTCGTCCGAACCTTCGGATACGCTATAACAGCCATCCGGATCTTCGGATACGATACTTATAGCATTCTGAAATACGGGGCTATACTCGGGAAAGGGGCACAGCGTACGAGCTGAGGCCGAAGCCCTTTGGATCCGTTACCCTTGAGTACGACCTTAACAGGCACTATTTTTGTGGATTAGGCACATGGAGGAGAAGGGAGAGCAAGTCAATGGACCAATGGTGAAGGAAAAACGACAGAGATTTGAAGACTTGTTTGAAGTGCCAGAGGAGGAACAACTCTCAGGGGATGGGTGGCTGGCACCATTTTGTAAAACCTACAAAATTTGTGAGCATCGATGATATGGGGAGGCAGGGTCAGTTGACCTTGATGCCATTGAAGTTGAAAAAAAACGATGCAGAGAAATCTTATCAGAATTTGCACCTTGAGATCGGTGAAATTTCAATGAAACAAGTTTCTTTCCTTTGTAAGTGTCTGAACCCTTGCTTACTTCTTCACCCAAGCTCATTTCTCAATATCTGTACTAGTGCACCACCAGATCGCGGCCTTTCAACAATGCAAATGAGCAGGAAAAAAAAGATAAATTTTGCACAACTATTGGCCTTGCCTGCAATGCCAATGGGAGTGAGAAATTCGAAGTGATCTACATTTGGAAGGCTAAGAAACCTTGATGTTTCAAGAAATTATCACCTGAACAGCGTGGATTCTATTATCACAATAACAAGAAGGCCTGGATGACCATTATCCTCTTCGAAGAGTAAGAGACTTAATAGTTTAGATCAATCAAGTACTGACTGGATACCTTTATACAGATGGATCAAGAAATTTGATTATAAGATGCGCTGTGAAAATCAACATGTGTGTCTATTTGTTGACAATTTCTCCACACACATGATATCTTTCAAGCCAACAAATGTACAGCTCAAATTTTTCGAGCCTAATATGACACTGTTTGTTCAGCCTTGTGATGTGGGAATCATTCGCTGCTTTAAGGCACTGTACTGCCACAATTTCTGTGTGTGTGCACTCGATCTTGATGAAGCAGGTGAATGTGACATTTACAAAATCAATCTCCTCGAAGGGATGTTGATGGCTCATACTGCATGGAGAGGAGTCTTGTTGACAACAATCAAGAATTGCTGGGATCACACCCAAATTCAGCCATATGTCAATTTTATTTCTCATCCACATCATCGACCTCAGTCATACACCATACTAGAGATGCTACACTAAATTCCGAAACATTCTCTCCAAGTCAATTACCAGATGCAGACCCAGCTGCTTGGCATGTTATTTGAGATTTTGCCATAACTGATATGTCATTGCCTGATGCAGAGGCACACATAAAAGAGATACTTGGCACTCATTATGTTGATGGTGATTGGAGGCCTGCTTTTAAGGCTGTGATGGATGTGGAAGGGGATTCTAATGTGGCCGTAAGTGCAGTTGAACAACTCAAGAAAGCAGCTTCTCACCGAACTGGTCTGAAAATTCAAATTCCCACATGTCAACCTCTTCTCGCTCAGCTCACAGCCCTTGAGGATGAAGTCACCACATCCCTCCATGATTTGATGGCTTGTAATTGCATTTTTGGGACACTACTGTCTATGGACAAGTTTCTTGAGCCAGCTGAAGAACAAGAAGTTGGAGATTGTGTGTTTGAAGGTGGAGATAAGGAGCTTGTTGCTGCAGTGGGCTGGGAGATGGCAGGGAAATGGGGTGAAGTGATTGAGGTTGAGTCCGATGAAGAAGAGGATATCGAACCAGAGATTTCCCACACAAAACACTTGCACTGTGTCAGCAGCTCAAAAGGGCTTGCCTCCAGTTTGGAAATGCTGATTTAACACTTCCACTTGAATTGTTGAAACAGATCTGTCTTTTCCATGCTGAGCTGCAACATGAGGAGCTTCTACACTCGACACAGACTACAATAGATGCTTACTTTCATTAGATATGTAGTATGTACCTGTGCCAGTGATGCTCTACCACACAGTGTCACAATTTGTCACAAGTGTGACATATGTACTAATGCATAAATCTTATAATGCATAGGGTTGAAGGGGGTCCCGATGTTATGCATTATGAGATAGTGTACTGTATTGGCATAGCTTCATAGAATGTGAGACAAAGGAGCATCGAGAACAATATTTGATATAACAATATATAATGCGATGTAGGTATCACAACCTGGCTAGGCACTAGCTATAATAATGCTAAACCAGTATAAGTGAGTCTCAGCTCTACCTAGCTGCTATACTCGCAGAAGCAAGAGCGTTCGACCCTAAAGGGATGCAAGGAAAGTGAAGATCCACAAGTTAATGCTGATCAACCCTGATCAAATGCGATGAAAGCACAAGAAAATGCGAAGAAACGCGAAACGCGATGGTTGCGCAAAGCGTGGGAAAGTAGTGCACAAAGTGCACAAGTGTAGAGAGGGCTTATAAATGATGCTGGGATGTGAACCAAGGCAAGGAGGACAGATGCTGGATGGATAATAGATGGATAATGTGATTGCCACTAGCTATAGACGGATGCTAGGGACTACAACGACGGATACATGCACTGCATAGAACTAACTGGTGATAGATGGTGACTGCCAGAAGCTAAGTTGTAAAAAACAGACATGGCAACTCTAAGTCGCACATAAGCACCTTCCCAGGGCTTGGAAGCAAATCGGAAACACTCTAAGTATGTAAGTGATGTAATGTAAGGGTCCATAATGAAATAATAATCGTACGATGCCAAACATAGTCAGATATAGTAATAAATGGAATGTGATGCACCAAGGAACTGGCTGGACAATGGATGGACACTCCTGCAATGATGCACACTAAATCACGATGGAACATGAAGATGTGCAATGAAACGCGAAGATGCGCGAGAACACACACTAAGCGCGAGTGCAGGAATGCATTGCACAAGTGCGGGAAAGTGTCTTGAGTCTGGCGCGTTATTGCAGGGAAGCTGTGCATAATATGTGGAATTGCTCTACACATGATGGTGATGTTGTGCTGTGAAGCCCAGTCATCATGAGCCGTAAAATAGGCCAATACCAGCCTGTAGAGAATTGAGTCTCTACAGCGATGATGTCAAACAAGACCACAACTTGGAAATCTACTCCTCACCATCCATACTGTCCATATTGAGGAAAGCCATCACAGACTCATGTGATCCTACTAAAGCGGTGCTGCCATTGGTACAGAGTTTCCTTGTGAGACATGTGACTTGGACAAATGGGTTGGCACAGCACAGAAATGGACTTACTGAATAGCCTCAAAAATGTTGGCCATCATTTTGTGAAACATGTGTGGTGTGGTCACCTTTATGTCCTTGAGAAATTTCACATGAAAAAAGTAGACCTCGCTGAATAGATTCCCAGTAAAATTGAACTTAGATGGGGATCCATTAGCCTTCCAGAAGAGCATGGCATACACCTACACACACATTGTTAGTCCAGACAAATTTGGAGTAGATCAATAAATATATTGAAGTACTGGTTAAAGCAACAATTGGAACTGTAATCTCAGGCCATTGGGTCTTATTCTTTGAAATCTCCTTGAAATGGTCTGAAAATTTGACACCAACTGATTTTAGCCTGTTAAAGTAGCTGTCATATCCCATACATTTGCGCTTCTCATCCGAAGTTCTGGGTACCAGATCTGATCAGATCTGATCCATAGATCTGTTCCAGATCCATTATGATAAGCTTCTTCATTCATATCCTGTTCATATAACGTTAAACACTGCTTAATTCCTCCATTCGGTATATCGGTTATGTTTACTTCCGGCTATGTTTACTGATCCGTTGACCTGTGATCAACTTCCGGCCTATGTTTGACTTGTAATAAGCATTGCTTATACATTGCGATACTTTGTGCATAGACTTTTGCTTAGTTCTATTGTATATAAACTCTTGTATATGTCCTGTAGTACCCCAGTTTGAATATCATCTTAGATAGTTCTCATTCTGCTATCCAGACTCGAGTCTTATAAACTCTTGTCACCCTCCAAGACTTAAGGATTGTATCTGATAGTCTAACATATCTGCCTCTATCTTTGGATAGTCTATACTCCATTAGTTTCTAGTCTTTATTGTTTCATCCAATATCTGGATGTACCTTCGGATAAGTATACGATACTAATCCTTATCTTTGGATAGGAATACAATACTTATCCTTACTTCCGGATATCATACGATAGTCATCCAGACCTTCAGATATGCTACTATAGCCATCCGGATCTTTGGATATGATACGTATAGCATTCTGAAATACTGGGCTATACTTGGGAAAGGGGCACAGCGTACAAGCTGAGGCTGAAGCCTTTTGGATCCGATATCTTTTGAGTACGACCTTAACAGTAGTGCCCCTTCATTAGATATGGCAAGATGTCAGCAAAGTACAGTTGTTTTGGCTGTGAGATGAGGTCATTCTTCTCCTGGAGTGTGCATGGCACTGAGCAAATCAAAATATGTAACACAGAATATATCAACCTACATTGAAATGCTGTTCATAATGGTATATGTGGGTAATCAGCAAAGCCTTTGCAGTGTTGGCACAATCAGGGCCAAGATAATAATATGATGACACTTGAGCACATGCATCATCCTTCAATTCAGTGCGAAAAAGTGGCACTTGGGCTTTAATCTGTGAGTGAGGTTTAACCAACTAGTAGTATTGGAGAGAGTACAACTCTTAAGCATACCAGTGTGGCAAGAGCTGTTACATATAAGTCATCAGTCTTGAGGTGGTGCTGGATGGGCAAAATACTACAGGTGCAAGCTGCTGTTAAGAGTGCATCCTGTGTAAATAGGCTCTTCTTGGTGAGCTCTAGATATCTGTTGACAAACATCATGTGAACTTTAGCCTCCAATATGTGTCACAACTCAACAAGTGAATAAACGTGATGAGCAGAGACTAGGACTTAAACGTAAAGATATCACTGAAGAAAGAGCAGGTATGCCTTGAGTCGATTCAATGATGAATACACAAGAGGTTTGAACTGAAGAACTACTGACTACAATCGACTAACTATATACACTAATTGAAACTGAGATCGAAACTGAGTTCTAACTACTAACCAATCATTAAATAGAATGAGAATCATATGATGTTCCTGAGACTAATAATTGTAATGATGTCATAGAATGTTCTGGATCATGTCACGTGATGTTATATTATCTAATCTAATCTTATCTTATCTAAAGACAATCATAGAATGTGTCCTCATCTTCTGTTATAGGAGTAACATGTGTGGTAGGTGCTAAAGGAATTGTAAAGGGAGATTTAGGGGTTTTAGGAGGTGTTTGTGACAATATGGCTCTTTGGACCACACAATAGGTGTCAATATCTTGGTCTGTCAGCTTTAACTTACCAGTGTCAGTCTGTATAAGTCTGGGCCTTTCAGAGCAATTAACAGCAGCATATCTAGGTCATCCTCCCAAGATTCCTCAGAGTCACTGTGGTCATCTGACACCATGACTGTTGGTTCCTCATCTCACACAAGAGCTTTGATATCTGCCCAAATGGGTGTCTGCAGAGTCCACAACATCCCTTGAACATATAAATTATTATGAGAGAATTTTCACTCACCTCATCTACTTGTTTATGATCATGTGCAGTCTGAACTTTTGAGTTCTGAAGGGCCACCATTATTGGCATTGAAGTTTCAACATGGTGGTAGGTATTTGAGTTAACTTACCTTGGTAGCCTTTGGTTGAGATGATGAAAAGGGAAATGGTTCAGCTGTCCATGTCAGGTTCTTTGAAATGGCTCTGTGAGGCCAGGTTGCTTCAGTCAAACAGAGGTTGACCTTTTTGGCCTTTGATACAAACACTTAGGTCTGAGGGAAACTAATCAAAGATACAATCAGTTAAGATGAACAGTAAAAATGACACTTACTTCAGCTGCCAGTGATAAGGACTTTACCATGGACTTCTCTTCAATTTCCTCCTCCTCACTGTCCTCTCCTGAGGTATTGTAACTGGCTTGTAAATCCTCAATGGACTCATCTGTCAAAAATCCATCATCAATCACCCATTGGGAAAGCCTGACTATTCTTTTTCTTTTCTTGCCAAACCTGTATAGCTGCCGAACTGAATTAGAGGTGCCATTAGGTTCAAAGTGACTGAGCTTTCATCTGTATGTGCTTGACAGTGCTCATGCAGCCTTAATTGACATTGACATCAACATCAGAATCTGCAGGTAGTTTGGTGACTGCACATACCTGGGATGCATAGATTAGTCAAAATCAGTCCAAATCAGGGCTCACCTCAGCACTTCTTACTACTATGTTCTTCTCCTGTTGAGTTGTGACCTTTGGATCCCTCACCTACAAATTAGCACAATTCATATTCATATAAGTGTACTAAGACTCTGACTCAACTCAGTGCAAAGACTTACCTCAATGCTTTCTAGGTGCAGGCCCAGGGATCTCCAAGTCTGTAGTGTAAGTTGTGCTGTGCAGCAGCGGCCATACTTGGTAGCAGACACATGAGTTTTCCTTTGTGCAGGTGTTTTCTTCATGGGCTTTTCTGCAGTGGGGTGCTGACACCGTTTTTATAGTCATCCAAACTAGTACAAGATATCCAGTAAGTGCTGCTCAAATTTCAACCAGTTCATTTATATATTCACCTGCATTCTCCATAGCCTTTTGTTTGCACTCTGTTCATCTTGTGCAGTAATAGGTATTCATAGCAGTTTTAATTCATTATAATGGTAAGACTTACTTCTGGCAGGCCAACTAGAACCTATATTATCACTGCATAACATGCTAACCTGCAGGGTATAGTTAACAACTGGATATATTTGAAGTGGTAAAGAATGTAATGAGGTCTCCTTCAGTATTAACATTTATATGTCTTGCAGGGATGCCATGCCATTGATGTCACAGGTTTCCAAAATGAGCACTGCTTTTAATGTCTCTTTTGTATTAGTCCAGGTCCATGGCCTGGGCACTCAACCTAGAGACACAGTGTATCTATTTTTAGAGACAAATGAAGATGAGACTGCACTAATACTGTATTTACTGAGATAGAATTGCTAATCTAAATACAATATATCATTGAGGAGCAGGCTGAAGCAACAAATGAATCACTTTACAGTCAATTGTACATGGCATTGTCAAGGGTGAAAACATGAAGGGACACAGTGTCTCTAGTTTCAGAAATAAATGAAAACAAGACTGCTAATATGGTGTCTCCTGAGTAATTGCTACTGTAAATACAATATATCATTGAAGAGTAGACTGATGAAGGGGTGTTCTTGTACTAATTAGTTGGTAGTGATAGACATTGTGATTGTGTGCTGGTATGAACTGAGCTGAAACAAACTACATGTATTATGCAATATCTACTGCACCCTGATCATCATTATGTCCAGTTGAGCCAATAAATTGGTCAATAAGACCTGTGAGTCTCCAACACTGAGCATGTGAGATTTTTGAATGTTGAATAAGATGTTCTGGACACCATCCAGGTCACCAATATAGTGCAAAATGTTGTTGAAAGTCTCCTTTCCTTCAAGCTGTGTGAATGGAATAATTACTAGTAGGTGGGGTAGCTGTTCCCACAGCATTAGCTTCACAGCAGCTCCAATAGCTGCAATAGCATAGTTGAGTTGGTTGAGTTGGTCTGTTGACAAGGTAGAGAGGAATTCAGAGATGCTGATGTCACTGTACCATATAAGTGGACACTGACATGAAATATCAGAGGATTATTAAGAACTTTACCAATCATGGTGATGTTCCTGTTCTGAAAAAATGATTTAAAACCTGTATTTGGAAACAAAATTTAAACATACCACATCAACTGTGAACTTGTGCATGAAGGCCAATGGGTTCCCAGTATTGTTAGTCAATGTGGTTATGACATGAGCCAGAAATATGTCTGGTGTGAGGACAGAATCTAGTAGGGGATAGAAACTATAGCCTAGAGCAAGACAACTCTGTATAAAGACCAACAGCTTCCAAAAAGTGTTGTTCCATGTGACCATCACTTACTGACATTGATTATTTATTATTCTGATTGTCACTACAAGAACAAATGAATTAGTATTCTCAATGACTAATCTGCAAGATCAAACATACCATTCATACCCAGCATAGACATTACCTCAGAAATCACAAGAGAAACAAGCACCACCCTCTTGCTATCAGTACTGGACATTGCAGATGCTGTAAAGAAGAATTGTGTAATTCTTCTTTTTGTGCAATCTACAATCTGTTTTTTTGACTGCAGGCATGACATTGATGATAATGGGGACTGGCTCATTTTATTCCTAATGACATTGAGTATTTTTATTCTTATGATGCTTTCTGCTTATTCTATATCAATAAATATGCTGATCACCATGTGTTTGAGATAGCATCATGATCCCCCTTCCTATGGTAAGTCTTAATCTCCTCCAACCATCACTAACACAAAGTCCTAGACCTAGGATTGACCATCTTGCCAATGAACTTCACCCTTTCCAGCCTTCAGCCCCCTTCAAAAACCAAACCAAGTACTCCCTTGCCCTTTAATATGTGAGTGCCTTGCTTTGTTATACCTCCCTTACATGTAATAAAGGTCTGTCATCACTATTGGCCACTGATGCTCTTCAAACTGGACTTGATGCTATCTATTGCATCAGCATCTGCATCAATCCATGTATGAACATCCACCATATCTGCGAGCATCATTTTCAGAATGATGAGCAAGTTGTTTAGAGTTGAAATTTTCAGTTGCTGACAATGTTCTCACACTTCCAGGATGTCCCATATGCAGTGTGGCTCACTCTTCCAAGTGGTAGCTACTAGAACTTAGTCTCATTCATGAATGTTCAAGGAGTGCTGCTGCAAGCAACCTTACATGTTATTCATAGTTGTAAAATTTTATTTACTTGTAATCTACAACACACTTTCATTTTCCTTGCTTATTTACTTTTTGGTGCTTGTTACACTTTTTGGCACTTGTGAGTGCTTGTGAAAGAAAAATGACAAGTGAATAAGCAATAATAAGCAGCAACATTTTGTGACAAGTGGCAAAAATGGATGTTAAGGAATTTGTAAATTTACAGATGTTGATCAAACATGTGCAGGATGATAACCACTCTACAAAAAATGAATCTTAGCAGCATATTCAAATCAGTCAACCATGAGGTACCCTTCTTCATGAAGGTCATGTCCATCACTATTCAAGACATGCATTTTCACATTCCTGCCTGCCAAGCAAACTGGGGGTTCAAAGTGGACACCAATAAACTGAGTGTCAAGATGTATGTGGGCAGTGTCAATTAAGCTCTTCGATCCAAAGCCCCCAGCAGGATGGGTGAAGCAGGCATTTAACATGTAAATGCATGCAGCACCAAGTGCCAATGTAGCATCCAAATGTGCCCTGGCATCCACTTTTGACAAATGCACCAGAATCAAATGAATGGTAGTGAGACAATAATATATAAAATACCTGAAAGAACCAAATTTTTTCTTTAACTTGAAGATGAAACAAAATGTCAAGCAAATGGGCTCTTACCACTACACTCTCCTGTCAGTTGCAACAACACAGCACTGAATGAGGTCTCTGGAGAGAGTATGCAACCATTTCAAGGCTTTGTCAAAAAGAACCCAAACCTTAGCAAAGTGCTCCAAAATGTGCCAAGTCACTTCAATGGTGTTGAATGCAAGAGAGCTTATGAGAACCCTAGTTAATGCAGCATTATAAGATGGTGGCCATTGAGCTCTTCCCACTTTAAGCAGATATTGTATCATCAGAATGAGCCAGCAGCTGTAGATATTGAGAGAGAGGGGGCACAATGGAGACAATTCTTATTATGTCTCTGTGCTCTGGTTTTTAAGTTGGTTGCAGCTGCACACTATCCAGTTTGACATACTTAGCTTATCACATAGTATGGCCTCCCCTCATTTGCATGAAGATTAAATGCAAGATTTGTGTGACTGAATTAAGGTCAGAAAAGACCTGGTAGATTGCTATCATCTTGGAAGCCCATATATGGTTCTTGAAGTGAGAACTAAATGAATACATGTTGCTGAGTATTAGTAGTAGATCCATGCCTAAGCTGTATAATGACCAAGTTAAGATTGTTGCATTATTTAAGCATACCAAATACTGATCTCACAGGGTCCATTGTTATGTTAGTAATGTAAAGTGTTTTCGAGTGGGCACTTACTAGTTATGTTGTATCCACTAAATCTGACTTGGACAAACAGATTGTTAGACAAACATTTTTGACAATAAACAGAATCCTCAAACTGAGAAAAAGAGAAAGAGCAATAAGGATCATTCAAGACTACGATAAACATAGGTATGTTGCTCATTCCCTTGCTCTTTGGCTCAGAAGCATACTAACTTTGTAGGTGCATTAGCTTTACTAATTTGACTTATAATTAATATCAATCACCACACTATGTGCTCAGCTGCATACATATACAAAAAGCTTCTACCTGGTGTTGATTTTACTAAACATTGAATATTCAACCAGTGTCCATCAATGTCTATCATCCAACTAGTTTATGTGTTGGCTATTGACATGTTGTATGCAGACTTCCAGTATGGCCACTGCCATCTATTGTTGTTGTACAAATATTTCTCAAAGTCAGCAGACCTATTAATTGTCATTGTAGCTAAGGCTGTATTGTGTGGAAGAATATTTGTTGTGTTATCTTATGTTATATAATATAATTTTATGAGCTAGGTCCTTCTGGAACATACATATACAATATTCATTTTGCAGTCAGGTTTCTGCTGCTTCCCGACAAGCTGATCATGGAAGAAGCTATGAATGCTGAAATGCTGTGAGAGCATATGGAGGGATAGAGGAAGTGAGTTATGTGAGTGATGGTTTCACAAAATGTGGCCACATCCTTATGGTCCTCAAAATTGGAACAAACTTGCAGTTCAAGTCCCATGCTTACAGCCACTAGCTCCCTTAATATGGAGGGGACATGTAGATTGCTATATATTAGTGAATCTTATCACTCTTAAAAGTAGATTTCCTGAATATGTGCACTTATTGCTGCATTAAAGCAGCTATTTTTACAGCAGCATCATGCAACCTCCTTGTCCTATATCCTCCTGTGCCACATTCTTCTAAGGCACCCACCCTCTGACACAACCGCAAGCCAGAAATCAAGTAAATGTTCAATTCAGTTGTGAATTATCAAAGCCTGCACTACTATTGGCAGAGCATAATGATTATCCAAGCTATACTTGTGATTTTCCAGTAAATGACTAACCTGATCACCCAAAAGGATGGAAGAAAAGTGGATAGTTTTCAAGAGACCCCGCACATAATCCTGAGTCTCCTCATCTCTTAGCACAAAGACTCTTCCATTTGGAATGTTGTGTATGGGGACCTGAACTTCAGTCCCCTAATTCGACATGGTCAGGGTATATAACCACAACCATTGACTTCAAACATGTCTTATCTCAACATTGTATGCGTGACTCTTGATATGACTGTCCTTACTTAATGTCTTCTTGAAGGGAGGGACAGGCCTGATTTGGCAATGGATGTGACACTCCAATGACTAAGTCAATGTCATAAGTGATAGTGGTCTTAATGAAGGAAAATAGAGGGACAATACCTTACTGGGCATTCAGGCAGATGTTGCACTACTTAATTTTCTTCTCTGCCTCTGGCCCAAGCTTAGATTTTTATGTGAGATTGTTGAAGTTACAGTTTAAGATAAAGCCTGTACATAAATGATGTCAAAATAAACATTATTGAGAAAATGAAAGTCAGGTGCAGGTTCTGATGGAGAATTCCATGAGTCATGATTAATCAAAGCTTGAAGGTTAGTGTTATTAAAGTGGGTCATATGAGTATTAACGTGAGTTTATAATATGACAAATTCACCATAACCAAACAAAATACCTAAAAGAACCAAAGGTTTTCTTTAATGTTATCCAAATAATACCATCACTACATTGTTGATGTCCTCTGTTTTGTTTACACCTGTTTGAAAAGAGGTTGACTTCATAAACAACATTTGTTGAATGCTGTATTGCCAGTCATGGTTAGCTAGGGCTAAGGTGTTACCCTCTTCTCTAAGCTTTGAATAAATTCACCTATTCTACATAGTAGCTAGATGACTCAACCAGCCCTTACTTTTCAGAATGTTATCTCCTCCACCACTGGTTGGTTGATTTTCCAATATTAAACATTGATGATAGGAATACTCCCTAATCAATATGTGAGTCAATACCCTGCCTAGTTGCTATGTCTAAGAAATCAGTGATAGTCATCAATACAAGGACTAATAAAATTTTATATATGTTATTGATTACACAAAGGGAATATAGCAACTTGAAGTCCAGATAAACTGCATGACATTGATTGAGTGAAATGGATACAGCTGCAGTGAATGTTATTTGTACTCACCCAAAGTTTTAAGGTGCTTGTCCTAAGGATCTGTAAATATGACCCATATTAATTTATAATTCTTGCTATTAGAATGATGGAATTTGCAATTGAATAGAATACAAGTAAGATAGTGGTCTTGTGAATTTGACGAATATCATGTACATGTGACAAAGTGTGACACTGTAGATAAGTGTTGCAAAAGTGTGCTGAACAGTGCTGAGCTCATGCTGAAGCATGCTATAGTAAGTAGAACTTGAAGAATTTGGTACAATGAATACCATAGATAGATTGAGAGCAGCAAGAAGCTTAAGTACTAAATGAGTTATAGCATTAGTAGAAGATGTGTATCACATGAATTAATATGTTGTTAGGAGTGTATGATAGGCAAACTCCTCCATAATGGATTGTGGGATAACACAATGGCCATAGTATTTCTTTACCCATGCAGCTTGCATATCATTCAAGCCTTTCTGATATGCATCAATGTCATATCCCAGATTCCGGACCTATCCTATAGTTGGATTTATGGACTAATCATTAGATTAGATTCCTAGACTTCATCCATAACCATTTCCAGTCTCATCCACTATCGCACTTGTCCAACTACCGCTTGTCTGTCCAATCCGATATGATAAGCTTTCTAATTCATTACCTGTCCATATAATGTTAACACAGCCTATTCCTTTATTCAGTATTCTCTACCTTTTGGATAACCGGTTCTATACTTACCTGATATTTCTTGACTGTACTAATGTACATAGTCTTGGACACTGCCTCTGATTATTCCATTAGCTACCTACAGTATATAAACTCTTGTAAATCTCAATAGATCCTCAGTTCGAATATTATATTGTCTTGCAGCATTATCGTCCTCGCACCTTAGTGTTGTAAGGATCCCTTCTCTATCCTTTGGGCCTAGGGATTGATTCCCTAAGCCAGAGCTCCACTCTTCCGCATTTCCGGACATTGTCCATTTCTGGATCCTACTTTAGACCTAAAGGATTGTATCCTTAGGTCAAAGTTTTGTCTTTCCAATACATGCACCCTTTCCATTCCTTATCCAATTCCATCTCTACCTAAGGGTAGTCTATATCCGTCCCCGTCCGCTCCAGAACCCCTATCTGGAACTCTGGACCACTATTCCTGCCTCAGACTGTGTCCTTTGCAGTATATCCACCCTATGTCTTCACTAAGGATTGATACGCGTGTTTATCCTACTTCCTATCAAGTGAACGGAACTCCATCCGAGTTTCCGATACTCGTCCAGAAGTTTCCCGCACTCATCCAGAAGGTTCCTGCACTCATCCAGAAATTCTTTGGATGCTCCACCAGAGTTGCCTGCCTCCAAAGTCCTCCAGACTTTGTTAGGACCTTATTGGACTTTATCCAAAATTAAGGGCACTATACTCAGGTGAGGGGCACAGCATACAAGCTGAGGCCAAAGCCCTTCTGAGTCAGTCATTGTTACAAACTGGGATGGGTTCTAACAACCTAAGCTCAAAAGAGAACTTTCGCGGTTGAGTCGAGGTCGGGCCGACGCAATGACAATGAAGTCGACTTGCAAAGGTATCAGTCTAACGACGAGGAATACTCGAAGTTAGGATCAAAGGTTCAGACTGACGAAGAGGAGTGCTCTAAGTCAGAGATCAGTTCAGACGACTAAGCTTGGAGGGCTTAGGCGAAGGAAATCAAGTATCAAGTAAAACCCAGTAAGATTAAAGTAAAGAACTACATAGTGCAATGGCGCGTATTTATAATGGATCCTAGGAGAGGTTTAGGGTAGGCGTGACAATAGACGACGACTACCAAGTTAGGTATGTATGCGCAGCAAGAGGAGAACAATCAAGAAGGGAAATGTGGTCATCTAGTGACGGCAACAAGTGATCACGATGTAATACAAGGGTAAGCAAAGAAGAAAAATGAATCGGGTCTAAGCGTACTGTAACATTACCCCGTTTTTATCGTGAAGTCACCGACTTCATCAATCAGTGTTGTCATACAAAGTATGGTCACAATCGTAATCACGGTGAAGAAGAGCATCTTGCTCCTCAGTGATGCAGAGATCTGCCGCGTCTTTATCAGCTTCCCAGCGAGTGAGGGTGCTATAAAACTCGGGGTCCTTCCAGTTGATAGGAAGAACAGCTTCGCCTTTAAGCTGTTTACAAAAGACGGAGAAATGGCCTGGCGCATAGATGCGACAGACACGACAGTGATATTCGGGACAATTTTTGTGACGGTGGCCAGGGTTGCGACAGTTACGACAAACAAAATTGTCGACGGGGTCGGTGGTTACGATGGTGACGCGGGGCGCGGTAGAGGTCGTTGGGGACGCAGAGCGTTCACGATTACGGTTGGAAAGGTCGGGGGGGGAAGGAGCGGAGGCACGCGCAACTCTTGTTCTATGGGAGGTTCCGGAAGAGCGTCTACGATGTGTTCTCCGGAGGGGGTGTGCTGGTTCATTAAGTGGAGGAGCCGTTTCCTGCAACACTTGCAATGCAGCCATCGTCGAAAGAGACATAGTGCGTAAGCCAGGAGTAATATCCTCAGGTGAAGCGGAAGTAGCGCTTTCAACTGGTGGAGGTACAGGAAGAGGTGTATCAGGGGAGTGGGGACGCAGGACCGGGTTTTTAATAATACGCTCGCATACTTCGTGGACAACTTCACGAATAATAGTCTTAGCGTCATCAGGCATAAGACGTACAGCGAGGTTCCTAATATGCCTCTGTAAATGAAGGAGGATGCTGGTGTGTCGGGGATTGGGGAGGATTCTGGTGGTTCGTTCAACGAGCTCGGCGGCTCGGACAATGTTGATAAGGAGCCCGACGGCTGTAGCGTCATGCTGGGCGAGGCGTTCATCTATGTCTTTAGAATATTGAATATCAAGGCACGCCGATTCGATGAGGGTCTGGTTCTCTACTTCTTCTAAGATGGCGAAGTAGTCGGTGGAGGCGGTGGAAAGAGGAGAGGCGTTCTGGGTGTTGCGGACTTCTTGGTTAATGAGGTCGGTGGAATCAAGGGTCTTAGTGACGGTATCAAGGTAGGAGTCAAGCGAGACAAAGGCGGATGCGAGGTCAGAGGTGATGTCAGAGGAAGAGCTCATAATGAAGTCGTTGGTAAGAGTGAGAAACTTGAGGGCGATAAACTTGATAAGGCGAAGATAGTCGGAGAGTTGCCAAACGATGTTACCTGAGTACATTGGAACAGGTTAGGTGAGTTTATGCTTCTTCTTATATGCTCTCGTTACCTCGGAGGCATTACCGAGATTCTCTTCTGGGATCCACTCGTTACTGGCCGAGGAATAGCCGACCCAAGATACAAGATAGCGTCTTCATTTACCCATTCCTTTGTGGGCAAGAATAGCCTCAACTTCGTATTCTTCTTCCTCGTTGATGATATCAGGTGGTGGTTCTTGGAAATTCGGGCCGTGTATGTCAGTTTCACGATAGGATGATAGTTCCGAAGCATGGAATGTGGGGTGTATTCGCCATTGTTCAGGAAGCTGGAGTGTGAAAGTGATCGGGCTTAGTACTGCTTTGATCAGGAAAGGTCCGTATCTTTTCGGTCCGAGCTTCTTCTTTGGTATTGGGACGATCAAATTCTTTGCTGATAGCCAAACCTTATCGCCGACCTTCCAAGGCGTATACTTTACTCCGTGAGATCGTTCTGCCATTCGTTGCATAGCGATGTTATGGCAGGCTATGGCTTCTTCTCGAGCCTTCTGTAGAAGTCTTACGCGTTCCTCAGCTGCTGGGACGGTTGACGATGCTAGGGTATGAGGTAGCGATCTAGGGTTGTATCCCATCATAAGATAGAATGGCGAGGCATTACGGGAATCGTGTTTTCTATGATTATGGACAAATTCGGCAAGGGGAAGGTGTTCGACCCATGTTTCAGGGTTGGTTCGGCAATAGATCCATAGATACGTTTCTAGTTCCTGATTGAGATGTTCAGTTTGTCCATCGGTTTGCGGATGATAAGCGGTAGAGGGTGCAATGGTATAATCGAGGAGTTTAGCTAGAGCTTTCGAGAATTTAGAGATGAACTGAGGGCCTCGATCAGAGATAATCTTGTCGTAGAGTCCAAATCTGCGGTAAACGTGTTTGAAGAAAAGTTTTGCTACGCCTTCCGAGGTGATGGTTTTCAGGCAAGGAGTAATAATTACCCCCTTCGTAAGGCCGTGGTCGACCACGACCATAATAGAATCGAATCCACCGGAGGGAGGGAGATCCATTATAAGATCAACGGATAAAAAACTGAAAGGCACTGTGGCGGTAGACGGAATGGGGATGAGGGGAGGGGTCACCGGGTGGGTGTCAGCTTTCATCTGCTGACAAAGAGAACATCCATCAACGTATTTACAGACATAGGCGCCCAGTCCAGGCCACCAGTAATCTCGTTTAACAAGTTCTTCGGTCTTGAAGCGGCCAGGATGGCCCGCAGTGGGGTGGTCATGGAGACGGCGGAGCAAGTCATGACGGGCGGTGGGAGAGACATAGGCCCGATCCTTGTAGTACAGGATATTATCAACAATTTTCCAGTCAGATAGCGCCGACTTCATCGGGGAAGGCAGAGGCCGTTTAAGGCATTGGAAGCAGTGGAAAAGATGGGATCGGAGGAGGGGTCATCTGTAGAGAGGGCATCACGTAGCGAGTCATCAAGAAGGCGGACAAACATGGAATCAGGGAGCAGAGTGACGTCCGCGTTATCTGAATCTGTAGGAAGATGATCAGGTCTGCGAGATAATGCATCAGGGGCGACCAGCTTGGTTCCCGGTACGTGGTGAAGCTCAATATCAAACATAGAAAGGATTAACTGCCAACGTGCTTGACGACAGGTTAGCTTTTGCGCCGTGCGAAAATAGAGCAAGTTCTTATGGTCGGTAAAGATGATAACCGGGTGTGGGTTCCCTTCAAGATAATGGCGCCATTCAGTGAGCGCTCGGATAACGGCAAGCAATTCTCTATCGAAGATCTGGTAGTTTCGTTCTGCTGGGTTCAATGATTGGGACAGATAACCGCATGGATGATACTGTCCATTATCATCAGTTTGTAGGAGCACCGCTCCGGTGGCCACGAGGGAGGCGTCAGTCGCAACTGCAAATTGGCGAGTGGGATCGGGATTTCGAAGGACAGGTTGGCGAAGGAAACAATCTTTCAAGGTCAGGAACGATTTATTACACGCATCGGTCCAAAGGAACTGAGCATCTTTCTTGGTAAGATCTATTAGAGGGCGCGCGAGATCGGAGTAATGCGAGATAAAGTTTCGGTAGAAGTTGCAGAATCCTAAAAAGGACCGGGTTTCTTTTACGGTGGTGGGAACAGGCCAGTCTCTAATTCCGTCGAGTTTAGCGGGATCCATAGTAACGTGTCCGGGTTTAATGATCATGCCGAGATATTCCACTTCTTCGGCATCGAACGTGCATTTCTCCGGTTTTAGAAACAACTGTTCTTGACGAATTATCTCCAATATTCTCCTAGTCCATTGCTGATGTTCATCAAGCGTTTTTGAAAAGATGAGGATGTCGTCCATATAGATGACTAACCATCCCTCATTAATCTCCTGTTGGAAGGTTCAATTCATATACGCTTGGAACGTAGCCGGTGAGTTGCAGAGACCGAAAAACATGACATTAGGTTCGAATAATCCAAATTCTGTGGTGAAGGCCGCTTTCCATCGGTCATCTGGATGGATCCGGATGTTATTATACCCAGATCGGACATCCATCTTGGTGAAGTACTTGGCATCATGTAACCGAGCGATCAGCGTGAGAGGGAGGGGGAGTGGATAAGAGTTTTTTATTGTCCAGTCGTTGATGTACCGGTAGTCTTGACAGGGGCGAAGTTCTCCGCTCTTCTTACCAACGAAGAAGAACCCACTCGCCTGAGGGGACTTCGACTCGGAGATAAAACCTTTCTTTTTATTCTCATCGATAAATGCCTTGACCGCTGACCGTTCCTTCTCAGATAAGGGATAAATCTTCGACGTTTTCGGGATGAAGCCGGGTTTCGTTTCAATACGGTGATCAATTCCGGGTCGTTCAGGGGGGAGCCGATTGAGACCATCTTTAGCGAAGATATCACAAAAATCGTGGAGGTAGTTGGGCACAAGTTCTTCAAACGATTTCTTCTTCTGTTCCACCTCGCTATGTGCTCCGGCAATGGCGAACTGCTGGGCTTTGTTACTAAATTTCATTTCGACCTTGGAGGTACCGTCTTTAGTGAGAGGGGAATCAAAAGAAACATTTTCGATAAGACGCATCTCCGTTCCATCTTCCAAGTACTCGATAAGAACATCTTCGTCCCGCAACTGATAGGTAGTGATGTCGGTTACCATAGGTTCGTAATTTCCCCATATATCTTCTTTTGTATCGAAGACGGGGGCAGTCTCTTCGGGCACCGTCATTTCCTCATCGGGAATCTCTTCGATGGACGCGGAGGGGTAAGTCGTGGAGTCAATGCGTTCAGGTGACACTAGTTCGACTTTCGTCGGAACCGTGGAGTCAACGCATTCAGGTTTCACTGACTTCTTAAGCTGGGAATGCTCATACTTCGGTTTCTTCTGGAAAAGGAGGGGTAATCCATTCTTCTTTCGTTCGTTATCAACGTCCTCTTCGATCAAGTCGGACTTGGGAGTCCTAGGCAAGGAAAGTGTTCCTGCCTTCCATCGAATGATGGGGTCCATAGCCTGCAGCCATGGAATTCCTAACAGAATCTGGTCCCTCTTCCCGAGGCGTGTGACGTTGAACTTGCCAATCATGGCACAATCATCTATCTTCACGGTCAGTATGCAGTAATGCGTAATCGGGCCACCCTTGGTCAGACTTCCATTGGCAGTGGTTACTTTGAAGGGTTTGGAGAGTCGGTGGGTTCGGATCTTATGGAGTGTAATGAAATCTTCGGAGATAAAGGTTCCTGCCGCTCCTGAATCAACAACGGCGGTGGTTTCGACGGTTTTCAGATGAGTTTTGGAAATAAGAGTCATTGGAACGCGTAGTTCCTTTTGTTCTCCAATAGCCTGTACAAGTCTTACTGTTACATTGGAAGATACTGACGTCGTACCAGTCTTCCACATTAAAAATCCTCCGCAAGGCGGTGGTTCTCCGTTTCATCATCTTCTTCCTCGATCTTTTCTTGCCTAACTGGGACCTTCTTCTTCTTCTTATCAGGGCAGCTATTGGCACGGTGGCCACGCTTCTTGCACACGAAGCACAGGCCTTTAGCCATGCAATCGGCGCGTTCTTCTTCGTCAAGACGGTCTACGTCCATCGCGTCATCGTCCTTCTTCTTAGGTTGGGGGCGATAGTTGGGGTGTCGATTAGCACGGGTGAGGGCGATGGTGGTTTTACCGCGTTTCATGTTGCTATCGATTTTGATGACGGCAGTAACATACTTGTCGAAATCGGTAGGGATCTCTCCCATAAGGTGGACAGCATTTATGAGGTCGTCGTTTAGTCCTAAGTTGAACATATGGATAAGGACATGCGACTCCTTGACGTTGGCTACCGCTACGAGCGCGCGGAACTCAGTGACGTAGGACGAGAGGCTTCTTCCAAGCTGTTTAAGCTTCTGAATCTTGTTAAGTGCGACTATACTCGCATTGGCAGGGATGAACATTTCCCTAAATTCTTTCTCAAAGTCGACCCAGGTTCCATACTTGGATGATCTCCCTTCACATAGTTGGTAGAAGGTGTCGGACCAGGACGAGGCCGTGCCTTCCGTCATATAGGCAAGGGCGGTAACTACCTTCTTTTCATCGGTAGAATAGATTGCGGCGTTAACGGTGAAGTACGCTTTTACAGAATGCAGCCAGCGTGAGGCTTTCCTAATATTACCATCGAAGGCAACCGGGGCTCCGGCGCGAAGCTCAGCTTCTTTAGTTGCGTGAGACATTCTGAGGCTGGGATGAGCAGATAGCTGTCGAGGGGGTCTTTCTTCTGGGAATTCGTCTGAAGAGGAAGTTGAGGTAGAACTCGAACTGTCTTCGATGTCAGTGGGGATCAGGTGGGGTTCGGTGATAGCCGACTTGGGGGCCACGTGAAATTCTTCTTCCGGAGTATTCGGTTCTTCTGGCTGGGTAGGATCTCTTTCCCACCAGAATGTTCTCTGCCAAGAGCTCGTCTTGAACTGGTATCAATAAGGGGCGTCACAGATGGCGACGGTCAGATAAGGACTTTAATCTTTTGTTACGAACTGGGATGGGTTCTAACAACCTAAGCTCAAAAGAGAACTTTCGCGGTTGAGTCGAGGTCGGGCCGACGCAATGACAATGAAGTCGACTTGCAAAGGTATCAGTCTAACGACGAGGAATACTCGAAGTTAGGATCAAAGGTTCAGACTGACGAAGAGGAGTGCTCTAAGTCAGAGATCAGTTCAGACGACTAAGCTTGGAGGGCTTAGGCGAAGGAAATCAAGTATCAAGTAAAACCCAGTAAGATTAAAGTAAAGAACTACATAGTGCAATGGCGCGTATTTATAATGGATCCTAGGAGAGGTTTAGGGTAGGCGTGACAATAGACGACGACTACCAAGTTAGGTATGTATGCGCAGCAAGAGGAGAACAATCAAGAAGGGAAATGTGGTCATCTAGTGATGGCAACAAGCGATCACGATGTAATACAAGGGTAAGCAAAGAAGAAAAATGAATCGGGTCTAAGCGTACTGTAACAGTCATACTCACCCCTCTGAGAGATTGTATGCACCTATGTGCACAGTCTTTAACACAACACCTCAAATACAGTTGGGAAAATGCAAAACATACTGGTGAAGTGATGATAGTCAGTCTGGCTTTGAGCATATTTCCAAGTAAGATGTAGACTACCAGCTTTGGCAACAGGGGATTAGCCTTGCAGGTAGCAAGTTTGTTAGATGACAAAAATACAAGATATATCACAGTGTAGTTGTTGTGCTGCTTCTTTTAGAGTTACTTCAGGGTGAAATAAAGTACAGAGAACTGTGAATAAGAGGTATGAGTGCAGATATTAATTGTGCAAGGTGTAACAAGCCATTTATCTGATTTGATATGCTAATTAAGTTACTCAGACTTTGTTAATCATTGATTATCTAAGGTTACCATTTTGGGTGGTGGTGTGTTTGTAAGGGGGGTTGTGTGCATGTGCAGTGTGTGGTGTGTGACTAGACTTATGACCAGTCTGTCTATGAGACAAACTGTTGATGGATGGACTGGTAAATCTGGGTTTAAATTTGGATAGTGTGTACTTTGGTGTCATCACATGATCTTTAGCCAATCAAATAATGATACTTTTGAAAAAACAAATTGACACAATAAATGAAATGGTAAAAGAATCAATGTTTGACTTTGACATGTCAGTGCTGCTGCACTTATGTACATACCTATTCTATGACTTCAATGAATATGAGTACCATCATCTGTGCTGTGCATGAAGCATCCCTTTGCTTGTTCACTGATATGATACAAGAATGACTCCTAAATAAATACATTGAAACTCTTGGTGACAAGAACATGGAGAAATAATGCTGTGGTATAAACACTGGACTGAAATTTGAGTCACAATGATGTTGCAGGCCTTATTTGTAAGTCCAGGTGATTAAAATGCAAAAAGAATGACAACAAACTGACACTCATAAAATACTGCAGTCCTTGACTTTATTATTTGCCTTTGCATATTCAGATTGCACAGCACTTGCAATGATGTGGCAAAGTACAGGTGCCTTTTCACATATCAAAGAGGCTATGGTCATTTTGACATTGGATGAGAAGAGGAGCTTAGGAGTGACACTTTGAGTGTTGCATGAAAGGATCATTTGATGTTGTCCATTTTCACAATACACAGTATTACACACCTCAGGCATTACTTTTCAGAACCAATAAGGGTCTCTCAGACCTGTGTGGTGTTCACCTTCAGTCCAGCCTCATATGACTTCAAATTCATATATATGACACAGCTAGTACCTCTCCCAGCTCCACTTATTACAGTCAAGCATCAGTCTTGCAGCTGGGTTTAGTCACCCATCTCAGCTGATGATCAGTCTCAGTCCATTCACTGTGAATGAGCAACTCTTCACTGTTGAACAGTTTCTACTCCCTCCCACTCAACTTGGTTTGGTCACCTGTCTCAGCTGACGATTGGTCTTGGATGGTCCAGTATGAAGGGGTAATCCTCTCAATGAGGTGATGTTGATGAAGATCCACTACTTCCACTTTGACCAAGGATGAGAAGTGCAGATATATGGAATATGTTACAGTATGTGTAGGCCCCCCTATATCTTTTTGTTTCTCTCCTACTTTGTATTACACCAGGACTGCAACAGTGCCATTGCTAGGTGACGTTGTCTTGTACTATGTTTAGCTTTCCCACTCGTTATTTCTCTGACTCATTGCATTCATTCCTAATATGGCAACTACTTGTATTCCTACTTACTCATACTTGCCCTAAACCTCTCTCCCATTCACTATAAATATGTGTCTTTGTCCTATGTAGTTCTTTACTTGAATCTTACTAGGTTTTACCTGATACCTGATATTCCTTTGCTTAAGACCCCCAATCTTAAGTTGACTGAACCCTAGACTCTAACTTCGAGCACTCCTCATCATTAGTCTGAACCCTTGAT
Source organism: Suillus cothurnatus (assembly GCA_016758765.1). NCBI lineage: Eukaryota > Fungi > Basidiomycota > Agaricomycetes > Boletales > Suillaceae > Suillus > Suillus cothurnatus. The sequence continues at coordinate 8,964 of JABBWL010000052.1, read as the reverse complement.
ATTCTGCGATAGACTTCACTGTCATCATAGTCTCAATAGATAACTCCAACCCTTGATAGTTCTCTTTTGAACTTCGGTTGTTAAGAACTACCCTAGTTCATAACGAAAGATTCAAGTCTCTACCAACCGTCACCATCTGTGATGACTAGACAATAAGCCCAGAATGAGTTCTTGGCAAAGAACATATTGGTGGGAAAGAGATCCTACCTTACCTGATCCTGAACCGGAAGAACCGGATGAAGAAGAAGAATATCACGTGGCCCCAGACCTGGATATAGTAGAAGGCGAGCCTCATCTTATACCAACTGATATCGAAGATAGTTCGAGTTCCAGCTCAACATCTTCTGATGAATTCCCTGAAGAAAGACCACCCAGACAACTCTCCGCCCACCCCAGTCTTAGAATGTCTACAAAAGAAACCGAGCTATGCGCAAGCACCCCAACTACCTTTGATGGGGACACCAAGAAAGACGAGCATTGGCTGTACTCTGTTAAAGTGTACTTTGCTATCAATATGATGGTCTACAACACCAAAGATAAGAAAGTCGTGACCACTCTCGCATATATGACAGAAGGGACTGCTGGTTCATGGGCATCCACCTTTTACAAATTATGCAATGGGAGAACAGCTAAGTACAGCACATTTGCTGGCTTCGAAACTTCATTTAGGGATATGTTTATCCCTGTTGATGTGAGCATTGTCACCCTCAACAAACTCAATAAACTATTGCAAAAGGGGGATCTTACCTCCTACATCGCTGAGTTTTGTGCCCTCGTTGCTGTCACCAACGTTAAAGAATCCCATGTCCTTACCCATCTGTTCAATCTCGGACTCCAACCTCATCTTGTTCGAGCTGTTGTCATATCCCATACATTCGCGCTTCTCATCCGAAGTTCCGGATGTCAGATCCGATCAGATCCGATCAGATCCGATCCACAGATCCGTACCGGATCCGTCACAATAAGCTTCTTCATTCATATCCTGTTCATATAACGTTAAACACTGCTTATTTCCTCCATTTAGTATATCCTCCTTCCCAGTTCATCGGTTATGCTTTCTTCCGGCTATGTTCTACTGATCCGTTTCACTTGTGATTAATTCCCGGTTATGTTTACTGATCCGCTTCACTTGTGATTACTTCCCGGCTTATGATTGACTTCTAATAAGCGTTGCTTATACTTTGCGATACTTTGTGCATAGCCTCTCGTGTAGTTCTATCGTATATAAACTCTTGTATATGTTCTTAGCACCTCAGTTCGAATATCATCTTAGATTGTCCTCATTCCATTATCCGGACTCGAGTCTTAACAACTCTTGTCACCCTCCGAGACTTAAGGATTGTATCCGTTAGTCTATACGCATCCGCCTCTATCTACGGATAGTCTATACTCTGCTAGTTTCTAGTCCTAGACTTTTCTAGACTAGTCCTTATACTCTCGTCCGATATCCAGACACCATCCGGATCCGTATACGTTACTATTCCTTATCTTCGGATAGGAATACGATACCAATCCTTACCTTCGGATATCATACGTTACTATTCCTTATCTTCGGATAGGAATACGATACCAATCCTTACCCTCGGATATCCTACGATACTATTCCTTGTCTTCGGATAGGAATACGTTACTCTCCTCTACACCCGGATACCATATGATAGTCGTCCGGACCTTTGGATACACTACAATAGCCATCCGGATCTTCGTGCACGACACTTATAGCATTCTGAAATACGGGGCTATACTCGGGAAAGGGGCACAGCGTACGAGCTGAGGCCGAAGCCCTTTGGATCTGTTACCCTTGAGCACGACCTTAACAGCTGCACACCATGGATCCTCTAATCCACTGGAGAGCAGGCACGCTCACTCTACCCCGTACTCCTAAATCTGATTTGATAGAAGAAGATGTCAACATTGAATGCAAGAAGAATGGACTCCCACCATTGTTCACCAAGATACCCAAGTACACCCACTCTAAGCTCCAAAAAGAATCTGTGAAACCTGAATGCATTGACTCCACAATCCCAGTATTCACTGGATTAGTGAAACCTGAACATATTGACTCCATGATTCCCTTGACTGCTTCCATTGAAGAAGTCCCTGATGAAGAAAGATCAATACCTGTCTCCATTCCCAACAAAACTTTGCAAGTCTTTTTTGATATTAAAGAAGATATCTGGGAAATTTTTGAACCACCCGTTTATGATGTCTCTGCTTATCTCTTATGAGATGATGATGTTCTTATTGAATACCAAGCTGATGGGTCAGAAATGTGTATCATTGAGAATGTGTCATTCGACACTCCCCTCACTCGAGATGGGACTTCAAAGGCTGAGCAGAAGCTTAACTTGCCCCAGCCCAAGTTCAGTAACAAGGTGCAGCAATTTGCTATGGCTGGTGGCCACAGAGAAGCGGTGTGATGCACAAACTTGGCTAGGTAGTAGGAACACTCCCTAACCAATATGTGGCCAATACCCTGCCTAGCTGCTATGTCCTAGAAGACAGTGTTTGACCCTAAAGGATTTCTGATCTAGGCTCAAGCTCAGAGGTAGTGAAATATCATCAAACTTCAGACTGGTACTGGTGAAAGGGAAACATGCTTATATAAGCCACAAAAGTAATGAATGTAAAGTAAGTAGGTAAAGCTAATATTAGCCCAAAGAAAACTTAATTGTCACAGTGGAACAAAAGAAGAAGTCATTCAAAGAGCTAGTCCCATCTTACCTCCATGATTTCACCAATATTTTCACAAGAGACAGATTGAATAAGCTCCCCTCAGAATGACCTGGTATTGACCATTGGATCGAAATGAAACCTTTCTAAATGTTCTCATTGATAAAAGCATTGACCATTGACCGCTCCTTATCTGATAAGGGATAAATTTTCGATGTTTTGGGAATAAAGCCAGGTTTCATTTCGATCCAATGGTCAATACCAGGTCATTCTGAGGGGAGCTTATTCAATCTGTCTCTTGTGAAAATATTGGTGAAATCATGGAGGTAAGATGGGACTAGCTCTTTGAATGACTTCTTCTTTTGTTCCACTGTGACAATTAAGTTTTCTTTGGGCTAATATTAGCTTTACCTACTTACTTTACATTCATTACTTTTGTGGCTTATATAAGCATGTTTCCCTTTCACCAGTACCAGTCTGAAGTTTGATGATATTTCACTACCTCTGAGCTTGAGCATAGATCAGAAATCCTTTAGGGTCAAACACTGTCTTCTAGGACATAGCAGCTAGGCAGGGTATTGGCCACATATTGGTTAGGGAGTGTTCCTACTACCTAGCCAAGTTTGTGCATCACACTGGCCTTGGTGCCTATGTCCATAAATATGTCGAGGGTTGCACTCTCTGCCAGCAAATGAGGTCTGACACGCACCCTTTGACACTGTCCCTTGTCCCGATCCCCTCCACCACAACTGTTCCCTTCACCTTCCTATCTGTGGACCTCATCACTGATCTTCCTCCTTCAGGGGGTTTCGACTCTATCATGGTCGTGGTAGACCATGGCCTTAGTAAGGGGGTAATTATTATTCCTTGCTTGAAGACAATCACGTCAGAAGGGGTAGCCAAACTTTTTTTCAAACATGTCTACCGGTGATTTGGACTTTATGATAAGATCATCTTGGATCGAGGCCCCCAATTCATATCAAAGTTCTCTTGTGCCCTTGCTAAGCTTCTTGACTACACCATCGCACCCTCCACCACTTATCACCCTCAGACTGATGGACGGACCGAACATCTTAATCAGGAATTGGAAACCTACCTTCAGATCTACTGCCGAATTAACTCCGAAACATGGGTTGAACACCTTCCCCTTGCAGAATTTGTCCATAACTACTGAAAGCATGACTCCCATAATGCCTCCCCATTCTACCTCATGATGGGATACAACCCTTGGTCACTACCTCACACACTGGCATTGTCTCCTGTCCCAGCAGCCGAAGAGCACCTATGCCTCTACAGAAAGCCAGAGAAGAAGCCATCACTTGTCACAACATTGCCATGCAATGAATGGCAGAACGCTCTCATGGAACAAAGTATACACCATGGAAGATTGGCGATAAGGTTTGGTTATCAGCAAAGAATCTCATCATCCCTATCCCGAAGAAGAAGCTAGGACCAAAATGATATGGACCATTCCCAATCAAAGCCATGCTCAGCCTGATCACGTTCGCACTCCAACTCCCAGAACAATGGCGAATCCATCCCATGTTCCATGCTTCTGAACTATCATCCTATCGGGAGACTGATATCCACGGACTGAATTTCCAGGAACCACCTCCTGACATCATTGCAGAAGAAGAAGAATATGAAGTTGAGGTTATCCTCACACATAAGGGTGTGGGTAAACAAAGATGCTATCTCATATCATGGATCGGTGTAGAGACTCAAGTCTCTATGGGCACATACAGACCATATAGCAAGACCTTATACTGGACCTGTTGAAGTGCGGCGACCTTCGCAATTTTCGCGTTTTCGCGGTTTTTGCATTTTGGCGTTTTGGCGTTTCCATGCATCTCGCGTTTTCGCACGTTTTGCATTTTCGCGCATTTCGCATATACCGCGCGTTTCGTATTTCGCATATTTCGCGCATTTTGCGTTCTCGCGTCTTTTGTGCATTTTGCATTTCAGATTCCTCGCGTTTTTGCGCATCTCACGAATTATGCACATCTCGCGATCCCACACAGTTCACAATTCACGCACTCGCATATCTCGCAGGTTTTGCATTCTCGCGCATTTCGCGTATTTCGCATTCTCGCATTTTTCGCGTTTCGACATGCGCTACCGCGCGCCTCCCTGGGATCCATTGCATTCCGTTTGCATGTCCTGTCCTCATCCTCCAAGGTCCATTGGTGCGTATCTCACTTGGTTTCACTCGCATTATATCACATATGTCCTTGCATTCACATTTATGTTCATTTATCTCATTATGTGTTTATATTACATCACCCTTGTATGTTTAGCGCTACTTACTCGGCTCCGAGGCCTGGGAACTCGCTTAGCATGCTGACATGTCAGCACATAGTTAGAGGTTTTTACTTTACTTCTCTTCTATCACTGAGACAATTAGTTAGTAGGACTTAGCATCAAAAATCCATCGACTTCAGATTCCATCGTTGCATTCCGCAGTAGCCTCAGGATATTCTCAAGAATCACATCTACTTCTCCTTCAGTATCTACCCTCGAGTTAGAGAGCCCCGCTTTCGCGTTTTCAGAGAGGAACGCACTTCGCAATATTTTCGCGCTTCGCGACTTACAGCGCATTTTCACTTGCCCTTAGCCAGACCAAAGCCCAGTCCATGACTCCCCTCTCCTACAGAGGAATCTTTTCTCAGTAGCAATCCCCTTGGGACGAGCTATATCTCGCGTCCAGAGGAGCACTGTAGAGCTCACATCAGGTCTAGCCCTCACCCACTCATCATTCCTCGCCTTCATCGGCTACTCTTTGGCCAGTAACAAATGGATCCCAGAAGAGAATTTAGGTAATGCGTCAGATTAGAGAGTAGTCTGAATTCTTGTCAAAGAAACCTTCCCCATGCCAACCAGGTTTCTCATGTAGAGGGGACGGAGAGTCCCAACTACACAAAGAAAACCTCTGTGCCATTCATGACATGTCTTTTTTTCCACATAAACTTTCACCTGCTCTCTATAAATTGATCCTCATGGTCAAGTGGATCAAAATGTATTGCATGGTCATGATGTTGCAATATTGCAATCATCACCCATTTGTAGCAGTTGTAGATGGTCCCCACAGACACTCCAGCCCAGTCAGATATATCTTCCATTGTTGCAGCATTGCCATAATGGCCGACACCATTTAGAAAAATGGCAAGCTGGACTGCAACAGGGAGTTGGGGGTTATTTGAGCAGTTTGTTAAGGTCGTACTCAAAGGGTAACGGATCCGAAGGGCTTCGGCCTCAGCTCGTACGCTGTGCCCCTTTCCCGAGTATAGCCCCGTATTTCAGAATGCTATAAGTATCGTATCCGAAGATTCCGGATGGCTATTGTAGCGTATCCGAAGGTCCGGACGACTATCATATGGTATCTGGGTATAGAGGAGGGTAATGTATTCCTATCCAAAGACAAGGAATAGTATCGTATGATATCCGAAGGTAAGGATTAGTATCGTATTCCTATCCGAAGATAAGGAATAGTATCATATACTTATCCGGATGGCGTCCGGATATCGGACGAGAGTATAAGGGCTAGTCTAGACAAGTCTAGAACTAGAAACTAACAGAGTATTGACTATCCATAGATAGAGGCGGATGTGTATAGACTATCGGATACAATCCTTAAGTCTCGGAGGATGACAAGAGTTGTTAAGACTCGAGTCCGGATAACGGAATGAGGACAATCTAAGATGATATTCGAACTGGGGTGCTATAAGACATATACAAGAGTTTATATACAATAGAACTACGCGAGAGGCTATGCACAAAGTATTGCAATGTATAAGTAACGCTTATTAGAAGTCAATCATAAGCCAGAAGGTAATCACAAGCGAAGCGGATCAGTAAACATAGCCAGAAATTAATCACAAGTGAAACGGATCAGTAGAACATAGCCGGAAGAAAGCATAACCGATAAACCGGAAAGGAGGATATATTAAATGGAGGAAATAAGCAGTGTTTAACGTTATATGAACAGGATATGAATGAAGAAGCTTATCGTGACAGATCCGGTATGGATCTGTGGATCGGATCTGATCGGATCTGTCATCCAGAACTTCGGATGAGAAGCGCGAATGTATGGGATATGACACAGTTATAGACAATCAGGTGTTCTTGAATGAGTTTCATGAGTTCATAAAACACATCCCCCTCTTGCAGCAATATTTTTCAGGTGAGAATAGTGCCCACTCCTCCAGCAAGTGCAGCTGAGGTGCACAATTCAGATGTGGACAGACACTAAGCACCCAACACTTCTCCACTTCATCATGCAGTGCACTGATTGCATCAACAAACTGGGTAAAGACACATTCACACATGTCTGGGATATTGTGCACAAGGAATTCAGAGTATGCTGTCAAGAGGGATACCAGGGAGCTGATTGATGAGGCAGATGTAACCAACAATGTAGGGGACTCAGGCCATGTCAGCGATGCAGTCCATATACTGATATCCAAGTTGCTATGGCCACTGGCAGTGTCATCAAGCTCTGATTCCTTATCAGAGTCTGACTTGTCTTCATCTAATAGCTGATCTATCATAAACTCAATTAGTTCCATGTACCATGCAACAGTAAGATCATCTTTGGTTTGTTTGAGGCTGCGAAGTAGCTTCTTTTGATCTGATTCATGGGGCACATTGATGGAGTTGCAGAATGCTATAGCAGATCGCACAGATGGTACAAAGCTTAGGGTTTATTTGTCAGTGTCGGAGCTTCAATTACTACCGGCAACTCACAAATTTTTGACGTTTCAGATTCTACAAAGTCAACTTTGATAACCACTATTGAAAAGTGGATGAGAAATAATTACAAACTATCAAATGGATGATTCAAACTGTTGGCATTATGCATTGACATTAGAGAGAGCAAAAGGAGGTCCTGGGATGCCCAGAGGGCCATTGCAAATATGGAACACACTGTGACTTAGCAGACTTATCTAAGCAGTGTCTAAGTGCTAAACAAGGTTTTCCGTCATGTGACGACTCCAAAGCGTGCACTATCCAAATTTAAACCCAGATTTACCAGTCCATCTATCGGCGGTTTGCCTCATAGACGGATTGGTCAGGAGTCTAGTGTGCGATGTGTGCGCTCAACTTTGAGCATCCCTAAAAGGGATGCTTGATGGAGCTGTCCACAGAATGACATTCTCTCACCCGCATCAGGACCACTGTTAGCAAGCGACATACTTATGCCGCATCAGCTTGCTGTGTGGGCGCTCAGTTGAACTTCTGCGGAATTGGCAACAAAAGACGGGCCCGCAGTGTTTATCATCCCGTTTATCTGACTTTCTCCCTCGTTTCAGCAGGACTTTGGACATATCGTGGCCAGACGTGACTGCAATGCCAGAAATTGAATCATCACTGCGGCGCGAACTTAACGGTACTACTTATCTCCGCGGTGACAAGCCGCATACCTAGCAACATTCCATCAGTGAATTCATGAGTCCTTGAGATTGTAGCCGTGTGAACTACAGAACAATCTAATTCTGCTCCTGCTAGACATAACTATTCCTACTACGAGAAATTTGAGTCATTAGTACATGGCCATAGATGCCTGTAAATGTAGACTACAATGAAGAGTTTGTGACAAGATCATGACATTGGACCATTGTGCCCGGCAAGGGATAGTAGAGTATTTACATTAACCTTGTTGTGTAATCTCATTTTCTGTTATTACTGTTTTGAGTTGCAGGGCTATCAAAGACTTTGTCGTGGAAAGTTGCATTAGCACTAGTCATCCAGTGTAAATAGGCATAGGAGCTTGCAGCAAATCTGAGACATTGCATCATGAGCATAATTAAGTCCCGCTTGTTGAGTAGTTTCATTCTCCTTCTGTAGTCTCATTCTCCGTTACAAATGTTTTGAACTACCAGGCTATGTATTCTACAACAATCTGAGTTGTTGGTATATGGCCATAGACACTTGCAAATGTAGACTACGATGAGGGAGTCCGTACAGAATTCGTTACACTACACAATTGCAGCTTGTAAACGATGGTTGGTACTCGTGGACTAGTCTCCTCAAGCTGACCTAACAGAAATATATGACAGTCATTATATATCGTTGTGTGCGCTGTCCAGAGTGACCCGCGGGCCGCGGCGCCATTCTGGGATTTGCCAGAAACATAACACTGTCACGGGACATTTCTCTTAGATGCCATAACCAAATGAACCAAGGTAAGTATGTATTCATTTTCGATTCGGTTTGATATCTACTCCTCTAGAACTATGAACAACCACGGAAATGCTAACGAGGGAGTCGGAAACCAAGACAGAGACGGAGATG